>JAQQAC010008350.1:102515304-102589805 GCA_029783875.1 Phataginus tricuspis | reverse complement strand
AGAGCGAGAGCCTGAGATGGCTGAGTCCCTCATCTCCCCAGGTCGGAGCACCGCACTGGGTAGAGGTGACCCTGGATCCTGTGGTCCCCTCGCCCTGGGCTCCCTGCCTTAGGGGCTACAGCCCTACCCATGAACCTGCGCTCGACCCCGGACCCCAGCTCGCGCCCCGAGCCTGCTCCAGGTCCCCGCACCCCAAGGCGAAGGAGCTCCAGCCTGCGCTTTGCTTGCGTTCACAGCCTGGACTGCACCCCTGGACCCCCGTGTACCCGCCCCCGCGCCCTCTCCGCGCCCTTCTCGCGCCCTGGGCCCCGGGGCACCCTCCCCCACCCCGCCTGCGCCTCCGATCCCGGGCACCCCCTCCCGGCGCGCACCCCCGCCCCAGCGCCGGGTCTGCTACCTCATCGCCGGCCCTGGTGATGACCATCCGGGGCCGGAGCGCATACCTGCTCGGAGAGAGCTGCGTGCCCGCGTCACTCGCGCCGCGCAGGACAGCCGCCCTGGCCCCACGGGGCCGCAGGCATCGCTGCGGACCGTGCGCCCCTCACTGTCCGTGTCGCCCGCAGCGCGCTCTGCGTCACTGGCCGGGAGATCGCAGCCTGCCGCGTCCCGCGTCCCCGGTCTCCCCGGAGACCCCAAGTGGGGCACTGTCCTGGGTGTCCGCGGCCCGAGGGGCTAGTGGCAAGTTTCTTCTCAGGCCAGAGCGGCTTGGGGTTCGGGGGCGGGGTTGAAGTGGGGCGGCGGAGGCGGAGGCGGGCGGGGGCGGAGACCCAAGTGAGCCGGGGTCTGGGGGAGCCACTTCCCCTGCCGGCCTCAGGGCGCCTGGAGCCTCCGGCAGGTGCCTCACCCCAGCCCTCGGGCAGGACCCCAAGCCAGGACGTTCCCAGTAAGGCAGGCTCCAAGGGGACAGGGGGCGGGAAAGAGCTAACCACACAGCCCCCAGGAGCATGGTAGGTGCTGGCCACTAGCCACAAAAGCCTGACCTTGGTGCTGCTCAAACCGCCCCATCTCCGTCCTGCTGCTGGAGGGCCCGTAGGGTCTGAATCCTGACCCTGGATGGGAGCTGATGGCGGCTTTCCCTAGAGGCCCAAACTCCCGCACACGAAGCGCTCTGCCCCCTCCTCCCCGGATGCCAGCCCTCAATACCCCACAGCCCCTTCTGGGCCCCAGGGGGCATCCAGGGAAGTGGAGAGGGTCCTGGACTCCCTGATCCGGGCCCCGAGGGGCTGCTGGCTGACTCCAGGCTCACCAGCCACCCCCTCATTTCCTCCCCCCAGGTGCGCCGACCCTGCCGAGAAAGTCAGGCTCCCACTTTCACTGCCCGGCTTCTCGACTAAGGAACCAGCCTGCAGGACTGAGGTCCATGGGACCCCATCTGTCTATCCCAGCCTCCAGAGGTCTGTGTGCAGCTTGAGAAAGGTGCCCGAACCCATCAGGGCCCTTTATGCAGGGCGGCACTTTCTTGGTTCTTCAAGATGCATTGATAGGCACAAAGGTGCTAGAGTCTGGCCTCCAAAGCAATTAGCGCCCTGGGACGCGTGTGGCTGTGGGGACACTGCTGGACACAGACACAGCCAGCTGCCTGCCACTGCTGCATCCTCAGAGTCCGACTAGGGAGCCCTCCCTGGGGGCCTGCTGCGCAAATTGGCTCGTTACAATGGCCACCCCCTGGAAAGGGGTCTCATATCCTCACTATCCAACGAGGGAAGCAGAGGCCCCCCCAGTGTCAGCAGCCACTAAGCGTCCAGGCTCTCCTCCTTCCCTGGGGGGCCTTTCCACCCCAGAGCCCTGTCATTGACTTAAAGCAGTTGATGTCTCATGGGAATCCCCAGTTGCAGCATTGCCCCATGGACAGGTGTCCACAGGCAGGCTTTCATTTCCAAGAATCCTGTGGTGACGTCAGTTAAGATAAAGTAGTTCATGACAAGAGGCTCCAGCAAGCCATCTGTGCCCATGTTGTCCCCTGTGTGGCTCCTTCCTGTCTAGAGAAAAACCACATGTTTCACAAGAAGGCCGTGTTCTCTCTGCCAGAACACCATTGCAACAGCAGTTAGGAAATGTCCTTCCCATAAAAATAGAAAGGCATTGGACAGTAAAGCAGGGACACAGGAAGCGCTGATCTTGATTGAGAGCTGTTTCAAGTTCAGATAATGGAAATGCAAAGCAGAGGACTTTCCATGGCGCAGACAACACGTCCAAGATAAAAGCCCTGCCCTGGCCACAGGAAGGAAGCCGCAGTCAGTGGAAAGAGCAACCTGACTGCTTGGCACCAGCACGCCCTGATCATGAATATCACACAGGATTATACGCACAGTAATACATGGCGGCCAGCTCCTGGGAGCAGAGCAGAGCCGGTGGGGAGGGGCCGAGGGGTGGAGAGCCACCTGGGCCAGAGGCTACCCAGGGGCTGCAGCCTTTTTCTGTACAAGGACAGATGGTAAATACTTCAGGCTTGTGGGTCCTGGTTTCCGTTTTAATTACTCAACTCTGCCATTGCAGAAGGAAGGCAGCCATTGGTAAAACACAAACAGATGGGTGGAGCTGTTGCCAATAAAACTTTATTTACAGAAACAGGCCATGGCTGGGTCTGGCCTGGGGGCTGTAGTTTGCTGACCCCTGGTCTACAGAGAGCGCCAAGGGAAGCAGGCTCATGCGGGGGGCACCACCGAGGACCCCCTCTTCTGCATCGGCAGATCACCCGCAAACTAGAAACAGCAGCAGGGCTGCCCAGGAGAGAGAGAAGTGAGGCGGGTCCCATGGCTGCACAGGAGTGGAAGCGAGGACTTCAGCTAAGTGCAGCCGCTACAGATGCGCCTTCGCCGCCTGCCTGCCCACCAGTCTCCATAGTGACAGTGATGGGATCAGCTGGAAAGGACCCCGAGGCCTGAGCGATCTCTCAGGACACTTAATAAAATGAATAATGAAATGAGAGACTGCAGCTCTTCTCTTCTGCAAGTGAGCTCTGTGGTTTGAGGGGATCCGAAGCAGGTCTGCAGTCCGTCCTCCCTGACCCTCCGCGCCAGCCGGGCTCACCAGTCAGCAGAGGGCAGGGAGGCGCACTCACTTGGCGTCCTCACCCTCCTTGCCACGCCTCATGCTGGGCTCCCCCACTGCACTAGCAGGGCTCATGACCCACGGAGGAAGGAAACCTCATCACTGATCCTTGATGAGGCAGCCGTGACTCAGAAACCAGGGAACGTGCCTCAGGACCCCCGGGGGCCTTCCAGAGCCGGCATGTGAGGATGCCCTGAGTCCATCCTGGCAGGCCAGCCCCGGGCACTTCCTGAAGATTTGCCATAGCTAGAACCTGTGTAGGGGCTGGAGGCTCCGGGAGGCCGGGAAACCCAGATCCACAGTCTGGGGGGCACGCACCAGCGCCTTCAGGCCGTGGTAAGGACTGTAAGGACTGTAAGGACTCAGCGGATTGGGATGAAGAGCAGCAGGGGTCGGCATCAGGCAGGGGCAAGGCCTTGCTGAGGAGGTCTGAACACGTGATGGAATGAGCCAGAGGAATCTGATGTCTGGGCCCAGGGAAGAGCAGATGCAAAGACTCTGAGGTGAACTCAGGCCCTCATGTTGAGGAGCAACAGGAAAGCCAGCGAGGCCGGCAGAGTGGGGGTGTGGCAGGAGATGGAGGGAGGGGGTGCCAGGCCAGCAGGGCCTCCGGGCTGTGCAGCCCATCCCCCGGACCCCTGGGCTGCTGGATCATACCACTGTGAACCCTCAAACCTCTCTCTTCTCCCCCCTCCCACCCTCTGCCCCCTGGAGTGGGGTATGACAGCGTGCTCCTCTCCCACCTTCCAAAGTGTATGCACACTTCTCAGGGTCAAGTTCCCTCTGGAACTCCATGGCAAAGGGCATTCTGGAAATGCACAGTAACACAACCCACACCGTCATCTGTACTAACCTCGCCAAGAACTCCCTTTACAAATGTCACCTGAACCACCAGGACCTTCAGCTAATGCACACCCAACCACCTCTGGAACAGCCACCTAGAGGTGACAGGGGCTACAGAAGCCCCAGAGACATGAACATGCCTGTCTCCTCCTTCCCTCCATGTGGGTCCCTGACAGGAACTGCTCCTCAACTCCAACCAAGAAGAGAAGCAGGTGTTTCCTGCCAGATGCTCAGGCCACCCGGACTCAAGGATGAGTGGTTCTGCTCCCTCATGATCCCTCGGTACAGGGGCATCTACACGCCCTTACTGTCAGGTCCTTGACCTACTCCAGGCATACCTGCAGGTGCCCCACAACGCTCTGCACCCCATCACTACACAAAACCATCCAGATGCAGCCCTCTTGCAGAGAGCTGGGCCTGTCCCGCAGCCCTCCCTGGCATGGCTTACCCCGTACCGGCACAGGTGCCTTCACCTGGATCACACCAGTCCAGGTAGAAGGGGGGGGGGAATGACCTCAGCCAGGCAGGGTCAAGCCCAAGATGAGCAGGGCCAGCAACCCCAAAGCCCTGTTCCCATAAGCCTCTGGCCCACTGGCATCCATCACAGTGCACATCACCCTGTCACGTGCCTGCTCAGTCGCCCCCAGAACAACTCCTGCAGATGCTGGCTCTCATCTGCCAGCAGTATGGTTGTCCACACTGTCTCTCTGGATACTTCTGCACCAACTCGTGGCCCAGCCTGCTCGCCACAGCTCCTGGTAGCCCCTGCTTTGTCCCTGACACCTGATGTGGATCCCCAGGTGGGACAGCCAGAGGACTGCCACAAGCTCATACAACCTGGGCCTGGGGAAGTTTCCAGCCACTTGATGAGGCTGAGCTCCAGGCTCAGGCTTCTCTCAGGTCAAGCCTCATTGTCGGATTGTTCTCTGCTTGCTTGCAGGCTGAGAACTGCTCTGAGACACTCTATGCTCTCAAATCGTACCGTGAGCCACCCTGACTGAGTCCAACACCCTTCGTCATTCCCCAGCCTCTGGCTATCTTGTTACTAGAACTTTCCTCCATGTTTGGGGCCCACAGCGCCACTGCAGAACACGGGCAAAACCTTGGCTTTCTAGGACTGCAGACTTCCAACACAAGAGCCCCTTTCTCCTGCCCTGAGTCCTGGGGCAGGTGCCCAGGAGGCTGCTACTAAAACCAGTATCCACTTAAGAGCTCTGACTGGCACTGTTTGCAAGGCTGCCCTCCTCCCACAAAGAAGGCCAAAGTTCTCTGTGGCCCAGGGCGGCTCACACACCATTTGGGCGGGGGGCACCTCACCCAAGCATCAGTGAGAGGGCTTGGGAAACGAATCTGCCTGATAGTCTCTTCATAGCAGCCCACAGCCCAGCAAGGACAGCACACGGGATGAAATACAGAAAGCAACGATTGTTAAACCACTGTGGGAATGTTTTTCTCTTTTTAGAATTCCCTATATTGTCTTTGTAAGAAAAATGGTGGGTTTGGGTGGGATGGGAGATCCCATAGTAAAATTCTACTTTCTCCCCCTGAATCATGGCCCCTTGTCCTGCCACAGCTCCCTTGTGCAGGCAGGTCTTACTAGGACCTGGGCTTCCACATGCTGTGATGTACTGGGAAAACAACCTTTGACCTCTGTTCAAGAAAAATTTGTCGTGACACTTCTTAAAACGGTGAAAAAGACTTTATTCAAGACTGTTGCGATTGAGGAGAGAGATTGGCTCAACTGCAAAGAAAATGAAGACAAGTGAAGATTTATAGCCAAGGCGGGGGTGGGGGGCATGTACGGAAAACAACCAAGATGTCAAAAGTAGGGGTCTTGCTAAAGGCTGAGATGATCAGATAGCACTTGGGGATAAGGAACTTAATCAGAAATAATGATACTGTTAACACATCAATCTGTAAAAAAGAAACTTAATCACGGAGAACTTTATTGCTTGAAATAAAGTTTGCAGATAAGGTAGACACAGGCCCTGGTTATGAACCATAAGCGCACTCCAAGGAAACAAAGAGAGGGGGTTATTTTTATAGGAGACTCTGCCCAGTTTCTCATACAGGTCCATTATGTAAATTAGCAACGGAAGTCTGTTTAGTCCTGACAGCTCATTGGCTGAATTACCCCATCTGTTTTGGGTTGGTTCTGCTTCAGGGAGATGTCACTGTGTGCTTTTTCTGGGGACACAGAACACCGTGCGGCCTCTCATCTATACCAGGCTGTCTGACTCCGTTTTGTTTCGGGCCTCAGTCGGCCTGAAGAATCCATCCCACTTTCTGGCATAGCTGGATGTGGGGAGTCATGACTCACTGCTTTTGTCTCATTTTCACAGGATCATCAGACATCAAGGGCGGAGGTGGCATAGCAGGGTCTTTGCTGCGGCCGGGCTGGCAGGCCAGGGGCGGGTCAGGGGCCCGGTGGGAAGGTCCCGGAGGCTGGCAGAATGTCGCTCTTATCTCCAAGCTCCCAGATACCTGTCTGAACGTCATTTGCACCCCAAGTAACCTTTAATTTCTAAAAGGCCTAACACTGTGAGGCCCAGTTTCCTTAAATGCTAACAGGGAAGGAGCGAATCAACACAGCCCCAGGACTGTCGGGTTTATTTCCAGTTTAAATCGCTGTAATTCAGGGCAGTTAACAGACCATCGCCTCTATGTTCCAGGTTTGTGGCTGGGGTTCAAGGGTCAGGGCTGGGGCTCCGGCTCAGGCTGCGGGCGGGCCTTGGGGCGCGGGCGCTCAGGGCTCCTGGGCTCCAGGTTCGGTGGATCACAGATACGGGTTCCAAGCCCGCGGGCACGCTCGTCCCGGGTCGCAGCCGACCGCGTCAGAGGCGGGGCTCCCGATGCCGCGCATGCGCGGGACAGGCCGCGCCGGCCGCGGGGTGGGGTGAGGCGGGCGGGGGACGGAGCCCGCGCTCCGAGCGGAAGCCCAGGCGTCTCCGCCGCGCCCGCCGCCCCGCCCCCTCAGCGGGAGGCCAATGAACTCGCAGGGCCCGTCCCTGACGACGCGCGCCCCGCCCCCTGACGACGCGTCGCCGGGGAGCCCAAATCCTCCGGGGTAGCTGGCGACCTGCGGCCGCCTTCCCGGAGGCCCGCCGCCATGAAGCTGACGCGGAAGATGGTCCTGTCCCGGGCCAAGGCCTCGGAGCTGCACAGCGTGCGGAAGCTCAACTGCTGGTGAGGGCCTGGAGGCCGGAAGCCGTCCCCGCGCGCCCTCCCCCTGCCCAGCACCCCCGCCCTGGGCGCGGACCCCTCCTTCCCAGCACCCCCGCCCCAGGCCGGGGACCCCTACCCGGCACCTGGTCCGCCCTGGGACAAGGCCAGGAAATGAGCAGAAACCGCCGCCGGGCTCCTCTGCCCCAGGCTGGCGGCAGGACGACCTGCAGAGAATCCAGAAGGGGGCTCGGGGTGGAGGGGGCACCTCTGGGCAGAGTCTTCCCGGCCCCCGCCGCAGGCTTGCCTCCTGGGTCCCTGGGCTCACAGCCTCCGGGAGGTGCTGCTACAAGCTCGGTGGCCATTGGCAAAGGCCATTCCAAAATGCTCAGCCCTGAGTGGTGGTGTTCCAGACGTGCTCTCCTTGCTTGAAATAATAGGCGTTACAAGATATAGCTGGGCTTCTGCATAGCTTTCCTGGGGACGGATGGCTCCCTCTGGGGATGGGTCTGACTTCTGACATTGCCAGTCACAGAGCAGAGTCTACTGATAAGGTGGGAGATGATCACGTGATTAACCCCATTTCCAGGGGGAAAGAAAGACAACTGAGACTCCGAAGTAATGAATCAGTAAACATTTTTATACTTGAGTCCTGTCGCTGGGAGGTGACAGATGGGATGTAGGTGCTGTGGATCAGTGCATGCTCAGAGGAGGGGGCCAGGTCCAGCTGGGTCAAGGAAGGACCAGAGGGCTTCATGGACTCCAGAAAGGTCTCCAGGTGTTTGCCAGGGACTCAGAGCAAAGCTTCATATGTCCCTGTAAATTGGACAGTACAAGTGGGGAGTGGGGGGCCCAGCCAGGAGCATGCCCTCTTGTGCTGGGGGCAGATTGACTGTTGTGAGCACTGCCTGTCCATTAAAAAGCCTCTCTTTGCCTGGCACGTTGGTTTTTTGGCCACAGAATCCCCTGTCATTTGTTTTCAATAAAGCATTTCTTTGTTTTCTGTGGGGGTTTTGGCAGGGGATGGGGATAGTCTCATGCGCAGGGGAGACAACAGCTCTATTTCAGGCTTTCTAAAGTTTGTTTCATAAATTGCATGTTCAGCCTTTGAACTTGGCCTCTCATAAAGACTCCCTTGTTTGTTTACATCAGTGGGGTGGGGGGAAGGGGGCTGGAAGTTGCCCTGCTCTACTGCAGCCTCAAGAATGAGCAAGTCTGTGCCCCCCACCCCCACCCGCTGCACCGCAGGCACCAAACACACATATGTTCGTGGACAATCAACCATGAAACAATTTTGACACCTTTGTTTGTTACCTAGGCAAGCCTTCTTTTACTTTGTCATTGAATATTAAAGTTTGTAGGCGTTGTTAAGGTTTGGAATATTTGTTCTTTGTCCTTTTTCATTCCACTTTAGCAAAGCTGATGTGTGTCTTCTCTCCCCAGGGGCAGCCGCCTCACAGATGTAAGTATCACACTGAGCACCTCCAAATGTTCCCCGGGCCCCAGACTGGTAGCCTCTGTCCCAAGAAAATCATTAAATGGACAAAACCACACGCACTCGGTTCAGCCCTAATCGGGGCTTTGTTCACTGAGCAGTTTGGTAATATAGACCCGCTAATGACAACACAGCGTCCTAGTGTGGGTGAGAGGCTCCTGTGTCCCCTGCAGGCCAGCTAGGGGGGGAGTGGAGCCCAAGTGCAGACCTGCTCCAAGCTGGCTGGACTCCCAGGGAGCTTGGTCACTTCGGGGAGAAGTGCCCTCTGCCTGGGGTCTTCTTTTGTGGGTTCCTGGACTTCCTGTTACTGAGGAGGTTGCTCTGTGACTCATCTTGGTCACATCAAGCATCATCCGCCCTGCGGGTGGTTAGGGTCAGGGTCAGGGTCAGGGTTGGGTTAGGGTCAGGGTCAGGGTCAGGGTCAGGGTTGGGTCAGGGTCAGGGTCGGGTTGGGTCAGGGGCAGGGCACAGGGCTGTGGGTCTGTAAGCAGGTCTCTCTCCTGTTCTGGAAGCCTCTGACTTGCACAGGGACGCTTAGCCATTTCTTTCTCGCCTGCTTGCATTTGGTGACTTGAGTTGTGCTTTACCTGAAGAGCAGAGTCATTAAGTGCCACTGAGCCACTGGGCTGGCCAGAGAGCCCTTTCCACTTCACACTATAGCCGAAGTGCTGCATATTCGGCAGCTGAGACAGCCCCCAAAACCAAAAAACACCACTCCAGAACACAGATCTCCTGCACGTGAAACATTCCGCCCAGACCTATGAACCTGGGACACCATGCCCAGCACGTGGTAGGTCACTTATCAACCCTACAGGTCGGGGAGGCTTTCTGGACCCACCTGAGCACCTCGCTGCTCTTTCCCACTGGATGGACAGTATTGATAGGGTCTGAGACCCACTTTCAATCCTGTCTCCCTTTGGCCCAGCTCTATGGGCAGAAGCTTCTGTTCTTTCCCTGTGCCTCAGGGATGGCAGGAAGAAAGTCTTCTGTCCAGCACAGGGGCATTGAGGACCCCTTTCCTGATGCCCTTGGAAGGCTTCTAAAATTAGGAATGCTCCTTCTCAACAGCTGGCGGCATCTGATGGCGGTGCCGTTTTAAGGCTTTAGAGAGAGCATGTTCTCCTTCAGGTTGGAGGAGTGTCCGGGCTGCGCAGTGGCCCTAATGCAGAGCCTGGCGCGCTGTCGTGTATTTTGTGTGAGCCCCAGAGAAGCAAGGGAGGCCGCTCCGCTCAGGGCCCGGAACTGGCGTGATGGTAGCTCCGGCTCATTCCTCTGTCGGCTGATAGAAGGGACGTCAAGATGTTCTCAGTCACGTTCTTTTCCTTCCTAGATCTCCATCTGCCGTGAAATGCCCAGCCTGGAAGTGATCACCCTCAGGTACCTAAATGCCTGCTGTCACTCTAAGTCCGGGGGCTTGAAAGAGGAGGAGAACCTTCAGCTGTCTCGTACAGGACTCGTGGCGTGAGACAGCCTGCACACTCCCAGCAGAGTCTGGAGGGGCCGCTCCTGGGGCCCTTGTCCCCCCTCACCCAGCCCACGGGTGCACCTCCTGGTGATGAGCAGCCCCTGAACCCCAGCACCCCTGCCTTTGCCACCCTCCTGATTCTGTGGTGGCCAGGAGCTTGGTGCCTTGTGTCTTTGCATCGTGTGCTCTGTCATGTGTGATGGCAACCTGTTCCCCAGCCATTGGCCTTTTACTAGATGGGCCCCTCGGGTGAACCAATCACTGGGATTTCAGGCAGCTGGGGAGTGGGGAGGGTCAAGGGGGAGAAGGCTTGCCCTGTGCCCCGAGCTCCTTCCTGCCCACTTGACATCGGTGGGTCCTGCTGCCTAGGGATCCTGGGGTAGGTGCCTTCCGCACCATGTAAAGCCACAGGGTTTAAACCCTGCAGGGAAGGTGGGCTCTCCCTGTCATCTGAAGGTTCAGAAGGTTCTAGAACTCTCCCTGAGTGTAGGCCGTTGGTCCTGTGCAGACCCCTGTGGCTTACCTTCCAGATCTCGCGGCCGGCCACCCTGTCTGTCCCTCGCTGGCCCTTCTGCTCCTCCTTTGTGCCATCTGCAGCCACCTTGTGGGCGCCCATGTCCCCCTGTCTTGTGCTCCCAGCACCGCCAGCCCTGGCCGGAGCCCGTCCACCGGAGCCCATCTGCTTGTTCTTGAGGGACAAACGAGTGACTGAAAGGGGCCTGGTGCCACTCTCTCATGCCAGGCAAAGCTGGAGGCTCTGTGCCTCGGTTTCCCTCTCTGTAATGCAGAGATAACACCAGCACCGACCCATGGGGCCGCGGGCTGTGAGGCCGCAAGGGGTGGGCATGGTCAGGAGCACAGAGCAGTCGGTGTGCGCACACCAGCCACACCAGTTGTTTCTTTGTTAGGGTCCACAGTGAGGCCGGGCTTTGCACAGGCCTCAAGAGGCCCCGCCCGATAAATAAGGCCCCAGACTAGCAGGAAGTGGAGTCGAGCGATGCTGCAGCCCCGTCTGTGCCACACAAGGGGTGTCGGAATGGTCGGGGCACGTTGCTGGGCCTCTCTGGGCTGCAGGCCCCTGTTCGCAGCAGATTCTCGGCATCACCGCTCAGAGGAAGGTCAGGTTGCCCAGGCTTCCTGACAGCACAATCACCCGGCGCCTGGGTATCTAGTGCGTCAGACCCAGGCTGCTGCCTGACTGCAGGGCAGGGACCCTTCTGTGAGGTGAAGTCGTTTCCCTGGGGTTAGTGCCCCACGGTGGGAAGGCCGCCTCAGTCTCCGGCTGCCATAACAGAACCGCCCAGACGGGGCTTATGAACGACAGACATTCCTTTCTTGTGGCTCTGGGGGCTGGGGTCCGAGAGCCAGGTGCCCGCAGCTCCGGTGTCTGAGAGCTGCTTCCTGTTCCCGTGACCATCTCCCTGTGTCCTCACATGGCGTCCCTTTCACAAGGGCGCCGACCATCCCGAGGCTCCTGCCTCATGACCTCGTCCCCTCCCGGAGGCCCTGCCTCCTGATCCCTGGCCGCCTAACCAAGTCCTCAGGTACACCGCCTGCCTGGCCTCCAGCGGCTTCCTTTGTGACACAGTGTCAGCCTCATTCAAGCCCAGCAGGGAAGTGGCCCGAGGGCAGACACAGCCCCCCACAGTGGCAGTCCCGTTGGCATCCCCGAGGACAGAATGACACGCCTGCCAAATCTGCCAAGCACGGCGCAGCCCCAGGGCAGAAGGTCCGACATCTCCGCCGGGCAGGGTCCCACGGAGTGACCCAGCTCTTACCCTCCCCGCCGCCGGGCAGGAGTGTGCGTGGCCTGCAGGGGCTCCCGTAGGGCGCAGCGGGCCTGGGGCTCGGCCCGCGCACGGATGCCGGCCGCCTGCCCTCGAGCTGAGCGTGTGTGGACAGCCGGGCCTGCTGCCTGGGGAGGTGGGCTCCTGTCGTGGTGGACCTGTCGGGTCTCTGCCTGGACACCTCGAAGATTTTCTGTCTCTGATGTGTTCACGCACTTTTAAACCCATACACTTTCCTTATCAAATGGGTTTCAGAAGTTCAGTGCTCAGTTCTGCCTAACGTGGGACTTGCTTGTATTTGCCGTGGTTTGCTAGCTGCTGCCTGCTTTGGGGGGCGGCGGTGTGTCCCTGGGGAGGCCTTGGTCTCCCCTCCCACGGAGGAGGGTAAGACACCCCGCCTCCTGCACTGTCTCTGTCCGGGAGGCCTGAAGGGCACGAGGCCGGGAGCCACTTGCCTCTCAGGCCTCCTGTTCAGGGATTTCCCGCCTGGCGCTGCCTCCACAGCCTGGGGACTTCGTTAAACTCGATTCATGATGTCCACTTGTGGCTTGTTTCTGAGAAGAGGACCCGTGGGCACGGACTGCCACCATGCTTTTTTCTGGTGTTTGCGATCGAAGCAGCCGTGTGGTGGGCTCCTGGCAGACGTGACAGGTGTGTGGGGCCGCCCTCCCAGGGCCGGGGGCTAGCCGTGCCGTCTCTCTGCAGCGTCAACAGCATCTCCAGCCTGGAGCCCATGAGCCGGTGCCGGCAGCTGAGTGAGCTGTACCTGCGGAGGAACCGCATCCCCAGCCTCACGGAGCTCTTCTACCTGAAGGGCCTGCCGCGCCTCCGGGTGCTGTGGCTGGCCGAGAACCCCTGCTGCGGCGCCGACCCCCACCGCTACCGCATGACTGTGCTGCGCAGCCTGCCGCACCTGCAGAGGCTGGACAACCAGTGTAGGTGTCCCCGCCCCCCTCACCGCTCTGCACGTTCCTCCTCTCCTGAGACACGGCCAGCGGCTCCTCCGGTCTCGGGGGTGCCGTCTGTGCTTCTGTCTGGTGTGACCATGTGACGTTACCTGGGCCCAGCCCCGTGCGGCACAGGACCCCTGGGGAACCTCACCCTGCTGTCCCCCTCCCTTGTCCGGTCTCACCAAGCTTGTCCTCGGGTTCTCCTGCTGAGAGCACTGCTGCAAACGCCCACCCTCGCAGCCCGTGAGCACCTGAGCGGCGCTGTGCCTGCCTGCGGGGGTTCGCCCGCCTCCCTGCGTCTCTCCCTGCACCCCCTCACTGCCCACAGGCACAGGCCCCTGCCGGGCTCTGCCTTGCGTCTGCATCCCCTGGCACTCTCTGTGCCCAGTCCTAACCCTTGTCATCCGCGCACGGTTTCCCCCCGATGAACAATTTTAATATAAGTAAACATTAGGGAAACCCAGTCGTATGTGAGTGAGGTGGAATAAATACAGTGTGTTCTGTTCCTTTTTAAAATTTGTCTTGGTTTGGGTATTTTTATGAGTATTTGCTTGTAGCTGAAATTCAGAGTCAGAAGCAGTCACTGACCATCTGCCGTGTGCCCAGCACGTGCTAGGGTGGAGGACGTGACGGAGGCCCTACCCAGCCCTGCTCTCAAGGAGCTGGCCGTGGTGTAGACAGACGGAACCCCATTTCTAAAGCAGACAGTGCCATAGGGATGCCAGGTGGGCTTGCCTGTGGTGGGGCCCCTCTGATCTTTTGCTCCCCTTCACCCCAAAGCTGTGACCGAGGAGGAGCTGTCCCAAGCGTTGATGGAGGGAGAGGAGGTCACAGCCCCCAGCAGAGAGGGCACGGGGAACGGCCAGCCGGAGCTGTCCTATGCCCTGCATGCTGTGAACAGCATTGCTGAGACCCGGCAGGACCTGCTGCAGCCCAGCGAGGAGGAGGCCAGGTGTGGTGCTGGGGCTGGGGGGCCTGCCCATGCCCTGCATCTCTGGGTGCCAGGGAGGGATTGCGGGTGGTTCTGTCTCGTCAGTGACTCTCAGCTGCCCCAGCCTGGTTCCCCAGCCCCAGATGTGGCTCTGCGGGGAACTAGCACAGGCGCTGGGAGGAAAGCGGGGCACGGGCCTGGCCGCCTGGGGAGCCCGGTGGGAGGGGCATGACAAGGCAGCCCCAACAGGGCACTGGTGCGCGTGGGTGGTCTCTGGGGCAGCAGCACATTGTCACAAATGGTTTTGGGCAGAAACTGAACGTGGGAATGTCGTAAAGACTGGTTCACAGTGAGGCCAGGTGGCTGCGTCCACTGAGCACATGGAACCACCATCTCGTTTTCCACAGCCCGAGCCATCTGGAGGGTGCCTGGGGGTGTTGGGGTGGGCAGTTGCAGCCCGCCTCTGGGCATCGGGGAGTGTGCTCAGTGCCACGCAGCACAGGAAGGCCTGGGGGTAGGAAGGTTGCCCCCAGGGGTCAGAGAAATTTGTGTGACCCCAATTCCATCCCTCCAGAAGCTGTATCACTAAGCGGGAGTTCCCCTGCATCCTGGGGTGAAGCTTTGTTACCACCCCTTCCTGCTCTGGTGCTGGGACTAGACCCTGCAATGTCTGAGCCAGTGGGGCTCCAGCCCTCACGCATTGTGCCCTTTCCCTCCCACCAGCAGTGTCCAGGGGCAGCTCTGCCTGAAGCCCCCTTCCCAGGACCGGCTTCCTCCCTTCTCACAGAGGGAGGCTGCAACCAGTCCCAAGAGTAGGGTGAGTGTGACACAGTCAGGCCTGCATGGAGCTGGCCTGGGGCTCTCTGCCCAGAACATAGACATTGTGGCAGGGTGGACAAGAGACACCACTAGGCCACAAAAGGTGGGAGGCATCTGTCTGAGTCCAGCTCCCAGCCAAGGTGGAGGTGGCTGAGGAGAAGGGGCACTCCTGCACCAGTGGGGTGGCTTCAGCACAGCGAGCACACCCCAGGAACAGCCTACAGGCAGCTCAGTTCCCCCCGACGGCCTGCACCCCACATCCGTCCCAAGACTGTGACAGCACTTGTGTGCGGAGGGCCCCACCTGCAGAGATGTGGGAGACCCCTCACCCTGGTTGGGGCAGGCTCAGTGTCCCCGTGGCTCTAGGGGAGTCGCTGTAAGGAATGGGACAAGAGGTAGGTCACGCAGGCAGCTCAGTGTTGTGGAAGACCTAGGCCTTTCTAGGGTTCCGTCTCCACCAGCATCATTCTGGCTTGTCCTAGGGCTTGTTCCCTTCTGGCCCAGGCTCACACCCACAAGAAGGGTGGGACCGTCTCTTCCTGTGTGTGTCCTCTTATCAGCAAAGAGCAGCCCCCTGGGCCTCACACCCCAGCAGGCCCATTTCACCAGCTGGCATTTTTCAGGTGCCTGAGCCAGGCACTGGCCAGGAGGATGGGGCCACCACAGCGAGCTTGTCCCTGGGGGGATACTTGCTGCCTGCTCTTGTGGGAAAGGGGGGCTGCCTGAGCAGAACCGGGGTCAGTGAGAGAGGCCCATGAGCCACGGCACCTGCTCCCAGAGCGCCCAACTGGCCTCAGCCCTGCGGGGCCTGCCCCGAGCCTTTGGGTATGTAGGAGGGCACCATGGTCAGCAAGGGGGTCGCCTAAGACCATGGGCTCCGTGCCTGTGCTCAGCAGCCGCTGGGGTGCGTGCAGAGCTTGTGGGAGGTAGAGGCGGACGGCCGAGGCCCTGTCCTTGGAAGGGGCCAGCCCACCTTCCAGAAGCAGGAAGGGCGCCCTGAAGACCTGCAGACAGAAGTGGCCTGGTGCCCCACCATTCTCAGCACCTGCTGGGAGCATGAGCTGGGCAGTGGGCACCTGGCCTGTTGGTGGCTGTCTGGGAGGCCCGCCCCTCTTGAGGCCGCAGCCCCACAGGCCCAAGCCTAGGCTTGCTGGGCGTGGTGCTCAGCCAGCGACTCTGCCCACAGAACAATGTCCTGGCTGCCATGCTGCTGTTGCTACGGGAGCTGGATGTCCAGGGACTGGAGACTGTCCACCAGACCGTGGCCAGCCGGCTCCAGGCCCTGCACAAGCAGGAGATGCAGGAGGACACGGACTGACTGTGCACAGGGCCTCCCCACGGACCCTGCCTGAAATCTCACCAGATGGGGCGTCATGGCCACAGCTGTGCCTCTGCTGCCCCCGAGCTGGGACTCAGCCAAATGCCCCCTTAGGAAGCCCCAGGCCCGCCTGGCAAAGCCACGGCTCGCTGCAGACCTGCACCCCGGTGAGGGCGGGAGGGCGCTGGCGCCACTGGACAGGCCCTGCTCCCAAGGGCTGGCCGCCGCCCTCCTGTGCAGGAAGGCCCCCCTTGACCTGGTTCGGCCTGCAAGGGGGGCTTTGCAGCTTCTCCCTAATAAACCTTCTTCCGAGGTCCCGTCTGGTCGCAGGTGCTTCGGACCTGGCAGCGTGGCCTTGGCCTTCCCGAAGGTAGTGCCACCGCTCACAGTGCGCCCACGCCAGCTCTGACTCGGCCACGGCCTAGACCGCTGATGCTCCTGGAGGCTTCCAGAGTGACGGCGTCAGAGACCAGCCGCCCTTGGGTTTGCATCGGCGGACTCGCCCGGCAATGTGGCGGCTGTGACGGCAGAGGTGGGAGGAAGGCACTTGCCTTCTCCCCCCCTTTTGAAGAGCCCTGCAGCGAGGGGAGGCCTGCCCCTTCCGCCTGGGTCTAGGTGCGGCCGTTGGGTGGGAGGGGCAGCCTTCTGGAAACTCTTGTCCTGGGGCTTGCCACCTGCCCCAGAACGTCGTGTCCCCTCGGCAGAGTCCCAAGCCCTGCCGAGAGGCACAGGGTCTGGGCGGTGGTGCCGCAGAAGCCAAGGATGCCTCCACGCAGAAGGGGAGGAAAGCCCATCCCACTGGCGCCAGCCGGCTGGGCCTGAGAGGGAGGGAGCATCCCCAACAGCCTCCTCTCCGGGTGGACCCAGATCTCTGTGGCGTCCCTGTCCCTGTGCGAGCTGTACAAAGCAGAGGGGAGAGAACACGGCAGGTGCGAGAGCCAGAGGGGGGCCCCGCCGGCAAGACCTGCTGTGCTGTGGCCGGGCTGCCCCCACTGCACGGCTGGGCGCCCCGGGGCCCGGTGCTTCTCTGCAGGGATGTTCTGTGGTTCTCAGGACGAGGCAGTGGCTGAGCAGCAGGAGGGAAGGAGTTGCCTCATGGGCCCCAGGAGGGGTGGCTGCCGGCTCTGGGTGCCTTCTCCTTAAACAATAAAGCATCTTTGTTAGAACAAGTTGGGGTTGGGTGTGTGACATTAACAGACCCCCTTTCTGGCCCACCAGGCAGGGCTCGTTCCATCGCCCACCCCACAGCCTGGTCCATCTCAGTCGGGGACCTTTAAACTGGAGCCCAGGTGGGTGAGCTGCCCACTTAAGCCCCTGCACTCTTCCCACCCGCCATCAGGCCCCAGTCCTGGCCACCTGCTCCCTCCATGTCCGCCTGGAGCCCCCCGGCACATGTACCGGGGCCTGGGACCCACGGCCTCCACTCTGAACACCCCCCCCGCACGACGCCCTCTGGGCTATTGGAGCCAAGCAGACATCATCCCATGTGTGCATCCCGGTGCCCGGTGTAAGCAGAGGACGCAGGAGGGCGGGCCGCTCAGCCAGCAGTGTTTGCCAGTGCAGAGGCAGCCACCGCATCTCCACGGAGCCACCGCCCAGCAGGTCCCCAGGCCACAGCTGAAATGCTGCCAGGCACCCGGCAAGGCCAGCCTGGGGGTTTCCACCCTGAGAGCTGAGTCCTGACCCAACGTGTCAGCGTGCCCACAAGCGGGGGTGACCTTGTCCCCCACCAGAGCAGACACCCCGTCTCCTGGCTGCAGGCACACACATACACATGGAACGCTCAGGTTTCTGGGACCCAGGAACTTGTCCCTGGCCTCTGGAGACAGACTCGGGCCCTCAGGTCCGGCTGCTTGGGGAACTTCCCTTCCTCCACCTGCCGCAGGAGTGCCCATGCTCATGGTGCGCAGAGCTGGCCAGACAGGCCCCAGATCCATAAATGGGCACCCAGGAGCCCTCAGGCTCCAGAGCCCACCCCGTGAGGCTGGCCCAGGGCCCCCAGCACAGGGCTGCTGTCCCCCTGGAGTGGCCAAGGCCCCCTGCCAAGGTCTGTAGGGACATGAAGGCAGCTGGGGGTACACAGCCCCCAGCCTGGTCCCTAGAGCCACCCAGCCAGAAGACCCTGTCCCGAGACCCCGCGTGTGGCCTGTGGACCCCCAAGGCCAGACCACCCCACAAAATCTAGTGGGTCCTGGCACCTCCTCCTGACTCTGAAGGTGCCGCTGAGTGAAGAGCACCCCAGACCAGCGCCCCAGAAGCCGTGAGGGGAGCAGATGGGACTGGGCCACGGGCGCAGGAGTGACGGGACCCCTTCCAAGTGCAGGCAGGGTGCTCAAGGCCCAGCTTGTCCTCCCAGGGACCCTGGTGCCGGCGCCCCACTGCGGAGCTGGGGCCTGGCGGATCAGCCCGGCTCCCCTTCCCGCCTCCCCTCGACCAGTGTCTCCCGGGGGCTCACAGACCCACCACCTGCCCCAGGAGCCTCGGCTCTCTGCTCTGGAGACCCCGGCCCAGCCTGAGCTGGGGGACCTGTCTGCTTCAGACTCTGGGCCTGGGAACCAGGCTCAGAAATCCTCCCGAGTCTGGGCGAGGCCAGGCACAGGTCTGGGGGACTCGGATCACCCTACTGGCAGGGAGGGGTGCTGGTCCTAGGTGGGGAGTGTGGCCCCAGAGGGTGCATGTCCCTGAGACTCAGCCCGGCCCCAGGGCCAGAGGGCCGCAGACCCACACATGCCAACAGGGGGCTGCCAACCAGCAGCTGCCCCCCCACAAGTTCCAGGGGCCCTGCTTTTCAGAGACTGAAGACCCTCCACAGTTTGAGTGATTTTACTTCGTGAAAAGATGACAAGGTCTGCTCGGCCCGGGTGGCCGGTGCCCAGGAGCAGGGCCCCCGGGAGGCCCCGGGGAGGGGAGGGGAGGGGAGGGCCACGCGGTGCTGAGGCGGAGGGAGCAGTGTCCAAGCAGAGGCGCCCCCGGGCCCCGGGTGGAAGGTGGGTACCAGGGTGCTCTGTCCTGGAGGAGGCCTGGTGGCAAGGCTGGAGCTGGGCTGCGAGGGCCCAGGAGCCAGGCTGAGCCGGCCACAGTGCTCGTCCCGGCAGGAAGGGGCCGGGTGGCTTCAGAAGCCCTTGTCCATGCTGAGTGTGCGGCGCGTGACGTGCTCCAGCTCCCCAGACACGTAGCCGTCCATGCTGATGTGGTAGTGCGCCAGCATCTTCAGCATGAGCCGCAGCTTCAGCCACCACTGCTCCCGGGGCATGCGGTGCCTGCGGGCGGGCCGGGGCGGGGCTCGGGGCGGCTCTGCGGGCAGCCCACCCAGCTAGGGACGCCGGCCGGGCCACCACACAGGCTGGCGCAGGTGGAGGTGTCCTCAGGACCTGCGTGCCCGCTGGGGACTGACCAGCCACCCTGCGCACCCCACCCCCTGCCCTGTTGGGAGGAGCCGCGGCCTGGGGCAGCCCTGGGAGTCAGGGTTCCTGCGGCCCAGGCAGCCCCCCCTCTTCTGGGGGCACTCACTCAAAGTCAGTGTCCTTCTTGAGCTCAGTGACAGGACTGAAGGCCACCACCTTCTTCCGCAGGCCAATCACACAGGCTGAGTCGGGGCCGTTGGCGAACACCCGCCCTGGGGACACAGGAACGTGCTGGCAGCCTCGTCTCCGGGGCTGGGGCAGAGGGCAAGACTGAGCCCGGGGCTGCCGCCCCCCCTTCCACGTACCGTTGCGGTGGACTGCCTGCAGCTTCTCCGACATCCAGAGCATGGCCTTCACCCCCAGCTTGGTCCCATAGTTCCGGTCAAAGGGGGTTGGAGCCCCGCCCTGCAAACACAGCGGGTGAGGCCACGGTCCAGCTAGAACAAGAGCCAGGCCGCCTGACCCGGCCATGACCTCAGGCGAGCCCCCCGGGGCAGCTCCGACACCCCATCCCCTCTGGCCTCCTCCGATTTCTGTTCCGTTCCCGCTGCCTGCAGCCCCTCTAGCCCCCTTCTCTAGCCCAAATCCAGCCTAAAAGCCATCTCTGGAGGCTGGGCAGCGTCATTAAGTGGGGTCGTCTCTGTGGGCCCCACAACTGGCAGGCAGGTACCCCCAGCAGTGAGCAAGTTCACCCGGGGAGGCAGGGCACAGGGCCCTCACGTTAGGCTGGGAAACCCTGTAGTGCACACTTCCTGCTGGGCCCCGGGAGCCCAGGAAGGAGAGGGAGGCTGGCAGGTGGTGGTGGCCTCCCCGCTGTGACGCAGGACCATGAGCGCCCTGGCCAGGGGTGAGGAGGGAGCTATGGGGGACCAACTCTGGGTGCCCCGCGAGCAGGCACACACCCTCCCGGGCCCAGGGCTCCCGAGCGGGTGGAGGGCCCCTCCACGTGGGTACCCCGCCCTGCACCTGCTGCAGGTGGCCCAGGACGTTGGTCCTGCAGTCAAAGACGCCCCTCCCCTCGGAGGAGTACAGGTGATACAGGAAGTCGGTGGTGTAGTGCTCGTGACACTTCTCGTTCCTGGGAAGAGGAGTGGGGGGCTGACCCGGGGCTGAGCCCCATGCCGGCCCAGCCCCAGGCCCCTGGGGGAACCCCTCCGGGCTCGTTCTGCATGGCTGCCCTCTGGTGGCCCCAACACACAGCCTGCATCCTGGAAGCCCCCCGGGGCCTAGGCAGACCCCTCCTCCAGCCCAGACCAGGCTCCCCTGCAGCCCCACCGAAGCACCAGGCCCCTCTGGATATCCGTCTTCATCTTCTCTGTCATGTGCTCCACATTGGCCTGTAGGAGTGAGGGACAGGATGAGCGGGACCCTGGAGGCTGCCCCGCACTGCACCCACCCGTGGCCTGAGGGCTGTCTGGGGAGGAATATTCCAGACTGACCACCAATGTGACCCAGAGTGAGGGGGCATGTGCGCCTCTGGCCAGTGGGAGGGCACTGGGACATGGGGCTGGACCCTGAGGCCAAGTGGGGTGGGGTGGGGTGAGCCTAGAAGCCACAGAAGCCATAGTGTGGACACAGGGCAGAGGGCTGCATGGGGATGAAGAGGGAGGGGTGCAGGGGGCACAGGCCAGATCTCCTCACAGGCAGTGAGCCCCCAGCCTGCTGGGTTGTGGCTCCAAAGCAAAGTGGAAAAAACAGCTGCGTTTGCCAAAGGGTCAGTATCCCCATATGTAAAGAGCACTTACAAATAAAGAAAACTCAGCCAGGCCCACCACCCTCTTAGCTGGTCTGCAGCAAAAAAAGATTGGAACTCAGCTCACCTTCAAATCTTGAATGTTGAAGGGGTCCTCAAAGACATAGGCTGCATCAGCCCCCACAGCAATGCCTGTCACAGTGGCCAGGTAGCCACAGTAACCTCCCATGGTCTCCACAATGAACACGCGGCGCTTGGTCCCCGAGGCTGACTGCTTGATGCGGTCACAGCTCTGGGGAGCCAGAGGTGGTCAGGGCCTTCCGCACTGGCCACGGGGAGCCACTACACTGCAAGGACCTGGGTCTCTCCAAAGTTGACAGTCCCATGCCCCTGGGCCCAGAGCACTGGCAGCCCTCACATACTCTCCACAGGTCACACAAAACTGGGGCAACTATGCCCCTAGGGGTTGCAGGGGTGCACTGGCATCTAGTGAGTGGGAACCAGGGGCAGGGCTAAGAGGCTCCCTGACACTCGGCCAGCAATACACCTGGCCTTAACTTTCTCTTCTGGCCACTGTAGAGCCATCGGGACAGGGGACCAGATAATAGGTGGAGTAGCACGCCCTGCAGATGCTAATGATGACGTGACAGGTAACAATAAGTGTGACTCTTGAGAAGGAAATTAGAACATTAAATCAAGAATGGAGAAAAGAGAAATTAGTCAAGTAAGTTACTGGGGTCTGAACCGTGCGGTTGAGCAGCTAATAGACAACAAGCAAAGGGGAAGAAACAGCTACAAGGTTTGCTGAAGGGTCAGTATCCTATTAATAATAATTAACATCTTATTAACATGAAAAACCTGCTGGGGCTCAGCATATGCCATTCCAGCACCTGGGGGTGCTGAATCCCCGAGCGAAGCTGGGCACATGTGGGGTCACAGATGGAGGGCAGGAAAGGTCTAAGGGGCAGGGAGAGCGGTGATGAGGCCCCACGGAGCTCCTGGTGGGGCCTGACCTGCTCTGTGGGCCCAGGGTTTTCCCAAACACCCACCCTCCCTCATCCCAGCTGGCAGCCTCAGTGCCCTGACCCACAAGTGGCTGCCTCATGGACAGAATTGTGGCCGGTGTCCACACTGCTATGCCAGCACAACTCCATCGGCTCCAGCCCCAAGCACCGGACCCTGGTGACCCCAGAGCCACACCCTGCCTGCCATCCACAAGGCCTCGGTGGGGCAGCCAGAGTTCTGCCCATGCCCCCCAGCAGCCCCCGGGCACTCACCACGGAGCTCTTTCCCCCAGGGCCCGCCTCCTGGGCCTCACCCCACCACCCCGTCCCCACCTGTGTCTGGCTGACTACAGTGGGGCCTGGCGCCCTACCTCCATGGCGGCATTGACAGCAGTGTCCGAGCCCAGGCTGAAGTCGGTGCCCGGCACGTTGTTGCTGATGGTGGCCGGGATGACGCCCATGACGATACAGAGCTCCTCGTAGCGCCCACGGGCCTCCACCAGCTGCAGCACCCCCTCATAGGCCTGCGGGCGGTGGGGTTCAGGGCCCCCCAGAGGCTGGGCTGAGGTGGGGGAGAGGGCGGGCTCCCGGGCCAGGGGCACCCTTTCCTTGCCCCCCAGCACCCACTGGGTGTCAGGACCCACCTGCTCACACCCACCCCCAGGGCTGCAACCAGGCGGGCCCCACGCAGGAGCTGAGCCCACTGGGCCAGGGAACAACTCGCCCACCCGCCCTGCAGCAACTCCTGGAAGGGGTAAGAATGGGCGTATGCCATTCACTGAGGCAACCAGGCACCAGCTCCGCCCGCAGTGCCCTCCGTGCCCAGAGCCCCGCCGGGGAGCTGGAGTGTGCCCCACAGCCTGCCACAGGGGCCAGAGCAGCCAGGCAGAGGCCCAGGCTCCCACCCTGCGGCTCCAGCACAGGCTCCCAGGGTCCAGCTCCCTCCCCACCCCCGGCAAACTTAGTGTAGGCTCCAGAAGGCAAAACCTCCCCACACCAAACCGCACAACCCGCGGGCCCGCCATCTGGATGGCCTGCAGAGACTTCCCTGCGCGTGAGCTTCTGGTTCCGGAAGGGCCACCTGGGTGGCCCCAGAGGACAGGAGGCTCTCGGGTCCCCTCCACCCCTTTTGCTCCCGTGGCGTCCCCTCACCTCGAAGCCACCGATGACCAGCAGCGCGTGGATGTTGTAAGTGCGAACGTTCTCCACAATGTTCTCCAGGTAGGCCTTGGGCAGCGTCCTGCAGCGGGGGACAAATCAGATGCACACGTCACCTCTACACAGAGCGCCAGGCTGCAGGACACATGTCCACACTGTGCTGGCCGTGGGAGAACACAGGCCCTGGGATGTGGAGGGGGAAGCAGGGCCTCGGCCATTAGGGGCCCTGGCAGGGGATGGCTGTGAGCTGCACTTCCTGCCACAGGGCTGCAGTCCGAGGAAGGTGCCTTCCTCTGCCCAGGGGACCTCAGGTGGGTGCTTGGCCAGGAAGCCCAGGCAGGTCACCAGACAGAGAGGACCCTGGCCCAGGGCCACGGGCTGACTTCCCCTGCAGCAACCCCTAGCCCCACACCTGCACTGGGACTCCCACCTCCGGCTGCCCATGGTGGCCGGGGAGCCTGGGCTGTGGGCTGGCCACTCACCTCTTGGTCCCCAGCATGGAGCCACCACGTCCCAGCCAGCCGGCCACATCATGCCAGCCCACTTCTTGCACCTGCAGAAGGGAGGCACAGCTTCGGGGCAACAGCAGGGGCACCTCCCGACTCCTCCTCAGGCGACAGCCCTGGGCTCAGGGAGAGCACCGGGGGGAGGGACAGAGGCTGCGCCAGGCCTGGGGGCCTGGGCAGGGCGGGCTAAAGTGGACCCAACCTCTGGGAGCTAAGCTCGCCCCAAGGGCCTCTGGTCCGTGTTCTGCATGAATCAGAACTGGGCCATCTCATGTCCTCATGCCGTGGACCCCAGGTCCTTGTTTATTTGTAAGCCCCGGTGGGTTGTGAACCAGCCAAGTGGCAAACATAGGGCCAAGCACTGTAGGCACCAGTACCCCAGCCTGGCCTCAGCAGACACACCTACCTGACCCTTGGCCAGGCCTTCAAAGCCATCGTGCACGACATACACCGTGTGGCCGTGGGAAATGCCGATACGCACTGCCGAGCGCACAGCAGCGTTCATGCCGGCCGCTGGGGCCCCCACGTTCAGGATGGCCAGGGAGAAGCTGGTCTTCACAAAAGGGGAAGGGGACAAGAGCGTGAGCACAGGATGGGGAGGGACCGGCTGGCCAGACAAGGGAGCAAGAGAGCACCTTCTGGAAAAGGGGCCCAGGTTCCTGGGCCAGCCTGGACACCCTCCGGTGAGCAGACGGCCCCAGAAATCACAGAAGTCTGTCCTACCGACTCCACAGGTTCGGCAAGACCCAGTGAGCCTTGGCACAAGTCTGGCTCAACCACAAAGTCCTCGTCGAAGGCATCAGCTGGACTTCAGTCCCTATCGGCTGAGCACAGCTCGTGAGGACAGCAGCACCGGTACCGGCCAGAGCCAGCACCTGCCAGCAAGCCGACACCAACCGCCCCACGCTCGGGGTCAGGCAGCCAGCGCCCCAGGGTCCCTGGCAAGCAGCACGGATGCACGGAGGGGGGCCGCCACTGGCACTGTAGGGCTCTAGGAGCCCCATCGAGAAATCACAAGGAAGCAGGTGACACTAATTTTAACACTAGGGCTGATTTACCCTGATACAGTCACACAGTACCACCTCAGTCTGCATGGATCCATACAAGAAACTACCCATGGGCTGGCTCACACTTCCCCACTTCGTCCTTGGAGCTGGTGTGTACCTGGCCCGCACGGCACACCTCACTATGAGCAGCCGTGTTCCGAGCCCTCCATGGCCACGGGAGGCCAGCAGCCACGCCAGGCAGGGTGGCTCCGGTGGCCCTGCTAACAGTGCCCCCTGGAGCGGGCAAACCCCCGGCCGGCGCAGGCAGGGATGTGGAGACCACTGTGCTGCACTGGGCAGCTGCCGTCCTGGCCAGCTTCCGGGACAAACGGGCCAGGACCCCACTTTCCAAACTGTCTTGATGGGACCTTTTCCTCACCCCCTGGATTTCGGAAACAAGTCCCACTGTCATCCTTGTTTAGAAAACCCATTGCCTGAAGTCGTCAGCTATTCAGAACAGTTCATGAACACCGAGTTCCCCTCTCCTGAGTGGAATCTATGGGCCTGACTGACCAGCCAACGGCATCTCCAGCCGAGACATATGGCTGCTTGGGGCCTGCTGGTCAAGCAGAGGCCACGCCTCTCAGCTTGGAGCTCGGACCCCGGGCAGGAGGGGAGGCCCACCGGCTCAGCCAGGTGGGGGCAGCAGGCCGACCCCAGCAGTGCAGCAGGTGGAGAAGGCCGCGCAGGATGACGACAACCGTGGCTCTGCAGCACCCACCCCCTCACCTTCTCTTTGGAGAGCTTCTGGTGTGCAAGCAGCTTGTAAATATTCCAGTTGTTCTCAAAGCTCCTGGAAAGGAAGCCGGTCAAGCAGCGCACAGCCTTCAGCCCACAGCCACATAACCCAGCACAGCGCACAGCCCGGTGCAGCCCACCTCCCCACTCCTGTCACAGGGCCTGGCTGGGTGCCATCGCTGGGGGAGGAGGACCCCACAGAACCCGCAGTGCCAGCATGCCTCTCAGCAAAGCTCGTGCTGCGCGTCCAGCCTGCGCAGGGTCAGGAGCTCGGCAGTGGGTGGGGACACAGCCTGGAAACCAGATGGGCAGGAGAGCCCTGCAGGCCGGCCTCTGCTGCTTCCCGTGGACACATCCTGCCCCAAGGTGCCAGCCCCTCCCTGCCCTGCACACCCATAGCCTGCTGCCCCCTCGTCATAGGACCGCCGAGACCCCTTCCCTCCTGCTCTGCTTCAAACACACTCGGAAGGAGGGGTCTCAGGAGACAGGGAGCACTGCCTGCACAGGTGTGCGTGTCCCACGCTGGGGCATGGCTGTGTGTGAGCAGACATGTCTGTGTCAGCAGACAGCCACCCCTCGCTGGGCCCCGCCAGCCCCTCACCTGCCACGGAGCTGGATGGCCTCCTCGAACCTCTTCTCATCCATGGCCTTCTGTACCTCCTTTGTCTTAAAGAAAACAAACAGCACAGACTGGAGGCCTGGCTAACTCACAGCCGCCACCTGACGTGGTGAGCTGGTCCCAGACCTGCTGGGGCAGCGGCCACTGCCAAGGCCACCCACAGGAGGGCCAGCTGTGGGCAAGCAGCCAGCTGGGTCACCCCCAGCAAGGGGCACCCTGGGCCTGGCCCCTCAGCAGCTGGGAATGGAGGTGCCCAGTCCTCGGCCCCACAGCCGACACCTGACCTGCCCTGCAGCTGGGCCCAGCAGAAGTCACGGCCAGAGGCTCTGAAGTGTTGAGGGAAGAGGCACAGCGGGCTGGGGGCATGTGTGCTGACCCCTCCATGTACCACCCCCGGCAGCAGGCCCCTGAGGAGGCCCTGGGGGCAGGGTTCTGGCCGGAAGAGCCCTCCCTGGGGGCCACCTGCACTCACCACCTGCACACACTCCATGAGGGGTAGCCGCACTGACTGGTTTCCCGAGAGGCTGACCACGCAGGCTGGCGTGTCAGGCGTGGCGTCCAGAAGCGCCATCACGGCCTCCATGCCCATCTTGCTGCTCTGAGCAGGGAGGGGTGGGGTGAGGCTGAGGCAGGGCAGCCCTCCTCCACCCTGGGGACCACACTCAGCCAGCCCCACACCGTGCGCCCAGTGTCCCTTCACCAGCGTACAAACCCCCGGCTGTCAGAGGCACCCACACACACACGGGTGGAAGCTTCTAGAACAGGTGATGCCAGGAGCAGGACTTCTCTGAACACCATTCACAACAGCCCATCTGGCACTGCCTCGGGGGTCTGGGGGAGCCTTGCTCAGGCGTGGCTGAACCGAGGGCCACTCACTCAACCCACAGCAGCGGTGGGCGGGAACGGCTGTCCTGGGTTCTTCCCTGAAAGGCTTCTTGCCCGAGTCTCACCCACGGCTTTCCTAGTGCAGTGCAGATGGTGGGCTTGGGCTAGTGGGCTGGGCCGGCTAAACATTAGGGGCCGCCCTCCCTGGGGACAAGTCGGACTCCAGTCCTGGCACAGCCCGCGGGAACAGAGCAAGGCCCCTGGTTGCTGTCTCTGCTCGGTAAGGCAGTGGGCCACCTCCACAAAGCTGCCACCCCGGCTTGAGCACCACACTGTCCTGCGTCTCTCAGCCAGCCAGGAACATCCACAGAACTGGCAGGCCAGCCTGCGCCCCCGGCCCTGTGCCTGCACATCTGCCCCAGGCTGGCAGGAAGCCCTGTGCTCCCCCGTCCCCGGGCCCCTCAGGGGGCTCTCCCCAGTGTCCCCGCTGCTCTGGGCGGGGCCAGGAGAGCACACCCTCCCGCCTCCAGGAAAGGCTCCACGGTGTGGCCGCTCGGCTCCCCGCAGGCTGCGCAGGCCGTCGGCTTCACAACGGCGCTGCGGCCCAGATGCAGCAGCCATCCGCCCACAGGGTGACCCACTGTCACACATGGCACTCTGCCACCGTGGGGGCTCCCCTGGCCCCCAGCAACGATGGCCCTCAGGTCAGAATCCACACTCCCACCCCGAGCGCCTGGCCTCCTCCAGGCCCTAAGACCTCTGGGGCTGGGGCCAGGGGCCAGACACAGAACAACCAGACAGCAGACACCAGAAGGGCCAAGCCACAGGCCTGGCCCTCTGTCTCCCCCACCCTCCCCTCCCAGGGACCTGCCAAAGAGCCGGCTTGGGAGAAGGGTTGGGAACTAAGGTCGCTAAAGCCTGGGGTGGGGAAGTGGGCTGGCTTGGGGGCACAGGTCCCCAGGTCCATGTTTCCCACCCCACAGAGAAATGAAGGGGACACACCTGGGTCTCATCCATGAGCCCCCACAGTGCTGAGGAAATGCTCACACTCTCCCACACAAGCACACCCAGGGTCAGAGCAATGCCCCACCTACCAGGATGCGGTCAAACGCCGAGGGGGTCCCTCCCCTCTGCACGTGGCCCAGCACAGTCACACGTGTGTCAAAGCCCAGCCTCTGGACCACCAGCTGCTTGGGAAAGAGTTGGGGGCTCCTTAGGTCCGACACGCACCCCCACTGCCCTGACACCCCGAGGGTCTCCAGACCTGGTCTCCACCCCTCCACCACCCTGCCCCAGGGACTCCAGGGTGTCAGCCCAAAGGGGCCCAGAGGGGCAGCTGAGGGTTCTTGCCGCTAAGTGTGTGGGTGAGTTCCCGTGTGTAGATGTTTGTTTCAGCGTGGGTGGACGTGTGTTCCCGCGTGTGAGCGTGGGGGTGTCACCACGCTTCTCAGGGAGCCTGGGGCGTGCCCACCCCACAGCTGGCTGTCACCACACTTCTCAGGGAGCCTGGGGCGTGCCCACCCCGTGCTGGCTGTCGTTGGAGATGAGGAAGCAGCTTCTAGAGGCGCCTGTCCCTGGAGGCTGGGGTGGGCCCCAGCAGAACCATTTGGGGCCTGGAGATAAAGGGGTGCCTGCCCCCGCCGACGCCGCCTGCCCCCGACTCACGTCCTTCACGTAGCGGGAAGAGATTGGCTGCCCCTGGCGGTCTATGGCGCCCTCGGCAATGATGACGATGTTCAGGCGGGATCCGCGGCTCCGCGTCTAGGTCAGACATCGGGGCTCAGGTGCCAGCCTGCAGACCCCGGCCCTGGACACGGCTGCCACCCATGAGCCGCCCCAGGGCCCGGGCGAGGGGTCTACAGTCCACAGGAGGAGCAGAGCGGGTGGACTGTGGTGGCCAACGGGGACCCTGCTGCCCCTCCTGGGGAGCGGGCGAGTGGACTGGTGGGGGGCTACCAGGCACACGCCCTGCAGAGGGAGGCAGAGGCCCTGAGAGCCAGGGTCTGTGCAGGCAGCGCAGGTGTGACTCGGGTGCGGTGCCCCTGGGGAATGCAGTCAAGACAGGAAGCCTCTCCCGGACTCAGGCTGGGATGGAGGGGCAGAGGGGCCCCTCCCCACAACAGTCCTGCAGTCTCAGAGCCAATCCTGCCGGCTGCTAACTAGGACACCAAGGTCGCCTCCGAGCCTCCACTTTCCCAGCCTTAAAATGGGATGATCTCACATGCTGGCCGCCAGCCAGGACTTCCCACAGCCTGGGTCCTGGAGCAGAAGGGCCACCGCCTCCCCTCTGCAGGACGGACCCACAACATCCTGTACCAGCCCTTCAGGGAGTCATGGCTGCAAGCCCAAAGCCCTCTGGGAAAGCACTTTCCACTCATTTATTTCTTCAACAGATGTGGGATTCACTCTGACCCATAAGCCCCGTGTTTGCCCCAAAGTGGCCAAAGAGCCTCGGGGGAAGACAGGGCCAGCGCAGCTCCTGGAAGGCCTGGGCACAATGGAAGAGGGAAGCAGGAATGGAGGCCTGCCTGGGGGAGGTGGTGCCGGTGCAGAGGCGGTGACACAGCCAGAGACATGGCGGCAGGGGGAGTGGAAGAGCAGGTGCCCCCGTCGCCGCAGCCGGGGAGGTGGGCAGGGTGCAGAGGAACACCTGCATCTTACAGGTGGAGAAACAGGCTCCGGGGAGCCCAGGCGGGCCGAGGGCCTCGCCCAGGCAGGAAGGAACCAAGGCATGCTGACCCTGGGCGCATACACTTCCAGGAAGGCCCCTCTCGAGTTCTCAGCAAGTAAGCCAAGGCCGGGTCACCAGGGCCCCACTGCTCACAGCCCCCTGGCCGGCCCGCCCTGCCTCCTCTGCCCCAGGTACAGCCTCGCGCCAGCACTGTTCCCGCTCCTCGCTGGGTGCAGCCCCGAGAGAGACACTTGCAGAGGCTTTGCTGAGCCCGAGTGAACACAGACCGACCAACGCTGGTCACACGGCCCCGGGGCTGCCACCCCGAGGACACCTGCCTCTCTGTGCTGGCAAGCAGCCTGCCCTGGAGCCCTGGGATGGAGACCTGCCCCACTCACCTCACCGAGCCTCTCACACATGAGGTTCTCCCAGCCATCCTCAGGGGGCGCCTCGGGGATGAACAGCCAGTCAGCCCCCGAGGCCAGGGCGGACACCAGGGCCAGATATCTGGAGGAGCCGGATGGTCAGGGGAGGCAGTGGGCAGGGCCCCAGCCCAGCACCAGGGAGACCAGGGTCACAGGGGAGGAGCCGCCCAAGCTTCACCCAGCCCCAGAGATGCAACAGGCCACATCCTAGAGCGTTCAAGGAGCACCTGGCACTGAGCCCCACCAGCCAGGGTGGCCCCCTTACCCACAGTGCCGCCCCATCACCTCCAGCACGAAGGTCCTCTGGTGGCTGTGGACGGGACAGTGAGGATGGTGTCAGCGCTGGGCCTCAGTGAGCTGGGCAGCGTGGCCAGCAGAACAGCCGCCCAGGAGCCACAGGGCCGAGCCTCGCCGCTCACAGCCCAGCTCTGCCGTGGGAGGGCCTGGGCGCCGGGGTGACCGAGTCTCTGCATCAGAGGTCAGCTCTGCCCTGGGTTCCCTGGCCTGCTCCTGAAGCCCTTCACCTCCCCAGGCACCCAGGCCTGGCCGTCCCGGGCCAGCGATCTGAGGACCCCCGGGAGATGTGCGGGTGGCCGGGCCTGTACCCTCGCCGGGGCCCCAGATGGCTGCTCACGCGCCTCTGGGCAGTGGTGGTGATGGCATCGATGACCCCCGTGATGCGGTGGAGGGCCGAGTCTGTGCCGATGGTCATGTCCGTGCCGCAGAAGTCATTGTCGATGGAGCCCACCAGCCCGGCGATGTTCAGGTGCGAGTAGGTCTGAGCTGTGCCCTCGGAGATCTTGCCTGGGCAGGCACAGCAGAGACCCAGCTGACGCCCCACGGCTCATCTGGGTCCTGCAGCCACAGCACAGGCTTGACGCCCATACCCCCCGGGCCCCCCAGCAGCATGGCCCAGGCAGGTCCCCGGGCTCAGCGTCCCCCTCCCGTCTTGCATTGGGGGTCCTGCCTGGTGGAAGGGCAGCTGAACCACCGATGCCAAATGTAGGCTTAACTGGAACCATCCAGGGGAGCCTTGGGCATGCACCCCTCATCTCCACCCCCCCCACAAGCGGCACAGAACTAATTCTAAGAGGCCACTGGCAATGCCAGAGCTATGTCTTCTGTGTCATCGAATTTTCACTATTCTATTCCAGCAAAGTGCCCGAGTCTGCATCCACGTCTGGGAACCTGTTGCGCTTGAGGCCACCCACACGCACAGGGTGAGCGGGCCTGGGACTGCTGTCCACCACCAGGAGGTCAGTGCCTGGGGTCCCAGAGGCCTGGCGCTCCAACCCCGACCTTCTCACTGCCTGCCACCCGGACGGGTGGCTCCTGGAACCGTGCAGAGTGGTCCTGACCTCTCCTCCCGGCCAGAGCCCAGCCAGGTGGTGCCTGCCCCCCTTGTGCTGCCCACGCCCCCACCTGCCACTGTGCAGGCCTGCCACGGACGCACCTGCCCCCACCAGCTCCTGCAGCAGGCTGCCCCACTCGCTGCGGAAGATGTCGGCACCCGTGAGGCTGCCGTCCCCACCAATGACACACAGGTTGGTGATACCGCGCTGGACTAGGTTGTAGGCTGCCGCCAGGCGTCCCGCCCGCGTGGTGAAGGCCTTGCAGCGGGCGCTGCCAATGACGGTGCCACCCTACGTGATGAGATGGGAGCCTTGGCCAACAGGGCGGCAGAAGGCCCTGTGAGGCACAGGGGACCCCGCAGCATGGAGAGGGAAGAGTCCAGGGGCTTCTCTGGGAACCGGGGCAGATGCCCACCCCCTGCACCTCTCCCCATGCACAGGAGACTGTCCACGGCAAGTTCAAACAGGGTGACAGAGTTGAGAAGGCTCTGAAATCTGCAACGCACGTCCCACGCATGCATGCACATGTTCACGTGAGCCCACACGGCCCGCGCAGGTGCACAAGCTCCCCGAGCCTCCCACAGCTCTGGCAGACCCCTCACGGCCCCCGCCCTGGGTGGCTTCGCTAGGCCCCCTGCGCGCTGCCCCACCCCCGCTGCGCTGCTCCTCAGGGGCACCTCTGCCGGGGAGAGTCCAAACCTCCCTCTTGACCCCCATGGTGCCGTGTGGGGATGGCCCTGAACATGTAAATCAGCACCGTGCCAGCCCAGCCCTCCTCCCCCCTCCTGCCCCCCTCCATCCCAGCTCAGTGCTCGGCCTAAAGACCCTTCCCCAGAGCTGATCACTTAGGAGGAGAGGCCACAGCTGTCCTCAGATGCAGGGTCAGAGCAGAGCAGTGGCCATATCAGGGCCTGAGGGCCATCCTCCCTGGGCCCCTGGGGTTGAGGGCAAGGTGGCCAGGCTGCAGCAGGGCTCCATGATGGGCTGACAGGGAGTCCTGCTCCCTAGCAGGACTGGGGGGGTTGGGGGGTGCTTACTAAGCCCAAGAACAAGGCTTGTCCACACCCCACTGGACTGAGCAGGGCTGGGGTGGCACACTGGCTCTGTTCCTCAGTGTGCCTCAAAGAAGATGTCCCTCGGTGACATCAGCCCTGGCAGGAGGGGCAGGGGGCACCCTCAGGCTGGCCATGCCTGGACCAGGCCTGCACTGGGATGTGGGGCACCAGGGTCCAGGCCCATCCGCCCACTGCTCCTGCTGACCCATTTATGGCTCACCATAATGACTGGCCACTTAAATAGGCAAGGAGTTGGCCGGCGGCCTGGCACCGGGGACAGGGCCTGCACAACCAGCCCGCTCTGTGGGTGAATGAGGGTCTCCACAGACACCATCTGAAGACCACCTCTCCTAGAAATCTCTGGTCTGAGCAAGGTGCTCCACCCCCTGCCCTCTGCAAGCTGGAAAGAGACTCCCTTGCCGGAGGCCTCAGTCCCTGGGACACTCAGAGTGACAACAGAGGGAGGCCAGGCGGAGGCCACTCTGAAGCTGTGGCACACCTTTTCCAAAGTGTCCTCTCCTCCCCACGCTCCCTAGGCTGGACACTGCGAGGGAGGCCTTGTAATGGGGTGCCCAGGGCCATCACCCCCGAGGACCCGCGGCAGCCGAGAGCAGAGCCCTGCAGGACGGTGTAAGTGCGTGCGTGTGCGGGCCTCCTGGGCACACACGTGCTCACAGGCAAGCAGGGCGGCCCTGCCACAGCTCACCAGCTGGATGATGCTGGAGACGCTGAGCCAGTCGGCCTGTCTGATGTTCTCACCTCCTTCCACAAGACCCTCGTAGCCCTAAAATCAGAAGGGACAGGCATGAGACAGGCACCACACAGCACTGTGGTCTGGGAGCAGGACACCTGGAACCCCGGCCAAAACCCCGTCAGGCTGGAAGCAGGCCCAAGGATCCTGCCCACCGAGACCGCCTCACCCCAAGGCCTTGGGCAGTGAAGCTGGGGTCAGCCAGGGGTTGCTGGCCGCCGGGGGGGAGACCACGGGCCTGCAGGGGCGCCTTTCGGAAGGTACTCTGCGGGGCTCACAAGACCTTTTGTTACAGGGTAGCAGAGAGCAACGCGCTCGCGGACAGGCGGCCTGCCTGATGGGTGTCCTCGAGCAGAGCGCACCAGGCCACGCACCCAAATCAAAAAGAGAACGCGTCCAGCGCCCGGAAGCCCTCCGAAGGAGCCGGCGTCCTGCTGAGGACGCCGATCGGGGCAGAAGCGGCAGCTCTCAGCGTCCACCTTGAGCCCGGCTCCTCTGCCCTGCGTGCCGCTCTGCGCGGCTGTCCCACGGTCCCCCAAGCACGCCCTAGGACTTATGCCCTGTCCACCGTGATGGACACTGGGGAGGTCTCCAGTTTGGGGCTCATAAATAAGGCTGCTGAGCGCACGTGGCCAGGGAGCAGACTCCTGACCGCTGGGCGCATGAGCGCCACCCACGGCACTGACACGCAGCACCTGGCACGCTTGCCCGCTGGCAATGTGGCGGGGGCCCCCAGGAGCCCGCCCACAGCACTGGGTCACGCCCACCTTCACCCCGGTCCTGCAGGTGGTCCCGGCTGGAATCTCCCGGGGGACCACATGCTGCCTCCCAGTGACACAAGCCGCCGGGACAGGCTCTGTGAGGAGGCCCAGGCCGAAGTCTTGCCAGTCTGTTCCGTCAGGTGGCCCACCCCCTTCTCATCTGCAGCTCTTTATACACTCTGGATGTGGGGCACCTGGGGAAGAGGCACAGCAGCACCCCCTCCTCGCAGCTGTCCCCGGCCCCTCCAGAGGCAGCCACGAGCCACTGACCCTGCCTGGCGCTGCAGCCCAGCTTAGCTCTGGGCACCTGGTCCCCCTCTGCCCACTCCCCTCGGCCAGGCCGCTGTTCCCTCAGGTGGGCCTGCAGGGTCCTGGGGGCCAGCAGGGCAAAGGCTCCCGCCTCTGAAGTGGAGGTGGGGGCAGCACCCAGAGCCTCCCTCGCCAGCTCACAGCCTAGCCCTGCCCACCCTGCCACAACCAGGACCAGGGGTCACAGGAAGATGGAGGCCCCCAGCCTAAGGGACCAGGCTTCTTTCTCAGGCTCAGGCCAGGCCAGGTTTCTCTTCCCTCCCCCTCCCTCCCTCCCTCTGGCCTTCAGGACATATGCCAGCCCCCCACAACCACCCACGCACAGACAGGGCAGGCAAATGACCTGAAAACCTACAGCAGACACTCCCAGAGCAAGCAGCTGCGAAACAGCAGCTCGCAACCTGCAAAAGCTCAAGGCAGAGCCCGGAGCCTGCGCACAGGGCTGCTGGCCCGGCCCCGCCCCGCCCCGCCACACACACCTGCAGAGCCAGGAGGCCCCGCAGAGGCCGGTCAGCTGAGCGCCAGTCAGACTCATGGACACACCCCTCCTTTCCTAGCCTGGGCATCTGCTAGAACGCCTTGCCATGCCTCCACACACTTGGCACTGCTCCCTTCCCCTCACCCCTCCACCCCGTCTCCCGTCACCCTGGACTGCCAGGCCCCAGGCAGCCTCAGAACTGGCCACAGGCCCTGTGCGCGCCGGCATCTCTCGTGTGTCTCCTCTGAGCCCAGAGGTCCCTCTGGGCTCTGGGGTGAATGGACGCAGTCCCCATTCTCTGGGCCCATCTCACGCAGGGGCTATGGAGGCGCTCTGACTCGCAAAGTAGCCCCGGCTCTCGCGCTCTAACCTCCCCTCTGGGAATGAATCTGTAACCCCACTGAGGAGAGACAGACGGCCAGGGAAGTATAGAGACGCACATGCCACACAGGCACAACCTGGACCCACGCCTCCCAACTGGAGGCTGCTCATCTCTGGAACAGGCCACTCCATGGAGCCTCTTGCCCTGTCCTCCAGAAGGTTCTAGACCATCATCAGGGTACAGGCACCCCCTGCCCAGCTCCTGAGATTCTAAGGAGATCTGCTTCCCAAACACGACCTACAGCTTTGCAGGGTCCCAGCCACCCTAACCTGGCATGACAGTCCAGCCCTGTGGGAGGGAGGGGCCTGCCAAGCTGCTCACTGGACACCCCATACAGCCAAGGGCAAGCCTCAGGGACAGGCCTGGCTTGGGCCTGGGCCAAGGGACAGGGAGAGCCACAGTGAGAGGAGGGGTGGTCTGGGGAGAGCAGGCAGGCCAGGTTACATTCCACTACAAATGAAACAAAGTAACACCACAGCCACCAGAAAGCCACAAGACAATGCAGGGAATTCTGCTAGTGTGCACCCGCCTGGCCCCCCGCAACCTTACCTCATAGATGAGGAACACCTTGGCTCCCACATAAATGCCCATGCGCGTCACAGCTCTGACAGCAGCATTCATACCTGCCGGGAGTCAGACAACACCGTCAGTGGACACGTGGAGATGTCAGGACTCTGGCCTCCAGACAATCCCTCCCGCGACTCAGGGGAGGCCGAGGCAAGAGAGTGGTGCCAGCGCGGAAGGCTGGGATCAGTGCTGGGCGTTCGGAAATAGGCTGCCCCAGAGTTAAACCAGGAAAATCCCCGCCCACCCAGACCTGATTCGGGGTGAGCCCAGAGAGCAGGTGTGTGGGCCGAAGGTCCAGGTCATTCACCCATTTCCCTGCTTCCCTGGCAGCCTCTGCTGCTCAGTGGGGCCCCCGGCTTCCCAGGCGCAAGGGAGTAGACCGCCGGGCAGCCAGATGGGTAGGGCTGTAGCCACCGTGAGCCTGGAGAATGCCAGGCCACCGCGCTGGTCAGCAGCCCCAGAGCCAGCACCCCAGCAGCCCACCCTCACACTGGCTGCAGGTGTGGGGCCAGGGAACGGGTGATGGGCGCGGGAGCAGGAGCCTGGAGCTCTGTGGCAATGCGTATTTGCCCCAAACCTTCTTTTATGAGAGCCCACATCCCAGAAGACTTCTGAGGTTCAGCACCAAAGGACAGGCAAAGCAGTCCCCACGTCCTGAGCGAGGAAGATGGCCCCAGTCCCCCACCCTGGGTCCCATCCTGACACTGTATCTGGGGCCAGGTCTCAGAGGGGACCTGTGCTTGGCCTCATCCCCAGGACCACCCTGCTCCCCCTGCTCTGAGCCTGGGAAGGCCTTTTCCCTGGAGGGAAGCCAGTGCAAGTGCTGAGCACGGCTGAGCCCCCAGGAGCCCCTGCTCTCCTGCCCTCCTGAGCTGGTGGAGGTGGGCAGTGTCTACCACCCAGGGCCCTGCGGGAGCACCATACTTCCAGGGTGTCTACCTTTATCCTGGTTATACAAGTCCCTTCCCAGAGACCCAAGCCTCCAGCCTGGAAGACAGGACCCAGGGGGACTGAGCAGATCTGTGATGACACATCCAGGGCTGCAGAGCATGTCAGGAAGAGCCCAGTGGGCGGAGCCTCTCCCACATGCAGGCCCGCGGCACCACCGGGCCCTTATCCTACCCCGACGTGCGGGCGAACAACCGAGGTCCCAGAGGGAGGGCCGGGCACCTGCTGGAGCCCCAGCAGTTGAGGGCTGGGTCAGATACACTCTGGACCCCCCTGGGCACAGCGAGAAGCCCCGTCCCCACCCAGCAGCCAAGGCTCCTGCTGCCCGACCTCCAGTGCCAGGGACTCTTGGCACAGCAGTGCCCAGACGTCAGGGCAGAGAGCAGAGGCCAGCTGGGACCTGAGCTCGCCATGCTCATGGCTTACACGCTTGACTTTAGCAAGAGAACCTGCTCCTAAAGAAATCATGTCTCATGTCCTCCAAAGAGATGGAAGCGGCACTGGGGAGACTGAAGTTAGGTGCAGAAGCCCAGAGAGTACAAGCCCCTCCCTACAGCTCCCCCAGCCCCGCAGCTGGGGGTCCAGGAGCCAGATCTGAAGAGCCACAAGTCCTGCTGCCTGAGGTCAGGGGGCCACAGAGCTGCAGGCCTCGCCCTCCCCAAGAAGAGACACCCCTCAAGCTTCCCCCCCTCCGCCCACCCCTACCCCTACCCCCTGGTGGGCCTGGTCCAGAGGCATCCAGCCGCACCCCACTGACCTAGGCCAGCCCAGGCCTTTCTCTCCAGGATCGCTGGGCTGAGGCCACTTTGGGTCTCCTGCAGACTCAAGGTCCAAGCCCCACCTCTCAGGCAGGAGGGAGGCCAGCAGCTCCAGACAGATGGGTCAGGGAGAGAGGATGGGGGAGGGCTGTGGCCAGGGACCCAGGCCCACATCCAACCCAAGGGCTCTCTGGTTACTCCTGGCTTCAAGTGCTGCTAGGCAGGCCGGCCCCAGGTTTAGGCCATGTCACTAGGCACCCCTGGGCTTGCCTGGAGCCCCAAAGACAGCAAAGGGCCCCCAGGATTAAGGTAGTTTTCAGCCTTTCAGAAGGAGAACAAATGACCATGTTAAGTGACCTCAGAGTTTTAGAATGGGACTGTGCCAGCTGTCATGGAGACAGCAGCCTGAGCGCATGGGTTTCCCTTAAACCTCCAAGTCTGCTTTGTTCTGAAAAGGCCTTAACTGCCATTTGATCTGCTTTTCTTTCTCTGAAAATAAACCCTGGTGTCAGCCACAAGCTCCTCAGGGTCCCAGGCAGGTCAAAGCAGGCAGGGAAACCGCAGCAGAAAGTCACATGATGCGTCAACAGTGCAACCAGACTGAGGCCTGAGGTGGATGCTTTCACTCCTAACATGCCTTTCACTTCCATTACAGTTAGCGCCCAGAAAAACAAAATGTACATGAAAGTAGGCACCATGAGATGACACGGCTCAACAGAGCACCACTTAATTATGGGTGACATGGCTCCTCAGAGCCTGGCTTGGGTACTGCGCTGGGGGTGAGTGGAGAGCTGAATCCTCACCTGCAAACTCAGGGCCACCACACCCACACCGGCCAACCCGCAAAGGCAGGTCCTGCGTGTCACTGGGGCAGGGAGGGGGCCACCCCAAGAGGTCCTGGGTAGAAACATGGGTGGGCCAGGCTATTTCAGTCTTCTAGTGACTTTTGTAGGAAGTCCTCCAAGGTCCTTGAGCGCGCAGCTTCCCTCCGCTGGCAGGCACTCCAGACCGGCAGGAAGGGCACGGCAGGGCCAGGATGGAGGATGTGACTCCCAGGCTGGCGGGAAGGAACCTGCCAGGAGACTGGTTCTGCCCACTCCCGTTTACAGAAGGGAAAACTGCGGCCTGAGGGAAGCGCCTGGGTCAGAGTGGGTCAACCCAGCCCGCCCAGAACCTGGGTCTGGCCCTCCTTCTCCATGCGCTGGGCTGGTTTTCACACATTCTAAGTCACGCAGACTTAAGCGCTGCCCATGGTGGGTGAGAGCCCCCAACTCGGATAGGCTTTGCCTTCCCCTGGTCCACCTGCCTGAGCTGCCAACGCCCCTTCCTCCCTGGCGCTTCAGCCACGCCCACTGACCCCCTACTGTGTTTGATCTGTGCGGGGTGGGGAAACATGCCACCCACAGGGCTTCGCACCGTACCTAACGAATGCCATTCGGCCTCCCCAAGCCCCTCAGGTGCTGCTGCCTGCATTGTGCAGACAGGAGCCACGTGGACACCCCATGCCCACAGGGCCATGGGCGTCAGGGTCTCGCCAGCCTCTCCGGCCAGGCACGTGCGGCCCTCTCAGGATGTCTGTCCTCCCACACACCTGGCCTTTCCCAAAGTCCAATCCCACTGGATAATGCTACCCTCCAAGCCTGCTCCCCTCGCCCCGGCCCACCAGGCCACACTCTGAGGACCTCCAGCCACAGCGAGCAACTGCTTGCCCACAAGGGAACGTGGCCCTGCAGCGGGGCGTGCTGCCCACCAGCTGGGCCAGGCCAGCGGGCAGAGCCCAGATCCGCAGGGGGCCCCTGTGCAGACAGGCCGCAGAGGAGCAGCGGCATCTCTCTGCCTTCCTGGGCTTGCGGGAGCCTCCTCCTGGCTCTCCCTGGCTTCCGAGCTGGAAGGAGGCGGTGTGGCCCAGGCTCAGCAGCCTGGCTCCCTGGTCCACGTGAGGCCTCTCCTGAGGGTCCAGGTGGGTGGCGTGGCCATCCCCAGGCTGAGGCCCTGGAGAGCAGCAGTCAGAGGCGACCTGGCAGCCAGGAGTCGGGTGCTGAGACAGCCACCCTAGGTGGGGCACTCACCCAGCTCTGCCACCCCGGCTGCAGGCTCCTGGGCAGCCCCCTGTCTCGAGCCTCCCCTGCACACGGGGGCCCAGAACAGGTCTGAGCTCATGAAAACTCCCCAAACTCCAGAGAGTACACCTCCCCATCCTGCCCTCTTCCCCATCTAAGCCTCAAAAAAGGAGGAAGGGAGGGCAGGTCGGGGGCGTGCTGGGCGGGTCTCCTGGGCCAGCCCCACGGAGGAGGAGCAAGAATGCGAGGGGAACGGCGCCGGAGCGCCTGGAGGGCGCAGTCTGGGAAAAGCACCGAGGCAGGTCGCCTTCCAGAACCGGGAAGAGCCGTGCTCTCCGGGGCTGCGGAGACCTGCCCAGCCCTCGGTGACCCTCCCCCGCGTGGCCTCCGGGAGACGGGGCTCCCGACACGTGCCACCGGGGAAGAGGCGCGAAGGGCACCCAGGAGGCCCGTCGGGCGCCCGCCACGCGCCGCGTTCCCGGGCCCCTGCCGGCCGCGCAGACACACCCCCGGGCGGCGGGCGCGAGGCGGGGCGCGGAGGCGGTGGCGGGCGGCGACCTTCGGGGCCGGGAACCAGGACGGGGTCGCAGGCCCGGGCAGAGAGCCGGCAGGGTCTCGGGGACAGGCTGGCCCTCCGCCCCCGCCCACCTTGCGCGTCGCCGCCGCTGGTCAGCACGCCTATGGCCTTGCCGGCCCCCGACGTCCGCAGCTTCTCCAGGTCCACGGCGGCCATGGCGGCAGAGGCGGCCGCCTGGCTCCGGGCTCCGGGCTCCCGCTGCCGCCGCCCCGCCCCGCGCCGCCGTCCCCGCCCCGCGCCACGTGTGAGGTCACGGCGGCCCGCGGCCGGGCGCGAGGCCGGGGTGGGCGGGCTGGCGGCGGGCGGAGCCCTCGCGCTCCGGTCTCTGCGCCGGTCGGACGGCCCGCGCGCGGCGTGTCTGGAGCACCCAGGCCCGCCTCTCCAGATGCAGCACAGCTTTCCGAGAGCGCCGGGGCCGGCCCCACCCACCGCGGGCCCGGGGCAGGGCCGAGAGGACGGCCAAACGCCCTTCTCCGCTGCGGTCTGTGATTCTAGGCCCGGATCTATTTTAACTTCATTTTTCAAGAAATTCACTGCTGGAGCGCAGGCGCCCTCCATGCCGACCGGGGCGTTCCCCTGAGGGCCGCTGTCTAAGATGCCCACGGTACGCAGCCTTGGAGTGGTGCTATTCTTTGCCTCCATAACCCCTTGCTGGACGCTGGGAAAGCTCTTGCACACCTGGCGGAGTGTGGTGGTGGGTACCTGGGTCAGGACAGAGGCCTCTACCCTGCGTGGTCAGTGGGTCAGCCACACCAAATAATGGAGACCCTCCCCCGAGCCGGACCCCAGGCAATGGGGGACCCTGTAACTCCGGTGGGGGGGGGGACCCAGGATCAAAATACCTTTGAAACCCGAAATCAGTCAAAGGGAGAAATAAAGTGGGAGAAACCCGTTTATTTCTTAAAATTACCACTTCTGCTCTCCCGTGTCTCTCACAACCTGGCTGCAGAAAAAGGAACCCCACCCATCCTCTCCGGTCTTGATATGCCCTCACTCGCCCCTGTAATGATCTACTGATGGGGAGATGGACTACTTCTCTCCACCCCTTGGAAACACCTATTGATACAGAGATGCGCTAAAGCCAGGTGAGATTTTCTGGAAATACTGCAATTTTGTCCACAGACTCAGTGAGGTCAGCAGGACAGACTCACCCCCTGCCCCTCCAGGGGCCAGGTGGCTGGTGAGAGAGTCCTGGTAGAAGATACCAGGAGGAAATTGAGGCCCACTGCTGTCCTCCGTGGCCCACTGTGCCCCAGTCACAGGACCTGGTGTCTGTCCTCAGCATTCCCACCCCCAGCCCTGTCCCATATCATTGCTTCTCAGCAGCCATCCTGAGGTCCCCTTCTGCATGTATGTGATCCATCCCCCCCTCCGCACTGCAATATCTCAGGAATAATGCCTGGAAATATGCTTCAGCGCAGAAGCACCGCAGTAAAGCTTTCTGGAATGAATGAAAAGGAGGTACTGCAGGTGAGACATCACTGATGGGAAGCTGAGGTGGGCAGCACCCAGGGAGGGAGATTCTGAGCAGAGGAAGGAGCTGTGCAGAGGCCTGTGATGGCGATGAATGTGGCCCTTGGAGGAGCAGAGGGGGCAGAAGCGCAGTGCAGGGCAGAGGCACCGACCACAGGCTTGGCTCTACTCCAGGGGCCGTGGGAAGCCACCAAGGCTGGAGCGTGCTGCTCGTTTCCCACCGCACAGAGGCGTTTCCCACCGCACAGAGGCGTTTCCCCTCCCAGTAAAGCGAGCTCCCTCCAGCAGCTCAGCCTTCACTGTAGGGGCCAGAACCACAGGCTGCAGAGCTCCCAGAACAAACACCCCACTGGAAAGTGTGTCAGAAACCACAAGTAAGTGATTTTAATTTTAGTACACATGATCGTCTTGTATGACTGCAAGGGGGCGACTGTGTCTATAAGCCGAGTCCTGACAGCATTTGGAACTTTCCAGTTCTCCCTGGTCCCAGACTGCCCAGCTTCCCAGGGCAGGGGGCGGCGGGCAGCCGTGGCCCCCTTGGCCCCCCTCAGAGCAGAGTTGCTGTGAGCGGGCACTCACTAGCATCCGCTGATTCGGGGGTGGGAGAAGGTCCTGTGTAGGCTCAGGCCACGTCTGTGGGTGCCTCCCCGCCCCCTCCCATGCTTCCCTGCAGGCTGTGGCTGTCCTGGATCAGGAGGGGAAGGCAGGTGCCTCGGCCCGCGGGCGGGACATGCTCTGAATGGCCCACTGCAGGATGCCATCGAAACTGTGCTGCAAGGCAGAGCAGGGAGTGGGGTGGGGGTGGGGGGGCTTGGGGACCTGCCAGAACCTCCAGTGGGACAGATGCGCCTGCCCCGCCCATGTCTGACCTGCCCTGGCCTCCAGGATCACTTGGAATCATAAACATCACCAAGGCACCATGCAGCGGGACTCTCCTATTCAGAGGTGGAGCTGCAGACCCCACAGGGTGTGTCACCGAGGCGAGACTTCCTTGTCCAGTGCTCCTTCACGGCACCCCATAAGCCTCTCCCCTGGGGGTGAGGCAGGGCCAGCTCCTTCCCTCACTCTGCTCAAGGCCTGATACTCTCACAGGATTGGGGGAGTCATGGGGAGGCCCAGTATTCCAACAGAACGGGGGGGACCTGCCCCAGAAGGGGTCTGTGCCTCCACCCACTTTCTCCCACTATATGAGGCAACCCACCCCTCCCAGAGCTCCAGCCCCTCATCCAGCACCTGATCACCTCTCACCCTCCTGGGCTCAGGGGTCTCTAAAAACCCCTGCATTCTCTGGGACCTGCTGTGTGCAGTCCATCCTACAGGACAGGGACTGTGGTCAGCTGGGGTCCCCAGGTGCCACGCAGAGCCCAAGGAGGACATGTGTTGGCCCCCCAGGGGCTGGGAATGGCTGGGGGAGTTTGACCTTCTGTCAAAAGCAAATGGAACCCTTAAAACCCACATTCTCTTCCAGTAATTCTAGCGGGTCATCTTAGGGTGGAGAGGACTGGGCTGAGATGGGGGAGTGAGGGGCCCACTAGATGGGAGAGGCTCCAGGGTGCCCACCCCCAGGAAAGCTGTAGTCCCCAAGTCAAGCTTCAGCAGTTGACGCTGAGGTTCTGCAGCCCCCAGCCCCCCAGGGCTCTGGGAGGGACCATTGGCTCCCTTCAGGCCTCCTGCTGGGTGGCAGGAGCCAGTGCCACCCTGGTACTCTGTGCTGGCTGCTCAGGGCCAGCAGAGGAGGGGCTACAGTAACACCCACCAGGTGATGCATTACCTCGCTCAGGAGGGACTCCAGGTCATCCCTGTGCAGAACTGGCTCGTGACCAGCACACTCGTCCCCCACCTGGAACCCAGGAAAGGAAGAAGGTCATCCCAGCTTCTATGCCTCTGCTGGGCACGTGCACCGGAGGCAGGACTCCCTGTCGAGGCGCAGGGCCTGGGCCAAATGGCCCGTGCCAAGGCGGTGGGGCTATGGGTGCTTCTCCGGGTGGGTCCCAGAACCGAATCCTGACACCCAGCGCCTTCTCAGGGTGGTGGGCGTATGGAAGCATGGGAGGCGGGGGAGCATAGCACCTCCAGAAGCTGACTGCCCAAGGGCCCCAAGGCTGGCATGCCTCCATGCTGCCTGCGGCCTACTGAGGGAAGCCAGGCTACTGGAGGAGGAGCTGGGAGGAACCCTGCCACAGACGGAGAACCTCAGGCCCAGGGAGGAAAGTGCCTGGGGAGGGGGTCGGGCTTGAAGGTGTGCAGAAGCCCTGGGGATAGGATTTGGGGACCGCACCCACATGCACATGCCCAAGGGGAGGGGGAGGACCAGGGAAGGCAAAGAGCTGCAGCTCTTTAAGGGGCATCACGTTTACATCAGCATGAAAAGAAAGGGGTCTTTGCTCTTAAGAGAAGCCACGCATCAAGAAGCAAGAATCTCTGGGAGGGAGATACCCTCCTGGGAGCCTGTGCCCTAGGCTGCCTGCAGGAGGGTGCATGTGGGAGGCTTGGGCACACCCTGTAGATGGGTGGGGAGGATGAGAGGTGTCCAGGACCAGACCCAAGCAGCTGTGGGCCAAACCACACGGTTCTTTCCACAAGAGCCTCTCGTGGGTGGGGCCCTGGTCCGGCGATCATCCCCCTGCCGGAGATGCCTGATGCCCGCGCTGTGTTCCCGGGAGGACGGGCACAGCTGGGCAGTAAGCTGGACCATGGGGGGGGGGGGGGTTAGGGCCAGTCACTACCCTGGGGCCTAGGGAGTCTCAGGGACACGGTCAGGAAGGGCCTGGCTGTGGGCAGTCAGGGCAAGATGTACCACCCTTGGAGGCCCCTGAGCAGGGGACACACAGAACCGCCCAAATTCTGAGGGAGCCCTGGAGTAACAGCCACTCAGCAGCTGGGCCGATAAGGTAGGATGGAGAGCTCCTCCTCCCTGGGGGCTCCTGGCTGCCAGAGGCAACTGGGGAGGCTCGGCGGGAGGCGGCTGGGGGGCGGGCCGCCGGTGGGCCCGCTTGTGCTTTTGGCACCCCCTCCCTGCTCCCCAGGTCCCTGCCCTTCAGGGGCTGGGATCCCTGGGCCTAGAGTAATCGTGCCGCAGACATTCATCCAACCAGCGATTTCAGAGCCACAGCTGCTTAGGGTTTCCTTTCTAAGCAGATGTACATCACACAGGAGGTGATTGAAACAAAAAGTATCACACAAGTAGGGAGCGCTTGTTTGGGGTGTGCTGCGTGCTCGCGAGGCTGGCGCCGGAAGCCTCCACCCACCAGCGCTCCCCCACCCGGGGCCCGCACCGGCGGCGCTGACCTTGGCGGGCCCGGGAGCTACGCCGGAGGGGCTCGGGGCGGGCGCGCCCTCCTCGGGGGTCGGGGCAGGGTCTCCGGAGCAGGACCAGCAGCGCGGGACGGCCCTGCGGGGGACGGAGGAGAGGCTGCGGGCCGCCGGGCTCGGTGGGGGTGCTGGAGTTCCTGGCAGACCCCTGGTGGGCTCCGCCCGGCGCCGCCTCGCAGCCACAAACTCACCCAGGCCGGCCGGCGCCCGCGGGGAAGTGGCAGCGCCAGTGGAAGGCGGCAGCGCAGTGCGCGCATCGCAGCGCGTCCTTGCCGTCCCCGCACACGCCGCACCGCGCGCCGGGCGCCGGGCCCTGCGGGGGATACAGCAAGGTGACCGGTGGTCTTGGAGCGGGGCGGCTGGGACACACACCTGCGGCAGGGGTCAGGGAGACCCAAAAACCTCTGGCTGCAGCCAGGAGAAAACAGGTGCCCGCCGACCTCGCTGCTCCTGGTGAGAAGGGCCCCCCCCTTCAGGGCTGGTCATGGGGGGTCCCCAGAGCGGCATGTCGCCCCAGCAGAGGAGGGAGGCGCTGAGGGACTAGGGGCTCCCCAACCGGCCAGGACAGCCACCCCTATTGTCCTGCCCCTGTGAGGCGTGGGGTGGGGTTTCAGAGCAGTGGGAGACCCTGTCCTCCTGGCCGCAGTCCCTCCAGAAGCCTCCCCTCCCTTCCCAAGCCCCGCAGAGCCCCGCCCCTCGCCCCCGGCCTCTCCCTGCCCGCCCTCCCCCTGGCCTGTCGGGCTTCCCCGGACAGAGGTCCCCGAGCCCTGACATGTAATCCCCGTCGGAGCCCCTGCCTTGCCCCCTGGGTGTCACTGCCCCCAGGTTCATCTGGCTGCCCTGTAGACCGCACCCAATGGCAGCCTAGCAGCCTAGCCCTTACCTGCTGTCCGTCGGGGCCCACGCACAGGAGGGGGCACAGGGTCGAAGGCTCCAGCACCGGCAGGGGGGCGGCAGAGGGCGGGGCCAGTAGGTGCTTGTAGGGGGCAGCAGCGTCCATCCCGGCCGGTGGCTCCCTGGACTGTCCCCTCTCCTCTTCTCCAGCCACCCTCAGTCCCAGGAGGACCTGGAACCAGAGGGTCAGTGCTCGGAGGGGATGCAAAGTACTTGAGCAGCACCACCCGGCCAGGGAATCGCAGAACACGGAGTCTGGTGTCACGGAGGAGGACCCCCTCACGGTCAGCAAGGACAGGGTGCAGGTCCCACCTCCGCAGCCCTTGGCAGCTCCCTGGACCCTTTCCCCTTCTAAGACAGGGCACCCCAGCCCTTGTGGCTGTCAGACTCAGTGGTCAACGTGCATCCCCTGTGCTGGGTGGGTGAGCAGAGGCCCCCAGTCAGAGCACTGAAACACGGGGCGACCTCCCAATGCAGAAAGCCAAACTGCCCTGGCAGGTCAGGGAGGGGGGTGCTCGGGTCTATGGCTGGACTACTCTGCCCATGGCAGTGGCCAGGAGGCAGGACTCTGAGGGACAGAGGGCCTGGGCGTGGGCCTGGGCGTACCGGGGCCTCTGCAGGGCGCTCCTGGGGCTGGGGCTCCTCAGCCAGGGGCAGGTCCCGCTGGACTCTTCCCTGGAGGCAGCTGGAGCACCGCCAGGTCCCACTGCTCATGTTGTCACCGTCCACAGACATGCAAGGCAAGGCAGAGGGGTGGGAGACTCAAAGCTCAGAAAGCAGGCAAGGCCTGAGGGTTCTTCCAGGTCACACTTTCCTTTTACAATCGAGGAAACTGAGGCCCAGGCAGAGCCATGATGGAAGGTCCTGCCCCAGCCAGTCAGCAGGAGAGCCCAGGATGCTGGGATATTTACCCCAGGTGGGGCAGCCCTCCCCAGCATGGTCACTGTCCCCTCTGAGGGCCTCTCTGGTGAGCTCCCAGACCCCCAACACTGGCTGACCCGCAGCAGCCTGTGGGCGGCTCTCATGGGCCGTGCCCAGCAGGGGTCTCTCTAGTGGAGTGTTTATACCCCCAGGACCACCCACGTATCCATGAGGGGATGGTGCCCAGCAGAAGGGGACATGGTCGGGGCAGGAAGGAAGAGAACAGAGGAGCAGCAGACAGTGTCAGTGGGAGCTAGGCCATGACCTGAGCACCCCTGTTCCAGTGCCAGAGCACCCCAGAGAGATGTGACCTCAAGGCCGCACAGGAGCTGGGCAGGGCTAGAGCTAGAATGGGGTCTCCTCTCCCACCCAGCTCTTCCCCACAAATCAGGCGGACCTGCGGGGGCCAGTGGTGGAGGGTGGGGCTCGCTGGGCCACGGGAGTGGGCGCCAGGAGGCCGACCTCGGAGGCCTCACACCCTGCCAAGGACCTTGGGATGCAGCTCCCCTCCAGAGTAGGGCTTTGTTGGGGGTGGGGGCCAGCTGCTCACGGGAGTTTGGGCTGCAGAGTGTGGGCTGACATGGGACAGGAGAGCCGTTCTTTGCCTTGGGCGTCCATTCTGTCTCAGGGGCCCCACTGGCCAGGCTGGGAGGACTGTGTGGCCACACAGGAAGGGGTGCCAGAGAGTCCCAGACCCCAGCCCCACGCCGCCGAGAGCTGGGCCGAGGCCGCCTCTGTGGAATGCAGCCCTCTGGGCAACCCCTCTCGGCGGGGTCGTGGGGGCCAGGAGGTGGCGGGCATGCCGGGCTCACCTGGGGATCTCCCGCAGCGGCGGGGACAGGCAGGCCAGGTGGAAGGCCCGGGGGCAGCCGTCGCAGCAGAGGAGCTCCCCGCCGTCCCGGCACACTGCGCACTCGTCCTCGTTCTTCTGCCACAGGCAGACACGGTCCCCTGCGAGGCCAGGTGGGGCGGCGCCCTCCCCCAGAGCCCCCGGACCAGTCCCTCTGTGGCGTCCCCAGGGGCCCCGAGCCCCTCCGGCCCCTGCTGCCTGCTCCTGTACCCCAGGACTCTGTCCACCTGTCAGACTTGAGTCCGCACCACTCACTCCTGGGCCATCCCTCTTGGGAAGACTTGGCACTCAGAAAGTGGGTACCTCATGGGTACCCGGGGCTGCAGCCCTGCCTCCACACAGCCCTTCCCTGCTGGTGCCCTTGCCTGGACGGTGCCACCTCCAGAAGCTGCCCTGGAATACCGTGATGAGCACACTCATTGTAACAACCCCCAGATCCCGCCAGGGGACCGCATGGGCCCTCACTGCTGGGGGCCGGGGCCCAGCACAGTGCCAGGTGCAGAGGGACGGGGATCTGTGGCCAGTCCTGCCTCGCTAAGAAACGGTGCTGGGAGCCTGAGGATGTGTTTGCTGCCCAGCTTCCTGGCTCCCCACAGGGGCCCCCACCCCACCCTCAGGCCCAACTGTGAGACCCGGGATAGCTGGCTTTTAAAAAAAAAACAGACAGATGGTTTTTAAATCCTGGGAAGACTCACTTTCTCTAGCTTATTTAAATTTTTATGATCATTTGTCATCAGAAAATATACTATTAATAAAAAGAGCTCTACCCCATGACCAGAGGGCGTGCCCTGAATGAGGGACAAAGTGGCAGAAGTCCCACCCGCAGGACCCTGGGCATGAGGGGCTCCTCCCGTGGCCCAGGCCTCACCTGGTGGAGCTGGGGCTCGCTGGGGAGGGCAAGAGGGGCCGGGACCCTGCCCTGCTGACCTGCCCTGGGGTCCCCTCCACCCTGTGAGGTAGAATAGGGAGCGTCACCAATGGGGGGGCAGCCCCAGCAGAGCGTGTGCAGGGGCAGAGTGCCGAGGGCCCGGGGTGATCACGGCAGCACTCACTGGGGCAGTGGCCGGGGTCCCCTTGGCTCGGACCAGGGTCTTCAGGCCACTGCCACTGCTGCAGGCCTTGTTCTTCACCCCACTAGGGTCTTCAAACTTGCTGGGAGTGTAAAACTCCCCACCAACCTGGATGCACTTCTTGGAGCCACCTGGGAGGAGAGGCTGCCTGGCCCCAGCCGCCTGCTCAGCTCGGGGCAGCCCCAGCCAGCAGCAGGTGGGCCACAGGGAGGTGGGTGCCCACTGTCCCTTCTCCCCCACCTGCCCTGTAAGGTCTGGGCCGGGTCCTGGGCACAGGATGGATTCCCCGCTGACGACTGTCTGGGCAAAGCATGTCCCCGAATCCATGTCCCCCTGGAATCTCAGAAAGTGGCCTTCTTTGGAAGTAGGGTCTTTGTAGATGTAACTAGTTAAGATGGGCTCGCTCTGGACCCTACATCCACTGACTGCTGCCCTATGACAGACACAGACGCGAGGGAAGGCCTGTGATGACGGGGGCAGAGGCTGGAGAGAGGTGTCCATAGGGGCCGGGATGGCCAGTGCTGTCAGGAGCTGGGGGAGGCCGGGAAACACTGCCCTGGAGCCCTGAGGGAGCATGGCCCTGGGGCACCTCCGTTTGGGAATTCCTGTTCTAAACAATCAGATTTGCGGCTATTTGTTATGACCTCAGGAAACTAGCACAGGGTCCTTGGGACCATCCCTGGTGGGAGGCCAGGGCCCACCCAGCTCCCCGCCAACTGGTCCTGGGTGTCCTAGGTGTCTGTACACGTGCCCAGCACAGAGGGCAGGGGAAGGAGGGGGCACAGGCTCTCCTGCTCAAGGAGCATGGCCCTCGAGGTCCAGAGACTTCAGACCTGCTCGGTCGAACTTCTGAGGGTGTGAGCCCACGTCCCTGATGGGCTGTCCAAGTGCTCAGAGGTGATCAGGGCCGACCAGAAGGTCCCAGCACATGCACCCAAGAGCCCCCTGCCCCTCCAGAGCTGGCAGGACACTCGGGGCCTGCTGGCTGCCCTGTCCATGGTCCCAGCTGCTCTGGGGCCGCCAGAGAGCTAAGGGGATGTGGATCCAGGGGCCCAACGTGTACCTGACTCAAACACCTGCTGGATGAGGATGCCCTCCACTGCCCCGCAGCCTCCTGGGACATCGCCAGATGACACAGCCACGGCTCTCTGGACCGAAGCAGACACAGTCTGAATTCCTGGGGAAGGGGGCACCAGACAGGGTCGTCATTTGGGAAGATGGCCCCTGGCAACCTCCTCCGTGGTGGCAGTGGAGAGGCAGCTGGACAGGGGACTCCTTTCCTTCTGCCCAGGCAGGCTTCAGACGGGGCCCACCCCTCCAGACAGACAGCCCCTGTGTTCAGTGCAGAGACGAGCTGTGTGCGTGCCATGCGGTGTGAGGTGTGGGGTGTGTGTCATGTATGGGGTGAGGCGTGTCATGTGGTGTGTAAGCTACCCGAACGCAGGGGCCAGGAAGGAGCAGGGGCCCCAGACGTGGCCCTGGGTGGTGCTGGGAGGGAGACAGAGCTCCCAGGGCCTGCCCCCAGGTCAGCACCAGGTGCCACTGGTCTCTGGGGCCGGGTGCGTGGGGTGGGGGTACAGAAAGGCCCAGGCTGCATGGAGGAAGGAGTCTGGGCTGCCCCGAGGGATGAGAACGCGGGACGGGCTGGGGATGCGCCAAGGCGCGGCGCGTCTCTGGGCGACACTATGGCGGCGGGGCTGGCTCACCGTTCCCCAGTGGGGGGCGCTGCGGCTCTGCGCTGCCGTCAGGCTTCTTGGCGGGCTTGGCCTTCCCTTGGGAGCCTGCAGGGGGCAGGGCGGCCGCAGGGGTGGAGAGCAGCGGGGTGGGTCTCCCGCCTGTGGGTCCCCTCGTTCTGCCGGGCTCCGCTGTCCGCAGCACAAGGAAGGAAGGAACCCCCACCGGCCCACTGCACGGGGTTCTGGGGCAACCGGGGCCGCCAGGTCCATCCGCGGGAGCGCCCAGAGGGGACCTCAGCAGCCCCCCAGGCTGGCCATCTGAGCGGGTGCGGCAGGGGCTTCCGGGGCCGGTGGGGAGTGGGTGGTGGAGCGGTTGGGCTTCCCCAGGAGGCCAAGCCCCGGCGGCTCCTCACGTGGGTACCTGGGCTGGAGGTGCCCCTGGGCAACAGGACTGCCACCGGGGCGGCCCGCGGCTCCTCGGGGGCCTTCCTCTTGGAGGGCGGCCTGGGCGGCAGCACAGCGGCCTTGGGGCCGGCGGGGGCCCTCCTCCCTTTCCGGGGCTGGCTGAGGTCCACATCTGCAGGACACGGGCAGAAGCAGCAAGCCTCGGGCGGAGAGCCGGCAGCCTGGGCAGGGGTGAGGCCTGGCCGCCGGCCTCTTAGAATGCAGGGGCACCCCGGGTGAGGTGCGGGCCCCTGACCCCCACACCCCTTCCCCCTGCCGTCCACCGGGGCCAGCCAGCGACCCAGCCCAGCCTGGTGCCGCACCTTTGGGGAAGCTGTCCAGGACGGGCTGAAGCCGCGCATATCTCTCCAGGTTGTAGTCCTTGAAGAGAACTCTCCAGAAGTCCAGGATGGCAGCCGCATCCTGGGTCAGGAGCCAGGTCAGGAGGGTGTGGACGGCCTGTGGGCAGCCCTCCTTCTCCTTCAGACGCAGCGTCTCCTGAAGCAGGAATGGGTTGTTGGGGGGCTCCCCAATCCTGCAGCCCTCACGTGCGGCTAGAGGGTGGTGGACCCTGGGCACCCTGGCTTGGGGCAGAAGAACAAGCATAGGGCTCTGGGGCGAGGGAAGCCACGTAGAACTCATCTAGGGGACCAGGCCCCTGGCTGGGAGGCTTAGGAAGGGCAGGGAGCGGACGGGGGATCTGGTGGGGGCAGGGGACACCTGGAACTCCTCCTGGAGACCATCCCCCCAATCCCTGCTTGTGGGTGGGGCGTGGGAACCGCAGGGCACCCTGCCTCTGGCAGTGGGCACGGCATGCAGATGGCGTTGGGGATTCGGGGTAGGGGACAGGAAGGCAGCGGAGAAGTGGGGAGCGGCTGGCGGGGGACCCTGCCCCTGGCTCGTGGGCGGGGCGTTGGGGTTGGGGAGGAGGCGTGGGGAGAAGGGCGGAGAGGGCTGGTGGGTCTGGAGCCGGGTGGGTAGGCTGCGCGCCCCCTGCTGGAGGGCCTGGGTTTGGGGCAGGCTGGGGGTCACTGCGGGTCCGATCGGGGCCCACCTGGAACTTGTCCTCGGGGACCACGTCGTGGTCAGCCAGCGCGTGCAGCAGCGGAAAGGCGCTGTCCACCGCCACGGCGATGTCAGTGCGGTGCAGTCTCAGGAGGCGGCGCAGCGCCGCATCCCCGCCAGCCCGGGCCTCCCCCGCCGTCGCGAGGTCCGGGGCCGTGGAGGTGGGCACCCCCTCTCCCCGCCTGGGGTCCCGCAGCCTCAGGGTGCCGCTGGACTTGTGGGTTGTCTGGGCCATGCCTGCCTTCTCGCTCCCGCTGGCACCGGGGCGGGCACCTCCGTGGGGCGAGCCCAGCCGGAGCTGGGCACTGTTATACCTGACTCCCTGCGGAAAGGGCAAAGGCCACGCCGCCTGGAGCCAATCAGGGCCCGGGGGAGCTGCGGAGGGCCAGGAGTGGAAACTTCCCTGTCACGGAGGGCAGAGAAGGCTCCATCCGCTGCCAGCCCCAATCCTGCACCTGCTTCCCAGCCCGCACCTGCCAGCAGGCTCTGGGCTTTTCTTTCCTTTGTAAAGGAAGCACCTGGGCAGGGGGCTGACCCCTCAGTGAGAGGTCTGGGACACCTCTCAATTCCAGAAACGTGGTCCTTTTCAGAAAGGGGGCAGCCAGGACAGATGCCCTCCACACCCTGGCCCAGGTCTGGGCACCAGCCGGGCCTGCCAGGGGCTCCAGAGCCTCAGAGAGGCCTGGATGAGGGGCCTCTGGGGGGCAGGACCAGGGCAGGGGGCAGGTGGGACATGGGCACTGCTGTGTTGTCCACGGCCCCCAGAGGCCTGGGCTGTAGGGGCCTCAGGCGGAGGGACAGGGGCCTCTGGGGAAGTGCAGAAGGCCTCCTGGATGGAATGACAGCAGAGGTTCCCGGGTCCATGCGACGGGAACAGAACCCCAGGCAGCACATGGGCAGGTATGGAGAGGACCTGGGCCTCCAAGAGCACCGGGCCACAGAGGCCCAGTAGGCCAAGGCCTGGGGGTGGGGTGGGGCCCCAGAGTGCCAAGGGTGGGGAGCCGTGAGGGCCCCTCCTGACTCGGGGTCCTGTCTTGGTCTCTGCGCAGCCTCCAGACTTGGGCCCTGAGAGTTCAGTTCTGGACGTGCTGGGGCTGCCCAGGGGCAGGCCTGGGCAGGGGAGGCCGAGAGGAGCCCAGGGGCAGACCTGGGCAGGGGAGGCCGAGAGGAGCCCCGGGCGCGTGCTGGGCAGTGGGCGAGTGGTTGGGGCTGGGGCTTGGCCTCAGAGAGCTGGGACCTGTGTGGGGCGCTGAGCTGGTGCAGGGTCAGAACAGGCTGGCTCTCCTATAGGATGTCCTGGGCACTCTGGCCCTGCAGCAGGGCCCTCACGCTGCCTGCCTTCAAGGCTCGGTGCCCACGGCTGCCCTGCTGTGAAGACACGGGGCTCGGGGCCCTGCCAGCCTGTCCTGCTCTGTGCGTTCCACAGCCGCCCAGAGGGACCATCCCTCAGGCCCAGCAAAGCCAGGCGGGGCCGGGCCACCTGCTCTGAGGGCCACCCTCTCCCAAGCCCAAGCCCAGCAGCTGCCTCCCAGCCTCTGCTCTCCCTGCAAGTGTGAGTCTCCTGCCAAATACGAGAGAGAGCATTAAGGCGGGCTCGGCCCTAAACCCAGCGCCAGGGTTCCTGCCGTCCCCTAGGGTGCTCCCAATCTTCTTACTCATGGGGCCCAGGCCTCACAAAAGCAAAGCCACTTCCTGTCACATCTCATGGCACCGGCCGGACAGCAGCCACACACAGGCACCCGGCGGAGCAGGGACTGGGCTTGTGGCTTTGGAGGCGACCAGTAAGTGCGGTCCTGCGGCCGCTCGGCATCCCTCTCTGGGCCTCGCTATCCTCTGCCGTCACTCTGCACCCAGTGGATTTTCTCCCCCAGGTGGCTCAGATGTCGTGAGGGACACCTTAGCCATGCGGCAGCTGTCCAGGGGGAACTGAAAAACTGCTGAGATCAAAGTCCTCACTGCACATTTAAAGACACAAAATCCTTGCGAACACACCTGTGCCACCAGCTTGGCCACCCTGCCATGGGCCCCACCGAGCTTCCTGCTTGGAGATTAACGAAGAGGCACCTGTAGAATTTCGGACTTTCCACCACCCTGGGGGTTTCCGTGGCAGTCCCTTACCGCAGGTGACCAGAGCTACCAGGACGTGTGGAGGCAGGGGCCCAGCCCAGCCTTCCGCCAGGCCACTGCCTTCGTGGGGCTGAGCCTCAGTTCCTTGGCCAGGCGTGGGGTGCAGCGACTAGTAGGCCTGCAAGCCTCTGTCCTCACCTGCAAGGGAGTGAGCCTAGCGGCCCTTCCTCCAGCACTGTTATTTCCCGTGTCAGGCTCAGCTAGCCCACCAGGCCCCAGGCCTGTGCTGACTCTTTTTCAGCTGCAATGTCTGTTAGGTTGATGTGATTATTATCCCTACTCTACAGATAAGGAGGCTGAGGCACAGAGAGGTCAAGGGACTTGCCCAAAGTCACACAGCCAGCAAACAGCCTTGAGTGATAGATGTCCATGCTCTGAGCACACAGGGCAGTCCTTTGGTGCCCTGTCAGTTTTGTCAGCTTGCAAAGCAGGGCAAGTGCTTCCTGTGTGACATGCCCAGAGGTCGGGGAGGAGGGAGGTCCCAGTGTCAGGGCAGGGTGGGACTAGCGGGGCCCTGTTCCTTGGCTGTGTGTTCTTGGCTGCCTCAAAGACGCCTGGATACTGATCCTTTCTCCTTGCCCCAGATGGAAGCTTCAGTCTGTGCTGCTCTCCCAAAAGGGCTGGGCTCTCGGGGGCCAGGGGTTGTGAGTCAGAATGACGTCAGGGTCCTCGGAATACCAGCCCAGGCCTCATTTCAAGGAACAGGGCAAGGGGGACCCTGGACACGAACCCCTAAGTACCGCCCAGGTGGTGGGGCACCAGGGGAGGGTTGGTCTCCTGGTGGCACTTTACCAGGACTTTCACACCCTCTTGGTCACCAGCCAGCTTTGTGATCCTCTCTGCGCTTCAGCTTCCCCATGAAAGATGCGGAGCATCACCAGTCATTAGAGGAACGCAAACTAAACCCGATTGAGATACCACTTCACACCCACTAGGATGACAATTACCAAGAAACAGGAAATAACAAGTGTGGGTAAAGGTATGCAGAAATCAGAACCCTTGGACACTGATGGTTGGGAACATAAAATGGTGTGCCCACTGGAAAACGTTTGGTGGTTCCTCAAAAAGTTAAGCATAGAATTAAAACCAGCAATTCCACAGCCTGGCATACACCCAAGAGAACTGAAAGCAGATGTGCAAACAAAGACTCGGACACGAACGTTCATAGCAGCACTATTCACAGCAGCCAAGGGTGGAAACGATCCAGACGTCCATCTGTCCATCTGTGGAAGAATGGATAAATCGCAGGTGGTCCATCCATGCAACAGAGTGTTCCTCAGCCGTAAAGAACAGTCAAGTACTGATACACACTGCAATGTGGATGAACCTATAAAACATGCTACGTGAAATAAACCAGACATAAAAGGCCACATACTGCATGATTCCATTTATATGAAACACCCAGAATAGGCAAATCCATAGAGACAGAGAAGATCGGTGGTTTCCACTGGCTGGGGAGGAGAGGCATAGGGAGTGACTGCTTCGTGAGGACGACCTTTCCCTTTGGGGAGATCGAAAAGTTCCGGAAATAGTGGTGATGGTTGCATAACAGTATGATATACTAATTGCTACTGAATTTTGAACCTTCAAATGATTAAAATGATAAGTTTTATATTATTTTTGTATTTTACCATAATAAAAATTAATTCTAAGAATCAGTTGGGCATATTTGTGTGGGTGTATTTCTGGGTTCTCTATTCTTTGCTGCTGATCTATGTGTCTGTCCAACGACAGTCCCCACAGTCCTGAGTGCTGTAACTATATAATAAATCTTGAAACCTGGAAGACCAATTCCTCCTATTTTATTCTTTTTCAAAATTGTTTTAGCTATTTAGTTCCTTTGATTTTCCATATAAATTTTAGAATAATCCATAAAAAACATCTTACCAGGATTTTGATAGGAATTACATTATATTCATATATAAACTTGGGGAAAATTAACATCTTTATTATGTTGCGTCTTGCAGCCCATGAACATGAGATGTCTCTCCATTTATTAAGAGCTTTGTTGATTTCTTTCATCAATGTTTTGTAGTTTCCAGCAAGCAGGTCCTATACATGGTTTATTAGACATACAACCAAGTACTTCATTTTTTGAACAAGTGTAAGTAGTTTTGCGATTCTAATTTTGGTGTTCGCTTGTTCATTGTTTGTATATAGAAATACAAATGACTTTTTGCATGTTCATCATGTATCCTACAGCCTTGCTGAACTTATTAGTTGTAGGGCTGTTTTGGTTTGCTTTTGTTATAAACTTTTTGGAATTTCCTACAAACAATCATTTCATCTGTTAATAGGAACAGTTTGATTTCTTTCTTGCCAACGTATATGACGTTTATTTCTTACCTTACTGCACTGGCTAGAACTCCCAGCACTGCATTGGATAAAAGTAATGAGAGTAGACATCCTAGCTCTGTTCCCGATTTCAGGGTAAAATCATCCAGTCTTTTACGTTAAGTATGTTAGCTGTGGGGGTTTTGTAGGTGTTCTTTACCAAGCTCAGGAATTCCCTTTCTGTTCCTGTATTTCTGAGATTTTTTTTTTAATCATGAAAAGATGTTGAATTTTGTCAGATGTTTTTTCTGCATTGATTGATATGATCACATTTTTCTTCTTTAGTCTGTTACTATGGTAAATTACATGGCTTGATTTTTGAATATTGAACCAATCTTGCATCCCTAAAGTTAACTCTACTTGGTCATGGAGTACACTTCTCATATTTTGTTGAATTTGATTTGCTAATATTTTGTTAAGGATTTTTGCATCTGTATTCACAAGGTATATTGCCCCATAGTTTTCTTTTTTGACTGTCTTTGACTGGCTTTTGTATCAGGGTTATATTAGCTCCATGGACTCAACAAGGGAGTGTTCTCTCGTCTTTTATTTTATAGAAGAGCATATATAGAATTGGTGTTAATTCTTTTTTAAATGTTTGATAGAATTTCCCAGTGAAACCATCTGGGTCTGGAGATTTCTTTTCAGGGAGTTTTTATATTAAGAATTCATTTTCCTCAGTAGTTACAGCCTATTTAAATTATTTATTATTTATATAAGGTTAATTGTGCCACTTCATGGTTTTGAAGGAATTGATCCATTTCATCTAAGATGTCAAATCTATGAGTGTAGACGTGTTCACAGTGTTCCCTTATTATCCTTTCAATGGCTTCAGGGTCTGTCGTGATGCTCCCCATGATGAGTTTTGGCCATTTGTGTCCTCACTTTCTTGGTCAGTCTTGTTAGGTGTCTGTTGATTTTTAAAAATTTTTCCCATAGAACCATCTATTTGTTTCAGTGATTTTCTCTACTGTTTTTCTGTTTTCCATTTTACTGATTTCTGCTCTTTACTGTTCTTTTCCTTCTGCTTGGGTTTATTTTTCTCTTCTTTTAGGTTCTTGATGTAGGTGTATAGATTATTGATTTGACTGTCCCTCTTTTCTAATGTCTGCATTAGTGCTATAAACTTCTCTGTGCATCCCACTGCCTACTGAGAGTCCAAGTAGCCCAAAAAGCCTGTCTTACTTTCAGTCCATTAGGGGCCACCTATGGACCTATGGACAGCCTTTCTTATATGTTGACTTCTTAGCAGACCCAGAGGCCAGCCACCTCCACGCATCAGCTCCAGCGGCTCTGAGAAAAGTCGGACTCACCCAGGCCCCAGGCCACCTATTTAGGACAGCCAACTTTACCACACTGGTCAGCCGGTTATTTACCGGTAAAGGGTTTCACATTGGTTTCTCCCTGTCTGGCTTCCCTGCAATACTGAACCCAACTCTCCCCAACATGTTTGGATCCCATGACATTTGATATGTTGTGTTTTCATTTTCATTCAATTCAGTGAGTTTTTTGAGACTTTCTCTTGAACCCATGGATTATTTAGAAATGTGATAGTTTCCAGTGTTTGAAGACTTTTCTGTTATCTTTCTGTTCAATTTCCAGTTTGTTTCCATCATCATCAGAAAAAATACCTTGTATGATTCCAATTCTTTTAAATATCTTGAGGTCTGCTTTATGGCCCATCTTGGTATACATTCGTGGACACTTGAAAATCATGTGTATGCAGCTGTTCTTGGATGGAGGGCCCTATAAATGAGGATCAGAGCCTGTTGGCCGATGGTGAAGTTGAGTTTCCCTATACATTTGCTGATACTGAAATCTCCAGTTACATTGTATATTTGCATATTTCTCCTCTCAGTTCTGTTCTTTTTACTTCACTTATTTTTTCAGCTCCATTGTTTAGGCTTTTAGTCCTTCTTGGTGGAATTTTCATTATCCTGGTCATTTCCTTTGCTTTGAAGTCTGCTTAATCTGATATTAACATAGCCACACCTGCTTTCGTTTGATCAGTGTTCGCATGATACTTCTTTTTCCATCCATCCTGTTACTTCCAATCTACCTACATTGTATTTGAAATGAATTTCTTGTACATAGCATATACTTGCTTCATTTTTAAAAATCTACTCTGCCAAACTCTGTCTTTTAATCAATATATGTAGAATATTTACATTTAATGTAATTATTGACATATTAGGGCTTAAATCTGTTTTACCTTTGTTTTCTCCATTCTCTATTTCAGTTTTCCTTTCCCTTCCCTCCTATGGGTTACCTAAACATCTTACAGAATTTATTTTGATTTACCTATGTTCTACTATATTTGAGTGTATCTCTTTGTATAGATTTTTAGTGGTTGTTCTAGGTATTATATTATCTATAATAACTTATCACAGTGTACCGGTGTCATCATTTTACCAGTTTGAGTAAAGTATAGAAACTCACCTCACTTTACATCCTTTTAGCTTCTCCCTTATAACGTAATTTTCTTAAATATTTGCTCTAAATTTAGAACTTTATTAGACAGTATTATAATTTTTACTTCCAATATGAAACAGAAATTTTTAAAACTGCGGAAAAGAGAATGTATTCACCCATACTTTTACTCTTCTCAGTGTTCTTTCTTCCTGATATCCAATAATTCCTTCTTTTATCATTTCTTTTCTGTTAAGAGAATTTCCTGTAGACATTCTTTTAGGGTCGGTCTGCTGGTGACAAGTTCTTTTAGTTCTCCACCTGAGAACGGCTCGCCTTCTCTCTCATTCCTGAAGGATCTGTTCATTGGGTACAGACTGGATCAGCAGTTCCCCTTTTTCAGCACCTGAAACATGTTGTGTCGCTTGTTTCACTTCCATAATTCTGAAATTTGGTGTCGTTATAGTTGTTTTTTTTCTATTAGAGGTAAGGTGTCAAATCCCTCTCGCTGCTTTTAAGAGTTTCCTCTGCCTTTAGTTTTCAGAAGTTTTACTATGATATGTCTTGGTGTGGATTTCTTTGGGTTTGTCCTGGATGGCATCTGTTCAGCTTCCTGCGTTTGTAGGGATTGATGACTTTGCCCCAAATTCGGGAAGTTCTCAGTCATCACTTCTTCAAGCACTCTTCACCTCCGCCCCTCCTCTCCTCTGGGACTCCAGTGACACGGATCCCTTGGGCTCTCTTGGCTGTTTTTGGTCTGTTTGCCCTGTGTTGCTCAGACTGGGTAACTTCCATGGTTCCGTCCCCAGCTTACTGATCCTTTCACCTGATCCCTCCACTGAACTGATAAAACGTTAGTCACTTAATTCTTATTTATTTAGTTACTGTATCTTCATTCCACTTTCATTTGGCCCTCCTTTATATCTTCTACTTTGCTAAGACTTTCTCCTTGAGACTGAGACGTGCTATTTTTCCATTTATCTCTAATATGTTCACAACTGCTCTTTTATGATGGCTGCTGTAGTAGTCAGAGTTCTCCAGAGGAACCGAACCAATAGGGGATGTATTTTTGTGTATTCTAATGCATGTATAAATATAGTATTAATGGCTTAAGACACATAGTGTGTGCGTGTATATATGTAAAGAGTGTGCGTGTGTGTGTGTGTGTGTGTGTTCTGGCTTAGATGATTATGGAGGCTGATCTCTAGTCAGCAGGCTGGACACCCAGAAAAGCGGATGGGCAAGTTCCAGTCTAAAGGCCGGAAAAGACCAACGTCCCCCTCTGGGCAGTGAGGCGGGAAGAGCTCCCTCCTGCTCACGGAAGGGCTGGCCTTTTTACTCTGTTCAGGCCTTCAGCTCATTGTATAGCTCTCTGTCCGTGCCTGATGGTATTTATGGGTTGATGGCTTCTTCACTAGCAAGTGTGGGGTATAGGAAGCAAAAACCAGAAATGTAGCGAACCAGGAAACTTGCCACCATGGAGCCCCTTGGGTTCTGAGGCCCCAGCTGCTCTGCCTTCTTCTCTCCACCCTTTGGACTCCTCTTGTTCATTTTCTGTATAATGTCCAGGGTTTTTTATTGTGACAGGAGAATTTTTTTAACTAGCAGGAGAAAAAGAAGCGATCTATCCCTCTTCCCATGCTGACACTGCTGTATTAAAAGCATGTGTGAACTCACGCCTTTCCAGCCTGTGCACAGCCGCTCCAGTGGCCTTTCAGAAGGTACCGGGGTCTCTTGACTTCCTCCTTTGAGTAAAAGGCTTCAGTGAGAAGACAGCAGGCATGCACCTTCCCCTGGGATCCAGGTGTGCCAGGTGCAGGGGCAGGTGGAGAAGGCCTCCTGTGGCCTCCGATGGAGGACCCACACCTGACTGGCAGTTAGACTATGAGGAGGCTGGTAAGTGACACAGACTTTGCGACCCCATGTCCCACTTTCCATCACCTATGCTGTGCCAGGCAGCATTCTAGAGCAAAACAGACCAAACTCCCCATCCAAGAAGATCTGGTGGGAGAAGACGGACAAACAGATAAATAAGTGATCTGGGCCCCCAACTCTGCCTGTGCCCACCCCCTGGAACAAGTCCAAGATGCCCATGGGGCCTCCAGGAGCTTCATAAAGCAGAGCCTCCTCCCTTTCCCAACCCACCTTCCATCCGGCAGGCCAGCGTCCAGCACGGCAGCCTTCCCATCTGGCCATGGCCCTTCGTGCCATCTCGCATCCCAGACCTTTCACCCAGAGCTGAGGGGTCAGGTGATGGGATGCCAGGACACCCCCTGGCCTCACCCCTGCACATGGGCCCTTGTCAGCACCAGGGTTTATAGCTGGAGCCCCTGCTTCTGAGGGGTTAAAAGCAAGCCACAGACAGCTGGTGCCGTGGAAAAGACCAAAAGGAGTAGCTCTGGGCACTGGGCAAAGGGGAGAAAGGCACACTGGGGTGGCCAGGCTCCTGGCAGGGTGTTTCCACAGAGCCTCAGTCGGGAGGTGGCAGGCAGAGCAGAGATGGAAGGACGCAGTGACGCCGAGTTGGAACTGGACTTTGCTGCCTGAGCTACGGAGGTCAAGGCCCCGACAGCAGGCCTGGACCACAGAACCAGCACAGGAACCCAGAGAAAAAGTCCCGGGATCTACTCTCCCGCCACCTGCATCCCTGAGTCTGGCCACTAGCCCCGACCCGGCTGTGGCCAGCGCCAGCTGGGGACATGAGGACACGGGCTTCTCGGGGCTACACTGCTTTACTGACATTGTCCCAAAGGTGAAGAACCCCCTTCACGAAGAGGAGCCTCTGTTCAGAGGGGCCCAAGGTTGCCTTCCCTGCCAGCAGCCCTCCAGGCATCCCCTGTACCAGAAGGGGAGTCACGGTGTCCTTGGCCGCCCTCTGGCCCAGCGCCGCCCTACCTCTGAACCCCAGCTCAGATCCTTGGGCCCTGAAGAGCCAGGGTCCCTGCCCACCTGACGACACCCCCTGATGCCAGGCTGCAGCCCTGCCCAGGGCCTGTCCCGGAGCAGGGTCACAGCATGCTTGCAGATGGACCCGAGCATGAGCTACTGCCCGGTCAGGAACAAGGAGCCAGCCTAGGAGCTGCCAGAGGCCGGCACTGGGAAAGGAGAGGCCCTAGAGGATGGGAACAGGATGCTGGACAGTGGGGGTGCAGGGAACACACGGAGTTTCCAGGCCAAAGGGCCTCTGGCAGGTACCCCATACTGGCGTCCTCAGTCTTCCCCCATGGCCTTGAGCCTCCCGGGCATCTGGTGGGCTGGGGCCCTAGGCCACTGCAGGTCACAGAGGCAAGAACCAAGCCCAGGTTCCCAGGGGGCCTCCCTTACCGAATGCATGGGGCGTCTGCCCCATCCCCGCCTGCTCCGTGTCTCGGTGGCTCCCAACCTGCTGAGTGTGCGGGGAACAGAGGAGAAATGGGACCTGCTCTGGATTTGGAGGGGGTCTCCTGCAGATCACGTCTGAGCTACACAGGAACGGAAACCACCCAAACGTACCCCAACGGAGGCAGGTTAGAGGCCAGACCTACCTCTCCATCGATGACAGACAAGCCAGCAGGGAGAAAGGGCTGTGTGCAGGGACCGCCTGGTGTACAGGATATGCTGCCAGCCGCAGGGCAGGATGCATAGGGCGATTCAGTTGTTGTGAAGAAAAAGAAACCACTCCCTCTGGAAAGATCCATAGGTGGGGAGCCCGGAGGAGGGGGTGGGTGGTGAGGTGGTGGTGTCTGTTTCTGTTTGATCTGTACACTTAAATGGGGCTTGGGTTTTTCATAATATGTGCATATACTCGTTTTTATTTTAAAAGTAAGAAATAAAATACAGTGGAAAATATTCACAATACCAAAGAAAATACCAAATAATTAGGAAAAAAAGATAAGAAATCTACAATAGCCGCAAAAAGAACAAAGAATAGTAAGGGCTACCATCCTAAGTTTAACTTCTTAATTGTATTTAGGAAGTCAGTTCTCCCTTAATCTATAAAGCTACTGTAATTCCCATTAACCACTAAAGATGTCTTCAAACTTGATCCCAACCCTCTTGTGTAAGGTGAGTGAGCAGGGACAGGCGCTTCTGTGGACTGCCCAGCTGCCCGGACATGCAGGGGTGTCCCAAAGCTTCGGCGAGACAGGCCGCCGAGGCGGGTGAGGGACACAGCTCAGAGTAAGGCCCGAACACAGCTCAGGGCTCACGGTGCAACAACCCCGTCACTGTGAGTGCCCGGGAGGATGGATGGCTTCCTCGATGAACAGTCTTGAGAGCACTGGCGAGTCATTTGCAAAGATGATGCCAAACACCGAAAAACATTCTGACTAAAGATGCAAGTTGAAAAAATAAAATAAAATACTAAAATAAAGATGAATGCTTTTTCCATCTTGGGGTAGAGAGGAACTTCTCAAGTTTGATAGGAAAGGAGACATCACAAAGAAAAGACTAACAGATTTGACTTAAGAGGGCAATCCATTTGCACAGAAAAATACCGGAAGACATTAAAATGGATATAACAAGCTGAAGAGAAATCACAACATACGTGAGGACTATGTGAGAGTTTATATCTTTGACATATAAAGGTACTCAAATCAATAAGAAAAAGACAGATACTCAAGAGTTAAAAAAGAAAAAGAAAGAGAAGAGAGACTCCATCTTCATGAAAGCTTTGCTCCACAGCCCAACAGCCTCAAGGGCTGGAATCCAGCTCCATTCCACCATCTGCTTTTGGTCCTTTGAACACTGGACCCCGAAAATGTTTAACGCGTGCACAGATAATAAAACTGGTGCCACACACTTCCTGCTCATAAATGTGTCATAAAGGGAATATCTTGGCATAAAGGCAAGCTAAATGGAGGAAGCAGATGTGTCACTGCGGTGCCTGCAGAGATTTTAACAGAGTGGCACCACTGTGAACACGGCATGTCCGGGACGGTCGCCAAGCAGCCCTGTCTGCAAGGCTCCCGTGGCAGCTCTAAGTGGGCGCTGCTGGGGCCGGGTGTCTGAGGAATCTCATCCAGAAGCAGCGAAGACAGGAAGTGTGCGGTCCAGCCAGGAGACATGGACATCTGGTCGTTTGAGTGGGTGGCACGTGCCCTTGTTTTTCTGTTTATACTGGACTTGGAAGGAGTCTTGGCTTTTCCACTCATGTTATCAAGGTGATTGAGTGGCCGTCTGGTGTCTGCCTGGAGCACACCAGGACCTCGCTGTGAGGCCCGGCAGCTGCAGGATCTCAGGGGCTGCCTCCTCTCCCATCCCTGCCTCTGTTGCTGAAGCCCTGAGCCTGGGTTGTCTGTCTCTGCAGCCTAACCCAGTCTGGCCTGTCCAATGTCCCAAGCCTCGGGCTGTGGCTGGCAGTTTCTCCCAGCTTCGGGAAGCATGGTCACAGGGAGTGTTGGGAACGGGCCCCACCCCTGCTTGGAGGTTCATGATTTCCATCAACGCAGTCTCTGAGACTTCCCACAAGAAACATGCCCACTTAGCCCTCCATTTCCCCAAACCTATTTAGGCAAAGACTGTTCCCTTTATGAAACATTTATAAACACTACACATGAAATTGTGTTCATGAAGCCACTTTGGGAAATTAGCTCCAGAAACCTAAGGCCACTGAGCCCAGCCTCACCCCAGGAACTTGCCATCGAGAGAAAGCTTGAGGTTGGAGGTCAGCGAGTCACTCAGGGCCAGGGCACCCTGGTTTGCAACCCCCACCCCCGCCCGCAGCCTGGGCCTGGCAGAGGCTGTCTCTATACCACCTCTGTCCAGGGACCCAAAGCAGCCAGGAGTCCACCCCTGACATCTGCAAGAAATGGAAAGAAGCCCCCAGATGGATGCTCGGTCTCCTGTCACTTCCCAAATGCCACTTCAGGACGGAGGTACCCAGTGGTCACAGGGACAGCATCCGCTCCGGGGGAGGCATGTGGCTGCTCCGTCCATTTGTCTGGTGCGTTCCCCCTCCTGCTACTCTGGGGGCCATGGCAGGAACGGGCAAGGACAGCATGAGGGCTGACGGGGGTGGGGGCGTCCCTCACCATCACCAGGAAATAAGCGGCGAACCTGGCCACCCAGACCCATCTGGGCCAGCGCCTGAGGCTGCCTGGAGTCAGGGTGCCCTCAGGATGTCCCTGGGCCCAACAGCGCCCGCACCAGGCCAGGATCAGGCTGTGGGCCACCCCATCGGGCTGGGTGAGGCCTGATCACATGCCCACCATGGCTCTGAGGGTGTGGGGGCTCATGCCAGGAGTGTCAGCGGGTCCTCTCTGAGCCCATAGCAGCCCCGCGGATGTCCTGGCATAGGAGGCCAGGGCTGAGGCGGCCTGGGCTGGGGTTTCCACGGGAACTTCAGAGCCGCCCCTCGTAAGGCATGATGCTATGGCCAGGGCTGGGGGAACCTCAGTTTGGCAGGTGTTTCCTGTGGAGATGGAGGGTCTGTTCCATAGGGGGCCCTCCACATGTGTGATCTCAGCGCCCCCTGGGGTGTTGTGGATGAGGACAGGGGGCCAGAGGTCCACCCAGCCCAGCACTTGTGGCCAGCCTAGTGGGCCTGCGTATCTCAGAGTCTTATCCTAGTGGTGGCCTGGAGGGCTGAGCTGGTCCCAAAGGTTGGTTCCCTGGAGGAAAGACCACCAGGGCACCCCATCCCCTGCCCCAGTCGGCACTGGTCTCTGCCAAGTCACAGTGGGCTGTACAGGAACCCAGAGACTGGGTGGGGGGTACCTGCACGGGAGCGTCCCAGGGCCACACAGGGCTTTGGCACCCACCTGGGCAGAACCCCTGAGCCTGGGCCCCACACCGTGAAGGCCAGAGCTCCTGCCTGACGTGCCGTCCAATTGTGAGGACACTGTCACTTCTCAGAGCCGGGATGGCCCCTGGAATCCCCATGTTGCCCTTCTGTCGGCAGGAGCTGCAGATGGAGGCAGGGGAGTTGAGGTGTGACACTGAGACCAGTCTGTGTGGTTAGGTGACATGGCCTGCACCCCAGTCACCCCTGGTCCCAGTAATCATGTTCAATCCAGTGTCCTTATTTAAAAATAAAGCTAAATTAAATAAAAGAAGATAAAGCAGTCTAGACAATTTTACTCATTTTCCTTCTACCTAAAATTTTTGAAATAAACTGTTTCAGAATAAATATTCTAAAATGCTTAGAAAGATACTCTAAATGTTTTGTGCTCATTTATTAGAAGAATTAGTATTGTCATAGCATCTATATCACCCAAAGCAATCAACAGATTTAGTGCAGTCCCTAACAAAATTTCCATTTCAAAGAAAAAGCAAAATTTGTATAGAACCACAGCAGACCCTGAACAACCAAAGCCACCTTGAAGACAAACGAACAAAGCTGGAGACATCACAGTTCCTGGTTTCAGACTATATTACTAAGCTATGGTGATTAAAACAGTATGGTATTGGCATAAAAATAGACACATAAATCAAAAGACAGGCATAAAATAGACATCCCAGGGATAAACCCACACATATATGGTCAATTGATTTATGACAAAGGAGGCAAGGATATACAATGGGGAAAAGACAGTTCCTTCAATAAATGGTGTTGAGACAACTGGACAACTATATGGAAGAGAATGAAACGGGATGACTATCACACACCATATGCAAAAATAAACTCAAAATGGATCACAAACTTGAACATTGGGCCTGAAACCATAAACTTGCAGAAGAAAACATAGGCAGTATGCACCTTTACCAAGGTCTTGGTGATGATTTTTTGGCAAAGGCAACAAAGGAAAAATAAGCAAATGGGATGACATCAAACTAAAAAGGTTCTGCACAGCAAAGGAAATGAACCAAATGAAAAGGCAAACCTACTGAATGGGAGGAAATACTTGCAAATCATATATCTGATTAGGGGCTAATATCCAAAATATATAAAGAACTCATACAACTCAATAGCAATAGAACAAACATTTCAATTTAAAAATAGGCAGATCTGAACAGACATTTGTCAAAAGAAGACATACAGATGCCAACAGACACATGAAAAGATGCTCCACATCACTAATGATCAGGGAAATGAGTCACAATGAGACCTCACCTCACACCTGTTAGAAATTCTGTCTAGTATCGAGAAGTATTGGCAAGGATGTGGAGAAAGAGAACCCTGGGCACTGTTGGGGGGTATAAATTGGTGCCGCCCCTACTGGAAAACAGTATGCAGCTTCCTCAAAAAATTAAAACAGAACAATCATATGATTTAGCAATTCTATTCCTGGGTATTTATCTGAAGAAAATGAAAACACTAACTGGGAAAGATATCTGGACCCCTGTGTTCACTGCGACATTACTTACAGTAGCCAAGATACGGCAGCAACCTAAGTGTCCACTGATGGATGGACGGATAAAGAAGACGTGGCACATACACACAATGGAATATTACGCAGTCATTAAAGGAATGAAATCTTCCCACTCGTAACACCAAGAATGGGCCTTGAGGGCATTAGGCCCAGCAAAACGAGTCAGAGAAAGACAGACGCCTTTGGCCTCACGTACGTGTGAACCTAAAACAAAACAGGACAAGCACTCCTGACCTCACAGGCGCGGAGTGCGGACTGGTGGCTGCCAGGGAGCGGTGGGCAGCGTGGGTGAAAAGGGTACAAGGGCACAAACTTCCAGTTACAAAATAAGTCATGAGGATGTTATGGACAGCATGGCGGCTACAATAATGTTCTACTGTAAAAAGAAAAAAAAGCTATTTTAGAAGTTTTATATTTACAGAAAATTTGCAAATCTGATACAGAGTTCCCATAAACCCTGCACAGCCTGCCCTTTTATTAACATCCAGGGTTAGTGTGCTGCATTTGTTACAGTTAACAGACCAGTGTGATGCACTGTTATTAATCGAACTAGTAAGCCACAGTTTACTCACTCAGTTTTCTGTAATGTGTTTTTCCTGCCCCAGGGCCTCACATGACATTCAGCCACCAGGCCTCCACGGGCCCCTCTGGGCTGTAACAGTTTCGGACTTTCTTTGCTCCCAGTGGCCCTGACAGTTTTGAGGAGTCCTGGGCAGGTAATGCAGGGCTGTCCTGTAGGCTGTTCCTCCACTGAGATTTTCTAGATCTTTCCCCCTGGGCCGCTGTAGGGGTCATGGGTTGTTGGGAGGAAGACCCCAGTGGTGAGGCGCCCTCACCCCCTCCCGTCCCGTGCACGCCCTGTGCCCTGTCACTGGGGGCTGACCTTGACCATCTGGGGAGGCATGTGTGTCAGAGTCTAACTGCAAAGGCCCCCTACCAGCTCTACTGCCACTGATACCGGGACGCCCCAGGCCCAGCCCTCACCCGGTGGGTGGCAGGGAGTCCCGCTCCAGGCCTGCCCCGCTCCTGCCCGGCAGGACAAGGGACGGCGGCACAGCTGCCAAGTGGTCCTCTGCGTCCTGCTGGGAGTCCCTGACTGAGACCCTGCAAATGAGCCCCCTCGAGCCCCCAGAGCCCCTGGCCCATATCCCTGCAGTAAACGCGCTGCTCCCTTTTCCTCGCCTGTCACCTCCACCCGGGCCTGGATGCCGCCCAGCTCCCCCCCATCCCGCTGAGCCCCCTCGCCCTGCCTGCTCCCCTCCCCGCCCCTCACCCCTCCGCCCTACACACCCCCACCCGCACTTGGAGGGCTCCCCGCCCCTGCCTGCGCCTCCCGCCCCCGCACGTCACGTGGGGACCCGGCCCACCCCCGCCCCCCACCCAAAGGCGCCCAGCTGGTTTGGGAGGCCCCTCACCCCGGTCCATGGTCCTCTCCTCCGCAGGGAGCCCCAGCCTGGAGGCCCTCCACCACGGGGACCCTAACGCCAGACCTGCTGGACAGCTGGACGGGGAACCGTGGCCGCCACCCTGTGAAATCCGTGAGGCCATTTCTCCTTCTCCGCCTCCTGCCTTTGAGGCTCTGACAGGAGAAGCTGCAGGCGGGGTCTGGGGGGCACTGGGAAGAGGGTACGGGAGCGTCTGCGGGGCCCACAGCTGCGTGGGCAGACTTTGGCCCCATGAGGTCCCCTACAGCCCCCGACAGTGGCAGGGGCCCCAGGCAGGGAGGGACATGTGACAGGGGACACACTGACCCCCTCGCAAGGCTGGCACTCACCACAGGTCTTCCTGCCCCTTCATCCCTGTTGGGAGGCGGGTGGCCTGCTCTGTCCGCCACGCTGGGGGCCAAGCGCTCCTGGGCAGAGGCTGACGGCCATTTCCTCCCCGTGTGTGTCCAGTGCTGGAGCCCGAGGCAGAGTGCGGCATGGACGTCATCCTCGTGGGTTCCAGTGAGCCGTCATCCCCTGCTTCACCCGGGCCCCGCAGAGGTGAGGGCCCGTCCCTCAGGGAGCCAGGCCCAGGCCCAGGCAGCACGCTGGGGCCCAGGCTCCTGGACTGTTCACACGTTGGTGAGGCGCCAGGGCCGCGGCAGGAGGGCCCCCCCAGAGGCCCCCCACAGGCTCCCATGTCGTTGTGCCGGGGAAGGCGGGGTCGCGGGGGTGGCAGGGTTCCTCTGGCTCCTGTGCCCTCAGAAGGTGGGCCTTCTTGGCCATGTTTAAATTAGAGGCAGGCAGAGGAAGGAAGGGTCACTTTTCTTTTCCAGATCTCATTGCATATGAAGTCAAGGTTAACCGGAGAGACATAGAAGGTGAGCTGCCGCCGCCTGCCCGGGCCCAGGGGGTGGGGAGTGTCACCCAGCTCCAGAAAGGCTTGCAGAAGCCCCAAGCGGCCCTCCACCCCTGGAAGAAGGCAGATGATGTCGCTGGTGCCTTCTTGTCTCCCCTCCACCTGCCCAAGGCCCCGGGGCTTCAAAGTGTACAGTTCAGCGTGTTTTAGTGTATTTATGGAGTTGCACGACCATCACCACAGTCTAACTGTAGGACATTTTCATGACCCCCAAAACAATCCCATACCCAGTCAGAGTCCCTCCCCGTCACCCCCAACCCCTCCTCTTTCAGCATGAGGCAACCATCAGTCTACTTTCCTTCTCCGTGGATCTGCCTGTCCCTGGCCGCTCGCATTTCCATGTGCACTTTAGCATCAGCTCGACAGTTTCTGCAAAAGAAAAAACAGCCAGCTGGGGTTTTGAGAGGGACCCGTAGACCAGCTTGGGGAGGCTTGGCGTTTTACCAACGCTAAGTTTCTGATCCACGACTGTGGGTTACCTTCCCTTTGTTTATATCCTTGATGTCTTTCAACCACGTTTTATAGTTTTCAGTGGATGGATGGGTCTTGTGCTTCATTTGTTAAGTTTATTCCTAAGTCGGTCACACTCTGTGATGGCGTCATGACACATGTGCCCTTGGATGTCCGCCTTAGATATGTGCCTCTGCTGCGGAAGTTTCCAGGTGCATACGCAGCACCCTCTGTTTGAGGGGGGGATGTGCCGTCCCTGCAAGGTGAGCGGGGCGGGGCGGGGCGGCCTCGGGGAGGCCTCAGAGCACAGCAGGCCCCAGCCCGGCTTTGCCCACCCCCAGGACAAGTTCCTGGACTGCCTCTTCTTGTACGACGATGATGGGTACCAGTCCTACTGCTCCATCTGCTGCACCGGGGAGACCCTGCTCATCTGCGAAAACCCTGACTGCACCCGGTGAGGCCAGGGGCACGGGGGCGGGCAGGGGGTGGGATGGGGTGGTTATAGTCTCCTCACGTGGCCCCCTCCCCTGAGGCTGTGTGGCCAACTTGCACTCACCCTCCCCACACCTGCCCCACCCCAGCCTGTGCTCCTGCACCTGGTTTGCTGGGAAGCCAGACCTCTTTCTGCAGGCTCAGAGTTAGCCAGGTGGCTTAGGGGATTCTTTGAAATCTGTCTTTGTTCATAAGCCCTGCTGTCTTCTGCAGACCCCTGGGTTCCTGTCACTGTAGGTCTCTAGGAGGAATGGCCCCCCTGCCCCTGTCCACCTCGCCTTCCCCCGTGCGGGGTGCCGCTGGACAGGCTCCGCGTCGTCTCTCCTTGGGGGCCTGACTGGCTTGCATGGCCCTCTCTGAGGCTGAGGCAGGGACCCGGCTCACCTCTGACTGAGGTTTCATCTGGAGGCCACAGGAATGTCATTTCAATCACTGTGGTTTTCTGTTTGACTCCAGATGCTACTGTTTCGAGTGCGTCGACACGCTGGTCAGCCCTGGGACGTCGGGGAGAGTCCAGGCCACGAGCAACTGGGCGTGCTTCCTCTGCCTGCCGCCGGGGGGCGGGCCGCTGCGGCGGCGCAGGAAGTGGCGGGCGCGGCTGAAAGCCTTCTGCGACCAGCAGTCGGTAAGGGCCGCGGGCTTCCGGGGCAGGCGGGGCGCCGGCCCACACTTTGTTTTCTCCAGACACTCACTGCAAAATGCCCTTCTCATACATGCTGAAGTTGAAGGCTTTTAAGCAAATGCCCATTTCTCGTTTTCCTCTTTGATAGCAAGCCCCACTGGACGGTCCATTTTTAAAACTTGTAGTAGAAGGGCAGTTTTGTCTCTTCCAAGCCCGGGCACGAGGCATTTGTAGCGGCCAGGGGCGGGGATGGCATGTGCCTCCCAGTCCAGCACCTGGTGGCGTCTGCTGGCTCAGCTGGGGCACGGACGTGTGGCACACAGGGGCCCTCAAGAGGGTCAAGGCCGGGAGCCAGGAGGAAGGCAGGAGCTATGGGCTCAACCAAGTGGATTGGACTCTGTCCTCCCAAAAGATCCATCCAAGTTCTAACCCCAGAGCCCATGAACATGAGGACATAGAGTCCTTGCAGATGGGATTTAGTTAGGGTCCCAAGGAGAGGCCATTCCTGAAACGCAGTGACTGGTGTCCTGTAAGAATGAGGAGAGGGAGACGTGGAACGTGGAGAAGCAGAGGGCAGACGGGCATGTGCCGAGAGGGGAAAGGCTGCAGCGGTCACTGCTGTCCACCCCGGAGGAGCTGGGGGAGCTGGGGAGCCCCCGGAGGTAGTCAGCCCTGCTCACACCTTGACCTGGACTTCTGGCCTCTTGAATAAATTTGTGGTTTCAAGCCACACAGCTGATGTTCATTTGGTAGGACAGTCCCAGGAAACTAGGATGGAAAGGGTGAAGGCCCTCAGGGGGCATGGTGGCCCCAGAGGTCCACCTCCATCTGACATTCCTGGAAGTAGAGCAAAGTCATCTCCCCTCGCCCAGCAAGATTCACCTGAGGTAGCAGAAAGAGAGCGACCCCCCAGCCGTGGCTGGCGTTGTGGGAGGCGTCCTAGGTGGAGAGCAGGTGGGTCAGACACGTCTGCCCACCACCCGCCACCCTGGATCTGCTGGAGCCGCACACGTGTCACCGCTGGGGCTAAGGGAGGCTCGCCGACCCCGGGTGGTGTTCCCAGCCCCAGGGGCGCCTCTCTCCTGGGGCCAGCACTGGCGCGGGGCTGTCTGCCCCATGGCTGTGGGCAGGATGGCTTCTGGAGACTGGCACAGCACCGCGGGGCCACCCACGGGGCACGTGAGTGGGCACCTGCCCACGGTCTCCCCAGCACAGGGTGGGGGCACAGACATTTCCCGCCACAGACAACACATGCCGGCGCCGCTACGGCGCTCGCACACTCCGTAGAGAGATTTCTCTGGGGGTCCACGTAGCGGCAGAAACCTTCCATCTCAGTGTAGAAAGCCCCTGGGTGAGCACGCTGCAGGAGTTTCACTGGGAGGAAAAGAAGTGGTTAGCGCTGCCCAGGGCTGGGTGCGGGAGGGAGGAGCCCTGCCCCTCCAGCGGCAGTGGGGACAGGGACGCGTGCTCCAGGGTCCCCAGAGCCGCACCTGTGCCGGGGTCGCCTGCCCTCCTTGCCTCCCCATATCCCCGGGCAGTCCGGGACCACCTGCCCTTGCCAACTCACAGCCCATCAGCCCATCTGCTCCAGCCCCAGGCAGCCCCTCCCCGTGTACCTCGGGGTCTCCTGCCAGCTTCCCATGGCGGTGGCCCCCTGCTCAGGCCTGGTCTCCAACCATCAGCAGTTTCATGCTCTGTTTGGGCCAAGCACCCCCGAGGGCAGCCTCCCAAGAACCGGAGGTCCTGGAGGTCGGGGGGCATTTTCACAAATGGGTCAGCATCCTAGCAGGGGAGGGTGGGAGGGGTCCGCAGCTTCTGGCTTCAGCAGGCAGCTCTCGGGGCGCCCGGTGGCCTGGGGCTCATGTGCAGAGTCCACGCTGGGGAAGAAGACACTGCTGTGCACATCCCAAAGCCTGCAGATCGGAGACTGTCCTAGAGACACGGAGCACGCGCTTCCTCTTGGGATGGAACTGTCTTCCTTCACAACCAGGAAAACTCTCTCACACCTGTCCTAACTTTCCTAGCGACAGCCCGGTTGGGGCCAGAGCCGTACAGCTTGGCCTGGGGGTGTCTTCACGGAGGCGGTGGGGGGCAGTGTGGCCAGGGCAGGCCAGCGGCCTCGGCAGGCGCGTGGTGGGGAAATGCTTCCGCTGGCTGGAGGGGTTTCTCGGTGACTGGAGGGCTGTGTAACCAAGGAGCTGGCAGAATGCCCCCCTTAACCCTTTGTTTTAAATAAACAGGAGAGTCCCCTTGAGACGTATAAAACTGTACCTGTGTGGAAGAGAGAGCCAGTCCGAGTGCTGTCCCTTTTCGGGGACATCAAGAAAGGTGAGCGCAGTGAAGTCCAGAGGACTCACACCGAGAGACGGGTCTGCCTGGAGCGGGACCCCCGGGGCACCTGGGGGGCAGAACGCTCCCAGTGCCCCACTTGCCGAGCATCTGGGCAGTTCCCCGCGTCAGGGCTGTGGCCAAGCGTGCAAATGGCCTGAGGGGCATTTTGAGGGGGCAGGGAGTGGGGTGGTTCCAGGAGCCCCATCAGAAAGGATGCCTTGGAAGGAAAACGAAAAGCAAGCCAGTAGGTGTAAAGTGCCAGGGACGAGGGTGCCCGACCAGGCCACAGCCTGCCCGTGGCCACCAAACTCCTAAGTCCACTTCAGACACCTCACATCTGACCACCCTGTGGGGCTGCCCTGCCCTGCCCCCTACCCAAATGCCCGGCTCGGCCAGGCTGGCCACAGGCTATGCACCAGTCCTCCGGGGTGCCCTGCCCCCTGGGACCCTGCTCTGCTCCCCCACCTGCTGGTGTCTTTGGGAATCCTATGGACTCTTGCAGACCCAGCAGACATGAGGAGGACCCATGGGCATGAATACTCCTTAGTCTCTGGAAGTGGTCGGGGTGGGCCTGCCTCTGCCCTGTGCTGCCTGCGTGCTGTGACGTGGTTACACGGCCTCACACATGCCCACGCCCATGTGACACGGCCAGGCCTGGCGTACGCACAGCGCAGGCAGGGCCTGCCAGCGGAAGGGGCCGAGGAGTCACCGCCCAGCGCGGGCACGGGCATGGTCTCTACCGCCAGGCGGACACCTAACCCGAGTGTGGCACCCAGGGAGGCCTGGTCTTGCAACACATCGCCTGACATTCCTGCCAGTGGTCAGAGGAGTCTGCTCACTGGGTTTATGACGCAACGTGTATCTTCTTCCTTAGTCCTGTCATGTCATTAAAGAAACAGTTCCCTCATTAAAGGCAGGCCTGTCCTCTGATCAGTGTTGGCCTTTGGATTCCATGTGGGCTCCAAATCGACATTAGCCCTTCTGTGTTCTTACTTCTCCATATCCAGAGCTAACAAGTTTAGGCTTTTTGGAAAACGGTTCTGACCCAGAGAGACTGAAACATTTGGATGATGTCACCAACATAGTGAGGAGAGATGTAAGTGCTTGCACTGGAGGCCAAGAGGCAGCCGGTTTAGAAGGGCTCCACGGCCACACCATGGGGAGGAGGTGGGGGTGCGCTGGCAGCAGGGCTGGGGTGCAGGAGGGGCTGGGGTGCCGGGTGGGGCTCAGGCCGGGGTGTGCAGGAGGGCTGAGTGCAGGGAGGGGCGGGGAGGAGCATGGAGGCCTGGGGAGGGGCGGTGGGTGGCATGGCTCTGTCCGGCCATGTGCACTGCTGCGGGCTGTCCCCCACAGTGGAGGAGATGAGGGGGCGTTTCCCTGGCCTCCATGCTGCCCCAGCCCTGAGCACAGCTCTAGGCCACACTTCCCATCTGCCCTGTCGAAATCCAAGGGGCAAGCCTACCGTCTGTGAGGCCCAGACAGATTTCCC
>JAQQAC010008350.1:102465989-102515294 GCA_029783875.1 Phataginus tricuspis | reverse complement strand
CCGCCTCCTGATGGCCTCAGGGCAGGAGGACCAGTTTCTCCCAGGCCCCAATGCCAGATACTGCGCCTGGCACACAGAGAGAGGGTTAAAGCCTGTGAACTGGCTTCCTGTTCTGCAGCCCTTCCTGAGGACGTGAGGGGCTGGCGCTTACCCCCTTCCCAAGGTCTGCCCTCCACACCTGGCTGCAGTTTCGGGTTTTTTAACGCGTTCTCTGGCAGGTTCCCATTCTGGCCCGATGGGCAGTCTGCTGGGGGCGCTCGCGCTCCCCGACACTCAGCTGCGTCTCCGTGAGCTGCTCCGCCCACGCTGCTTGCTGGGATCAGCGCACCCAGGCCACCAGCCACGCCCACCTCCTGGCACCCCCTTGCCCCCCCCGGCTGACGCCCCCACCACCCCTCAGCTGCCGTCAGTGGGCAGCGATAGGCTGTACACACCTGTAGTCGGCACTACTAGCTCACCGGGACTAGGACCGTGCTGGGCGGTGGGTGAGGTTTGGAGCCAGATGCTGCAGGCTGTCGTTCAGTGGTTTGGGGGAAGAGTCCAGGAAGCTGGGGTCCATTCTGGAGGAGCTGCTGTCAGAAGCCCAGGGATCCCGTATTTACGTGTCTCGTTCATTTTTTTGTGGGGGTGGGGGTGTGAGGGGGAGAAGGACTCCCAGCTGGAATTGTCATTAAGCAGAGCCCCCTCCAGGCCCCCAGAGAGAGGCACTGGGTCACTTTGTGGTTGAAGGGCATCCTTTTCCTGCTTCTGCTCAGGCTTGATGGTGGAGTGGCGGGTTTAGTTTCCTCCAGCAAGGCCACGGAGGGACCGTGTGACTTCCGTGGTTCTGTGGGAGCTGTCTGTGCCCGGCAGGAAGTCTGTAGCCTAGCTGCCAGCCGCCGGCTGCTGCTGTCACGGCAGGGTGCACACACAGTCCCCGTGAATCCTCAGGGTCAGGGCTTCAGCCTCCCCAGGAGCAGTTCTGTAGGGCAGCACCTGGTGCAAAGGAATCTCTTCAGAACCAGTGTTAGTGGAGGGCTGGCCACTGAGACCCACAGGGCCTCACCCGATGGCCCCGCAAGGCAAGTGCGTCAGCCTCATGAATGTGAGGTGAGCCGCACAAGCTGCCCTGGGCCCTGTGGTGACTGCTTGGCCCTCCTAAGCTCCTGGTGGGACAGGACAGCTTCCCAGCTCCGGCCACATGCCCTTGTCCTGCAGGTGGAAGAATGGGGCCCATTCGACCTTGTGTATGGCTCTACACCCCCGCTGGGCCACGCCTGTGACCATTCGCCTGGTAGGAGCCTGCAATCTGCAAAACCCCAAGACCCTCTTTCCCCCACCCCCAGCCCCCAGCCCTCCCCAGGGAGCGCACAGATTGCACACTGTCTGCATTTGAAGACGACAGCTGCACTGAGGTTTCACGACACACATGGTCCACAGTCAAGTGCAGTTTAGTGGGTTGGGACACACTGTCCTTGGGAAGCCATCGCCACAACCCAGAGGCTGCCCCAGGCCCTGTGATCCCCCTGCCGCCCCCAGGGAGCCTCTGCTGGGGTCCCGTCCCTGTAGCTTCTCCAGTGGGTCATTCATGGAAGAATGCAGTGTGTGCACGTTGCCACCTGCATCAAGTGCATAGGTGCAGGGCGTGGGGTGGAGCTCGAGTCCGGCTCTAGGAGACACCCGTGTCCTTGAGGCTCACGGGCTGCTGGGGAAGGGACAGGATGCCCGGGGGCCAGGAGCCACATGGAAGCTGACCCTTCCCAGTCACCCCTGCCCTGGCACAGCCCCAGCCCTGAGCCTCGCAGCCCCAGACCCACCCAGATGGCACTCGCCCCAGGGTGGTACCTGTTCCAGTTCCACCGCATCCTGCAGTACTCAAGGCCCCAGCCGGCCGGCCAGCAGCCCTTCTTCTGGATGTTTGTGGACAACCTGGTGCTGACGGAGGATGACCGGGCCGTGGCCACTCGCTTCCTGGAGGTACATGCAGGGCTGTGGTCTCCCGTGGACATGCCAGCTCTCTGGGGGGCAGCTGGGGGGCAGCTTGGACCCCAGCCCAGGGCCTGGGTTTCAGAGTCACAGGGCCATGAGGGCCATCACACCACAGAGGCACAGACAGCCCTCAGGGTGGCCTGGGAGGGCGTCCCCTTCACGCTGTGCTCCAGGACAGGCCACTATACCACACAGATGCTCACACACTGTACCACACACACTCCCACATGCCCTCGGGTGCCCGCACCCTTGTTTTTTCTGTCTGTGCATCAGAGGAGCCACCCTGGACTTGGTGCCCAGTTCATCCGGGGCTGGCCTGGCACCCCCACCACATACAGGGCCCTCCTGGCAGGACAATGCCCCACACCCAAATGTCTGCAATCTTGATGAGAAGTCCCCTCTCCGCCCCAACCCTTCTGTGCCCGAGGCCTCCCCTCCAGCCTCTCAGGGCCTCCAGGTCTCCTTACACCGGCACAGGCACCCTGTGCCCACTGTTGCTCGGCCCCTGACTCTTTTCACTCAGTCCCCTGGGAATCCTTCTGTCGCAGAAGCACCTTTCTCATCCTGTGTTTCAGCACATGTGTTTTGCTCTGTGCAGTTTGACTTTGTATGGATATAAAGAATGTATGTGACTGTTCCCCATTAATGGATAATTGGGTTGTTTTTAATCTTTTGCTCCAAAGAAGGGGTGTGTGAGGATACCCAAAGCTCAGTCACAGGCAGAGGCTGAAGGTCAGAGGACAGAGTGCTTGTCGTTGCCACAGACACAGCCATTGGCCTGGGAAGTGGTCCGGTCCACGGGCCCACCAGCACGGCTGAGGTGCCTCACCTGCCAGGTCACGAGCTGCCCTGTGGCTCTGGTTACATTTACTCCAAGCGTCCTGCCTGTCTGTTCCCCCTGTGGCATCAGTTCTGTTCCTGCTGCCTTACTGGATTACCATGTGGAAGGGTGGTTTTCACCTGACTGAATGAGATTTTCTAGGTGTTTGTGTCTCGTTCCTGACTTTCTTGGAAATGTTCTCAGTGTTTCCCTGCTAAGCTAACACTGGCTTCTAGGTTGGGGTTGATGTATTTCACTATGCTCAGGAAGTTCCCAGAAGTTTCTGTTGGTTTCTTTCTTTTTCCTTTTTGAGTAATTTTATCAAGAATAGTTGTTGGATTCTGCCAAATGTTCTTTTTTATGTCTACAGAGATAATTAGATAATTTTCCTCTTTAGACCTAGTAATAAGGTTAGAGTATGCTAATCAAGTTCCTAGTAATGAGCCATCCTTGCATTCCCGCAAAAAAGCCACTCAGCTGTGGTGTCTGCACCCGTCTGGGGAACAGTTCCTTTGGGGTGCTTGCTTTGACCAGCACAGGAGAGGCTGGTATGTAGTTTTTTGTTTCATGTGATCTTTGTTGGGTTTGGGCACTGATGTTAGATTTGCTTCATAAACCTGTTTGAGAAATTGACAAAATTCCCCCATGAAACTGTCTGGATTGGTATTTGTTGCCTTTGTCTTAAAAAAGAAGCAGCCTTTTTGTTAACCTGGTCCATTAAATTTTTCATCTTTTCTGAGGTCAGTTTGGTAAGGTGTGTTTTCCTGGAATATAATCCACTAAATTCTGCTTTTAAAAATCATCTTCATAGAGTTGGCCAAGTGGCTTCAGGGTCCATTTGCTTTCTTCCACATCTGTGGTTGTTTCTCCTTACCAGGAAGTCTGGAATTTAAAAAATATTGACATGCCACCACATAACAGTGGTCAGGACCAGGCTTGTAAGTTGCGCTGTTTATCAAAAAAATATAAGAATGAATAGTCGTGGGTCTGGCCAAAAACCGTGGTTTGCAAACCCAGGCACCAGGACAGCAAAAAAACTGACTTTCAATCATTTTACACGCGTGTATGATAGATCAGAACCAGTCCACGTGGGCCTCTCTGCCAGCCCCCGACTCCAGGGAGGTGGACTCAAGGCCACCTTGTGTCGGGTGTCAGGGACTGCAAGGCCTCTTGCCTCGGTTTCTCCTCCATGCCTCTCTCCCTCCCGCCCCTCCTCCCCCCATCCTTCTGTGCCTCTAGGGAGCCTGTGACACCAGGATTCAGGCAGCCCACCTGCCCCTGAGGAGCACAGTCAAGCACTGCCCAGCAATGTAGAAACCCTGCTTTCTGCCAGCAAAGCCTCTTATCTTCCTGAGTCAGAACATCCCGTTGGCTCAAAGATAAAAGGCTTTCTTACCCTTTGGCTCAAAGACCAAGGATCTTTATACTTCATGGGAATCACCTCTGAGAACCCTGGTCATGATTGTGGGAATGAAACCATGGGTTAAAAGTTTTAAAATAATATATCTTGTGATTTACAAGAAAAACGAAGTGATGTATAGCAATGTCAATCAGGAGGCAAAGTTAGCCTAGAAACCAGGGTGCTGACCATCTTCTGGTCCAGACACGGTCCCTGTGGCAGCTGAGGCCTGGACACCATGGGGGACAGAGGCCAATGTCCAGGTCACCCTGACCACAGCCGTCCCCATTCCATCCCTCAGACTGACCCTGTGACCATCCAGGACGCCTGCGGCAGAGCCACCCACAATGCCGTGCATGTGTGGAGCAACATCCCTGCTGTGAAAAGGTACTTACCGAGCATCCTGTCCTTTGGAAGCTGTCCCACCGGGCTCATCGAAGAAGCGGCAGCCCGGGAGTGGGCGTCCTCTCTGCAGAGCCCCAGCCAGTGCCCAGGCGGGGCCACCCCGAAAATTCCCCACATTCTCCAGGTCGTCCCCTTCCACTTTGGGGACCTGCTCCCAGCTTTCTGCTGATGTTTTCTGAGTTTCTGGCACCCTCCCACCCCACCCACAGCTGCTCACACTCATTCTCACACCCACACATATACACAGCACACTCATTCACACCCCTCACATGTTCTCCTGCTGGCACACCCACAGTGTCTCCCGGGCTGGACTGAACTGGTTTTGCTCCCTCAGCCGTCATGCCTCGGGGCTCCCCACAGACCCGTCCCCGCTGCTGGGGCATTCCTGGGGTGCCAAGCTCATGGAGACTGTCTCTGCCCCTCCACACCCACAGCCCTGGTCTGGCCAACCCCACTCCTCTGGGCAGCCTTTCTGCTTCCAGGACACCTGCCTCGCCCTGTCCCTGCACACTGTCCCCCCCGGAGCCCTTGAGCAGGTGGGTGTCTTCCTGCCCATGCCCCCCACCATCTGGAACCTGCCCTTGCATTGAACCACCATTGATGACACCTGGGACAGCTAAGTCATGCTTTCTCCTGACAATGAGTTCTGGAAACCTCTTCCCACACCCTCCAGTTCCATCCTCCCAGCTGGCAGTGTGGCAGATTCCAGGGCCGATGCCTGCAGGGCTTGGCACTTGCCCACCCATACGCAGGATCTGTGTTTAGGTGAAGCTAAGATGAAGCAGCTTCCAGAACATTTTCTCTTTGGAAGCCTTGAGAGTCAACCCGCCTCTCCTGCGTGCCGGCTCCCCGCCCTCCCCTCCCTCCTGAGGGAGGCACACGCTGTGGGGTGGGGCTGTGAGTGCCTGTTTCCCAGAACCCAAGCTGGAGGCAGCTGGGGCTCTGGCTTCTTTCCCTGGGCATTTTCCCTCCACACTGGTGTTGTCTTAATAGTGGAGAGATGCCCATACTCACTCTGCCAATCCAGGCGGCTTTGCTGACAGCGGGTGCTTCTGGACAGCCACAGTTCCCCTGGGGGGGTCAGCCGCCCAGAGAGGGGCACTGCATGTTTTTGGCATCTCATTTGTGGCCTTCATCCCCAAAATTAAAACTGAGGAATGTTCCCCGAATGCAGCGGGGTGCCTGGAAGCGTGAGGAGGGTGAGGGTGGGTGTCGGGTCCCTGAAGCCCCGGCTGCCGCTAATTGTCAGCAGGGATTCCGTGGGGGCTGTGTGTGCCAACTCCTGCCACACCAGGGCCTGAGCTCGGCAGCTGCAGGGCCCAGCAGCCTCGGGGACGACGGCATGATATGCAGTGCCGTCTGACTAGCCTTGCCCACTGAGTCTCCCCCTTTCCTCCACGTGGGTTCACACCAATGACGGCTTCTTCCCACTGAAAGTGGGGCCCACCCAGCTGAGCAAAGGGTCTGTCCTGGGGGGCCTTCTCTGCCCCCTACGGCCCAGGACATGCCTGTCATCTCACCCAAAGACATAGGTGGGCTATCGCAGAGACTCCTAGACCATCTAGCCAGCCTGGCCCAGCCAGCTCACCTCTGCCGCTGATCCTTGTCCCGGCCCACCAGCCTCCCGCCCTCCACGCCGGGTCGGTGACCAGCCTCCCTCTCTCCACAGCAGGCATTCGGCCCTGGTTTCCCAAGAGGAGTTGCCCCTGATGGCCCAGGACAAGCAGAGAGCAAAGCCCCCCGCCCAGAGGCCAGCCAAGCTGGTGAAGAACTGTTTTCTTCCCCTGAGAGAATATTTCAAGTATTTTCAACAGAACTCACTTCCTCTTTATAAATGAGTCATTGTACCACGAAAAAAAAGACTTTCCTAGAACAAAGACAACTTTCCTTATATTGTCCTTTTTTTCCTCTTAAAATTATTTTGCTTGATTTTGGATTTTCCAAGGTTGCTACAGACCGTCTTCCCTTTGGGTCTGGAGACGCAGGGCCCTTTCCAGGGAGGGGGCGAAGCACCCAGCGTCTAGCCTGGGACAAGATTCTGATGTTTAGTGTGTATTGTGCTGCTGAAAATGTTTCTGAGTGCGGGTTGAGAAGTTAAAAATACATTTATTATGAGAGTTACTGGTCTTTTCTTGCTGGCATTCTGTAGGACATGGGGGTGGGCGGGAGAAAGACAAGCGGGACACATTGGCACGAGCGCCTGTTGCACCTGTTCCGTATGTACACGTAGTGATGCTGTCACGAATGCCCTTGGCTGTGATGGTTAAAAACCACCCACCCGGTTAGACTGCACAGAACACCCCAACCTGTGCAAAGTATGGAATATCAAACTAGGGGAGCAAAGGGGGAGTGGGCTGACGAGACAGCAGAGGCCGGGTCTAGGTCTGCTGCAAAGGGTGTGACTTTCTGGTCCCCCATAAGCCAGAGGGATTTGCTTGCAGAAAGCAGGCTTCCCGTTCATCCTGGGCCCCAGGGAGGATAAACCCGCAGGAGAGCATTGACTCGAGTGGTTTCAAATCACATGCAGTGGATCCTAAAGCAATCTTTTCAAATTAGCCAGAAACTCCCCAAAAGGGATTTAGACTCACATAGACTCAACCTGTCCTGGGCAGTACAAGGGCTTGGGGGTGCCTGGGGCCAGCACTGGCGCTGTTAGTGTTGTGAAACTTTGTGGAAGAAAGGGAGGGAGTTAAATTGGACTTCTTGAAGGTTTTATCTTGAAGTAGAAGTTGTATACTTACTTTCATGTGTCAACTTGGATGGGCCACGGTGCCCAGACGTGTTCCAAACATTATTCTGGGTGTTTCTGTGAAGGTATTTCTTGGATAAGATTAACATTTGAATTAGTGGACTTTGAGTAAAGCAGATTACCCTCCATAACGTGGGTATGGGTTGCAGTGGTCTGAATGCCTGTGTCCCCCCAGATTCTACTCAAGGTGGTGGTGTTAGGTGGGGACAGGTCCATGGGAGGCGTGGAGGCGACTCCACAGGGGGGTTGCCGCCCTCAGAAAGGGCCCCAGGGAGCCCTTGCTCCTCCGCCATGAGCACACACAGAGCGTGTGAGGAGGAAGAGGCCCTCGCCGACCACAGCCCCAGCCGGGCCTCACACTTCCAGCCTCTGGAGCTGCGAGCAGCCCGTTCTGGGGTCTGCGAGCCTCCCGGCGTGTGGGGCTTTGGCCCTGCAGCTCAGCCCAATCACCAGAAGTCTGCCTGGATCAAAGGCTGGCCCCTGAGCAAGAATTCTCCAGCAGACTGGCTGTAGGCGCCAATACAACTCTTGCCGGGGTCTCCGGGCAGCCAGCTCACATGCAAGTTTTGGATTTACCAAGCCTGCATAACCACATGAGCCAATTCTTTGAAATAAAACTCTCTCCCTGTCCTGTTTCTCTGGAGAGCCCTATTATAAAAGTCTTCATTGAATCAGCATGAAATTCTCTCTCGGGTGGGCAGAGGGCAACACTGGGCTCTGATGTCGTAAGTCTCACGTCCAGGGGCTAATGTAGCAAGTTCTGTAATGAAACCGAGGCCACGGAAGCCCCAGAAAACACGAAGGGGAAGTGGAGACACGAGCACCCAAGAACAGATAAGACCTGGGACGCCAAGGATCCTGGGACACTTCTCATCCCAGCTGACCGCAAAGATGTGCAGCCACGGCAGCCACGGACCGGGCAGGGCCTGGTGACAGCTATGCACGCACAGGCCGATACCACACCGCTTCTGCCCGAGACGGCCAGCGTTATGGGGCCCGGTCAGAAGTAGGTCCACTTTCTACCAGACTCTCCCAAGTAGTGGCCCAGAGCCACTCAAGACCACTTTACATGTCCGGTCATCCCTCAGACACCTTGAGATACTCCCAGGATTTTAATCCCACCCACAGAGCCCCTATTTGTGACCCTTGAGATCAACTAAATAATGACCCCCAAAAGATATCCCCATCTAAATCCCTGGAACCGGGCTCTGGGACTCGGGCGGGTGAAGTGGGGGGGCTGGGGGGCACATGCCTTCTCCCTCATCTGCACTGATGCAAGCCCACTTGGCTCCCAAGTCAGCCACTCTTCCTCGGAGGGGCTCCTCTCTCCAAGCCTCCTGACTGCCTGGGGAACACGGTCCCAGGGAGAAAGGAAAACCGCCCCTCAGCCAGGAAGCCTCTGGAGGGGAGCTATTCTCTCCTTTGTCTTAAGTCCTCTGCGCGGTGACCCGCTGCCTGGTATTGAGGTGAGCGCTGTCTGTGTATTGGCTCACAGCAAGCTCATAGGAACTCGCGGCTTTCTGAGGAAGGTGTCCTTACCCCGCCTCACGAATGGGAAAACAGAGGCACAGAGGGGCTGAGTAACTCACCCGACATCACACAGCCCTTCAGGAGCAGAGCCGGGGTTTGAACCAAGCACGCACTTACCAGGCTAAGGTTCCTGGGTAGTCTAGGTCCTGCTTCTGGCGCTGCGCCTCCCGCTGTCCCTAGTCCTGCCTGGATGTCCCCTTCCGGCCCTGCCTGTTCACCAAACAGCATCCCCCCAGCGCAGAGTCCCCACTCTCGGTGGGTCTGGCGGCAGCATCCGGCCTCCTGGGTTCTGCGGCGAGGGGGCTGCCCAGGAAGGGCACAGCCTGTTCCCTCTCACACCGGCCACAGCACCCACCGATGCCGCCTTAAGCCCCCTGTTCCCCCGCCCCTGCCAGGGGCAGTGCTGCGTACACTGAAGGGCTGCGCTGGGACCCACCGGCTGAGCAGCTCCCCGTCCGCGCTGCACGTGAGCCCGCACCCTCGGAAGGCGTCCTGAACCCAGGGGCTCTCCATGCCCCAAACCGTTCCTCTCCAGCTCCCCTGAGACTGCCCGTGGAGACCACCCGCCCGGCTCTCCAGCCCTGTGTGCAGCGTGGGGATCCCGGGAGCCTCGGGGGTGGAGTGCGATCCAGGCGTCAGTCATTCCGTGAGGCACAGCCCCGCCCCCCGTCCAATCGGAGAAAATCCTGGGATCTGGGGCGCCCAGGGACACCGCGACCGCAGCCCGGCTCTCGCGCTTACCTGCGGGTGAAGCTGGGGCTGGGCTTCCGCAAACGCGGCCTCCCTCCGCCCCCTGCTGCCAACCCGGGGAGGGGCCAGGGGCGCTGCCGTCAAGCCCCTCGGGTCCCGCTGGGCGGGAGCGCGTGCTCCCCAGGCCGGAGCACCCAGCTCCGTTTCTTCAAACTGCGCCACTGGACAGCACTGGTTTTCAGGCTCCGGGCTGCGAAGTCCGGAGACCCTCTCTGATTTAATTATTCCCACGCCCTGCTCTTCTGGCCAAATCTCGCCTTTCCTCCCGGCCCCCTTCATGACGCCCCACCCCGAGTTCAGAGTGTCCATGCCCTCCCTGGACACTTGAACGGAGCCCTGGCCCGGCCCCCTGTGCATGCCCAACCTGCTAAAAGGGAGGGGTGCCCGCTTGGCCTCTGAGTCTCCCACTCCAGTCTTCCAGACTGACCCGGCAGGGAACGCCCCAGGCCTCAGGGCTGCGCTCCCACGCCCTCCCAGGCCACCTATCTCCCCTGCCGCCCACCCTGCCTGTGCACCTTCCGCAGAGGCGCGGACCCAGTCGCCGGCCCCCTCTTGCTTCCTCGTCTGGTTTGTTTTTGTCTCCACCGGCAGGTTGACGTCCACGGGTAGATAATTCTTTTTCCAGATTTTATTCCTGGTGCTCAGAGTCCCTGGGCATCAGTCCGTGCACCCTAAAACTGCAGGAAGGACAGCCTGAAGGAGAGGCGGGTGTGGGTACAATTGTAATATTTCCAGAATATCTCTCCTGGCTTTGGTGCATCTGCATATCAACAGGCATTCCTCAGGGGTGGAGAACAGCTCGTCTCCATATCAGTGGGTAATTACCTGGGCAACCGAGTGCTAAACTGAACCTGAGAGGTTGAGGGGAGGCCTTGCTTGCTTCTGCTGGAGCAGGAAAGAGAAACGGCCTGGACAGGGGTTTGTAAGCAATAAACAGGTTTTAAACTTTCTCTCTTTGACTGATTTCAGTTTTAGAGGCATTTTGCCCTGGGATTTCCTTTCCCCAGAGTTACATCTGGCAGGACCTCTGAACCGGAAATCTGTCTAAATGGGTGCGACCTTTGGGAGGGCTGCCCCTAGAGATGGTGGGGAGATGCCCAGAACACCTTGTGGATGGTGGGGAGGCCCCAGCAGATGCAACGGCAGAGGGTGCCACTTCACCTGTTATTGTCCCCATAGCTGTGGGCTTCCAATTTGGGAGCCCCTAGTGGGGAACTGGTCTGGGGTAAAGCACCTCCTAGAGGGGTGGGGCCTTCCCCATGTGAGAAACACACTCCCTGGTCCAAACTCAGTAAGTGGACACGGAGACAGAGAACAGCAGAGCGAGGCTTTAATGAGGATCTTCCAAGATCGGGTAGCTGGTGGACAGGCACACCTGAGGCCAGTTGGCACCAAGTAATTTATTCCCTAATACTAGAGTCCCTCCCCTGGTTCCTCATTAGCTGAGGACCGCAGGGTTCGCATTCGTTCCCGGAAGTCACCTAAGCCAATTATATCCACACTGGGCCTTCTCTTACATTTGTCTTAATTTCATTGGTAGGTTTAAAAAGAACTCCAACAGGTATAGCCAGGCCCTTACCAATTCCCACCCCCCACTCCCCCCACCTCTCAGCCTGAGCAGCTTCCTGGCATATTTTCCACCATGTGGCCCTTTGTTAATACCTTACTGTTAAAATGTTTAAACCTTCTGGGTGGGAATAAATCACATTTAGGTTTTATGCTTTTTCTAACACCCAGAACTGGGGAAGGGTGGAAACACCGGAAGCTGCAGAATTAGTCTCCCTGAGTTGGAAGGCTGCTTGGAGACCCTACGGGGCTGTGTAGTGGCTGGCATTGTAGGGTCTCTTTTCATCAAGATAGTGGGAAATGTTATACAGGAGAGAGAGGGACTTAGGCAGGAGAGAGACACACTTCAGCATTGCCTGGAGGAGCTGAGCGATAACCTATGGGATGCCGTTAAGGAAGACAGACAGTTATTGAAAAAACAGGTCCCACTCCCGGAAGATTCCTTAGCAGCGGCGAGGCGGGAGGCAGCAGGAAAAGCGCGTTGCAGGAGCCCGTGGGGGAGGGGGAGGAAAGAGTGGTGCCTTCAGCCCGGGAGGAGGAGGAGGGGCGGGGCAGGGGGCGGGGCCACGGGCTGGTCCATCCCCCCACCCCCCGGCAGCAGCCTCTCCTGTTTAAAGGCCCTCCTGGCTGTAATTAAGAAAATAAAAACAAAACAACCGCGGGCTCCTCAGGGGGAGGAGCTGCCCCCCTCCCCAGGTTGTGGAGCACTCCATGCTCCGCCCCTGTACCCAGGGTGAGCTGGTGGACATGAGCGTCTGGTACAAGCAGAAGCCACTGTGTTAGGGGGGTGTTGTGTATTTTCCTCGGTTCTCGTCCCCGCTGCAACAAAGAATTGAAGGGCAGAGACACAGTAATGAAGCAGAGTAAAAGTTTTATTTAAAGTTCATAAAGAGAGAAAAAGTGTGGACAACCTCAGGGAGGAGAGGCGCCCTGAAAGGTTTAAGCTTTATTTAAAGAGAGCAAGTGCACCCTTGGAGGAAGGGGAGTGTGAGCTGCCTCACAGAAGAGGCGCTAAAAGGTTGAAATAAAATTTTAAGGCTATGCACTTAGAAAGCATGGGGGACCTAAGAGAGAGGAGCTCACTGACAGGTTTAGGGTCTGGGGTTTTATAGCAGGTTGAGGATTTCCAGGAAAGCAACACAGGGCCGGGTGTGGACCTGCCAAATGGTCTCAGAATGTTCATCTTTGATATGACATTATGTTTCTTCTTTTTTTAACTTAACACAAGAAATTTTCTGCTTTGATTCCTTTCCAGGATATCAGCTTCTGTCTGGAAGCATATCAATCAAGACTGTTGCCCTGCCTCCAAGGTGGGCTGAGCCACTGTCTGTTTGATTAAAATGCAATCTTAGCTTTAAGATAGAATTCTTCCTGAATAAGCTGGGCCTTTGAGCAAGGTAAAGTAACTCTTCCAATAGTATGTCCTAATTGACACAGTGAAAACATAGGCTATGCTGAGATACTTTTCTTTATCTGGGCAGTATTCAAACTTCTAGACCAAGTTGCTCCTGGCCTTCAAGTTTTTTAACTGGTTAACTCTTTGAGTCCCATCTAGTGGGCTTGCTGGCCTTATTCTCTTTCCACTCCATTCATATCTGTTTTCCTGCCTCACAATTGGAATCTCTGTCTACATGGCTTTTACGTCTCTGGAATGTGGGGGCGGAAAACACTGTTATGTTGGGTACTGAGATGAGTAGAATGGCTTCCCTGAGGACTCACCCTTCCCTCCGACAGCAGCTGCAAAATGCCCATCACGCCTCAGGGGCCCAGACACTCCTGGAATGGCTGATAGCTGCCATCAGGGTAGTTTGGCCTAATCAGGGTGATTCATCATATTTTCCCAGTAGTTGGAAAACGTATGCAGAGCTCCAGCAGGTACTGTGGGAATTGGGTATGAAAAATACCATCTATAATATGGACCCCGAGGGCCCTGATGAGGAGGTGTTCACTGTAGGAATGAGAAACCTGGTGCTGCATACAGCTCCCCCATCTCTCTTTGGGTCCCTAGTGAATACTCTTGCCCCCCACCTAGGGCAACCCACAAGGGAGGCTACTCGTACTTCAGCAGATCTGGGGGAGGTTGAAACAATAAGGGCACGGAGGGAAGTACAGGCCATGACTGAAAGGAGACGTGCAAAAGGCCCCGTGAAGGTCTCGAGGACCCAGATGTGGGTTGATTTGATAAAGGCTGGGGTAGTGAAAGATAAGCTCGATGGGCAGCCCAATAGAATATTGTTAGAACTGTGGCACCAATTAAAGTCAGAGCAGCAGTTCCAACCGCTGAGGTCGAGGACATGGAAACCAGAGTCAAGGCCTCATGCCCGGCCCGTGTCCCTGCAAAACTTCCTGGGAGACAGTACTCAGGATTCCCCTGAGCCCTCACCCCACAGGAGGACGATTGGGCATCGCGGTTCGACTGAGGGGGCGTCAAAGTCCCCACCTTGGGGGACATACAGGGGACCAGAGGCCACACGTAGAATTAGCAATTCATTGGTCCCCTGTGAATGTACAATGTGTCCTGGTGCTGGTGGGCACAGGAACTGAGTGTTCTCTGATTCATGGCAACCCTGAGCATTTTCCTGGGACCCCTGCTGGGATAGATGGCTATGGGGGTAAGGCAATTAGAGTGAAGAAAGCCCAGATCTCACTGAGGATAGGGCGTTTACCTCCAAAGGAGTATACCGTGTACACTTCTCCCATCCCTGAATATATTTCGGGGGCAGATATCCTGCAGGGCCTGTGGTTACAGACCACTGCAGGTGAGTTCAGACTGAGGGTACGTGTGGTAAAGGCAGTTCTGAGGGGACATGCTAAGCACCCACTTGTAGCTCTGCCTGTACCTTGGTGGGTGACAAATACAAAGCAGTATAAATTGCCTGGGGGGGCACAAGGAAATTGGAGAAACTCTACAGGAGTTGGAGAGGGTGGGCATCATAAAGCCCACTCAGAGTCCTCTGAATTCCCCAGTGTGGCCAGTGAGAAAGCCAGATGGCTCCTGGCGTATGACCGTGGACTACAGGGAACTGAATAAAGCCACACCCCCTCTGCATGCTGCTGTCCCCTCTATAGCAGACATTCTGGCCGTGGGCTGGGAACGTATCATTATGCAGTAGACCTTGCTAATGCTTTCTTCTCTATTGATATAGCACAGGAAAGTCAGGACCAGTTTGTCTTCACGTGGGAAGGCCGGCAGTGGACATTCGCTGTCCTTCCACGGGGATACCTCCACCGTCCCACCATCTGTCATGGACTTGTAGCTCAGAACTTGGCCACGTGGAAGAAACCGCAAATGGTGCAGTTGTATCACTGCCCTGATGATATTATGCTCACGTCTGGTTCTCTTGCAGATTTAGAAGGGGCAGTTCCTAGACTGCTGCAACATCTACAGGAGAAAGGATGGGCTGTGACCAGCACCAAGGTTCAGGGACCTGGTTTGTCTGTGAAATTCTTGGGGGTTGTCTGGTTGGGTAAAACTAAAGTTGTTCCTGAAGCAGTCAGAGACAAGGCCCAGGCTTTCCCCACCCCTACCACTGTGGCAGTATTACAAGAGTTTTTGGGTCCTTTGGGGCTACTGGAGAGTGTTTATCCCACACTTGGCACAAATTCTGAAGCCCTTATACCGGTTGGTACGAAAGGGCATCAGGTGGGACTGGGATGAGACACGTGCAGCTGCTTTTACTGCTGCTAAGTGGGCAGTCAAGGCCATACAGGCCTGAGTGTAATGGACTCATCAAGGCCCTGTGAGCTAGATGTTCATGTAACCGATGATGGTTGTGGATGGGTTCTTTGGCAGTGGCTTGAGTGGACACGCCAACCTATTGGATTCTGGTCACAACTATGGAGAGAAGCAGAGGCAGGTACACCTTTATAGAGAAGCAACTGGCTGCTGTGTACCATGCCTTGCTGCCTATGGAGCCCATCGCCGGAACAGCTCCGACCAAGGTAATAACCACCTATCCCATCATGGGGTGGGTGCGAGACTGGACCCAAAGGCCATGGAGTGGTGTGGCACAGATGCCTATACTACCCAAATGGGGCGCGTATTTACAGCAGCACAGTGCCCTCTCTACTAGCCCCTTAAGTGGAGAACTCCACCGCTTATCGGGGCCAGTGACCTACACCAGTGGAAAGCAGGAAGAACTTGCTTTTGAACCATTGGTAGCCAAGAGTCCTTATCAGGAGGGAAAAGCCCCTATACCTGAAGATACTTGGTACACAGACGGCTCCAGTAGTGGGCAGGCCCCGAAGTGGAGGGCTGTGGCTTTCCATCCTAAGACTGAGACAATATGCATGGAGGATGGAGAGGGGAAGAGCAGGCTGAGTTGCGGGCAGTATGGCTCGTGATCACCTGGAGACCTCCCCTGTAGTTGTCTGCCCTGACAGCTGGGCCGTCTATCAGGGCTTGACCCTGTGGCTACCAACATGGTACCATGCCAGCCGGATGGTTGGTCACCAGCCCCTTTGGGGGCAAGAGTTGTGGCAAGACCTAAGGGCCTCTGGTCAGACTTAGACTGTTACCGTAGATCAAGTGACTGGCCATGTGCCTTTGGCATCCCCAGGGAATGATGAAGCAGACACACTGGCCCAGGTGCGCTGGCTAGAAGGAAAGCCAGCCTCTGATGTTGCCCAGTGGCTACACCAGCGTTTGTTGCATGCAGGGCCAAAGACAATGTGGGCTGTAGTCCCTCAGTGGGGCTTGTCATTGACCTTTGAAGAAGTCAGCCGAGCCCGGAAGGAGTGCCTTGTGTGCTCTAAGAGGGACTTACACCGAGTCCCACAGCAACATGGGGCAATAGTAAGGGAGCCGGTACCCCTCGTCAGGTGGCAGGTAGACTATATTGGGCCTCTGCCCATATCAGAAGGATATCAGTATGCCATGACTTGTGTGGACACGGCTACTGGACTATTGGTTGCTCTTCCTGCACATCGTGCAGATCAGCAAACCCCCAAGAGGGGCCCGGAGCGTCTCTTTGCAGCCTATGGCCGGCCGCAGGTGATAGAGAGCCGTCAAGGCACCCACTTTCCTGGACTTGTGTTACAAGGATGGGTGCAGCAATTAGGAATAAAGGGGAAATTTCATGTGCCATATGATCCTACCCGGGCAGGCATGATAGAGAGGTACAACGGTTTGTCAAAATCTGGCATGACGTCAGACACCAATTGTGTACAGGGCCGGTCAGTTCGCCTATGACAGCGCTACAGTGTTTGAATGAGAAGCCACATAAAGGAGCCTTGAGCCCTGTGGATATGCTCCCACACCTTGCAGCCTCTCCTATACAACTGTATGTGCAAACCAAAGGGGAGTTATTGAAGCCAGGATATGGCCAGCAGAGCAACAGCCTGCTGCCAGCCCCACTGCATTAAGCCCTGGAGACACTGTTGAACGGACCTGGCCCTGGACATTTCAACACATAGGCCAGTGATGGCTGGCCCTCCTGGCACCTTGGGGGAAAGGCCTGGAAGCTGGCCTCCTGTGTATTCCTGGAGTAACAGCTGAGTGACCCCAAAGGTCGTGGTAGTGTACCCAAAACGTCCGGGAGGTAAGAGCATCTTGCGGGGAAGTTTTGTTTTATCTTTATGGCCAGGGCATGTACCTCCTGTAGCCCTATGTATCGACCCATCTGTAACTCCCACAGGGACGGGGTGAAGGTCTGGTGCACTAGACCAGGACGAGATCCCATTCCTGCCGCTGTTCTATCACAGGACCACTCTCTAGCATGTGTACTACCTGATGGACAAGATGTGCCTATGCTGGTGTCATTAAACCATGTATCTTACCGCCCTTAAGGTTATGTTCTCCTACAGTCCTCGCGGCCTGGATGCGCCCCCTGGCTGCAGCTGCCGCGTGATGATGGCTCGGAACCCTTGGCTGCTGCCGGCCTGGGGAATGGACGGCCTGTGGGCTTAATGTGCATAAGGCTGTGAACCTTGCTGAATCCTCCCGGTTGAGGATTGTCATGATTTATGCTGCTGCTATTGTATGTCATTAGTCTGGTCACAATGCTTCAGTTTTCTCGCCCGGGGACCATTGTGGAAGAGGGGGAATGAGTAGATTGTAAGGTGAGATTTCCGGCGGGGTGGCCTGTGGGTAAAATTGTAGTATTTCCAGATATCTCCCCTGGCTTTAGTGCATATCAACAGGCATTCCTCAGGGGTAGAGAAAAGGTCATCTCCATATTAATGGGTACCTACCTGGGCCAGGGAGGGCTTATCTGAACTGGGACGTTAGGGGGAGGTCTTGCTTGCTTGTGCCCAAGCAGGAAAGAGACGCCTGGGACTGCAGTTTGTAAGTAACAAATGGATTTTAGACTTTATTTCTCCCTTTGATGTCGGTTTTAGAGGTATTTTGACCCAGGATTTCCTCTCCCCGGAGTTACAGCGGGCCGGGAGCCCTCCTGGCTCCGCCCTCACCTTGCCCTCCAGCCCGCCCCGCCTCCCATCTGGGCGCCGCTGGGGGCGGGGCGGGGCACCCGGGGCACCCGGGGCACCGACCGCAGTGCCTGTACCTCCCGCGCAAGGGTCACCCCCTCCTGCCTGCTCCGCGGGACCCCCGCCTGCGGACCGAGGCGGCCTCTGCTGAAAGGGCGCCCTCTTCCTCGCGGCCCCGCCGCCCTCTCTTCGGAGTCCGGACTCAGCCTGGCAGCGCGGAGGCCGGGGCTGGGCGGCTGGGGGACGGGAGCGAAGGGCGCCGCGCGACCTTTCCCGGGCCAGAAACCACAGCGCGTCCCACCGGGGCAAAGGTGGACTGGTTCCCAGGGGGTGGGCTTCTCAGAGCCTGTAACGTGCGACTGTGCTGCAGCCCGTGAGCCAGGACCCCACGGAGGATAGGGGAGCAAAGCCGGGCGGGGGGCCCAGGGCTGGACTGGGACGTGGAGCCTGCCTGCCGCCGCCCGCCTTCCTTCATTCCTTCATTCGTTCCCCAGCTGTCGTGGGGCCCCGACTTCACCTACGCCTGGAAGGTCTCGATTCGGCCCCGAGAGGGCGGGAGGCGGCCCGACGCGCCGCTCCGCCCGGGCAGGGCCGCTGGGGCCACGGGCGGGGCAGCGCGGAGCCCCCACCGCCCCTGCAGCTGGGCGAGCCTCCCTCGGCGCCCTGGGTCCCCGCCTCCTCGACCTCGCGGGGCACCGGTCCTGCGCCCACGGGATCCCGACTGGCACCCTGGCCTGGGAAGGGCTAAACTCTGGAGCCCGTGACCGAGCTTCCGTTCCTCTGCGCCGCGGTCCTGGGAGTGGCGGGGCAGGGGGCGGGCCGGGGCGGGGCCGGACGGGCTCCTCGCCCGGGACCAGCTGGGCGCGCAGACAGCTCCGGCGGCGGGGCGGGCGCGCGGCGGCGGCTGGGCTCCGGCTCTCGGAGGCGCCCGCGGCCCGAGCTCTGAGCTCCGACGGCTCCCGCGCTCCGAGGGCTCCCGAGCTACGCGGGCTCCCGCGGCCCGAGGCCCCCGGTGTCCCCAGGTCGCCCGCCGCCGGCGGTCTCCGGCTCTCCGAGTTCTCCCACGCTCCGAGGGCTCCCGAGCTCCGTGTCCGGCGCCCCTAGGGCTCCCGCGGCCCGAGGTCAGGCCCGACCATGCGGCTGAGAAGGTGAGCGCGCGGGGGGAACGGTCCGGCGGGGCGGGAAGGAGCGGGGGCGCGGCAGTCGGGAGCGGGGGCCCGAGGTGGCCGGACGGGGACCCGCTCGCCCGGCGGCGCGGCGGCAGCGTGTGGGTGCGCTTGGGGGCGGGTCCCCGGAGGGAAGGCAGAGAGCGAAAGCTAGAGGCCGACTCACGCTCCCCGCCCCGCTCCCCTGCGCGCCCGCCTCCCGGCGCTCAGCGATGGCCCCGGCGGTAGGATGTGACCGCGCTGCGCCCAGGAGGGTGTCGGACACCTCCGAGGCCAGCTGCTGCCCGCCGTGTGGTGGCATGCCCCCCCCCCACAGCAGAGCCAGCCTGGAAGGTGGGGCTGCCTCAGGGACCTTCTGTCACCCCAGGTTGCTGCCAGCCCCAAGGGGGGGATGACAGCTCCCAGCTTTTTGCCAGAATACCGTCCTCAGGGTGCATGTTGGGGTCCACAGCCTGTGCCCGGGTGATGAGCTGGTGAGGTATCCTGTCCCTAGGTGCCCCACCCACTGGGTCCAGAACCTCCCCCACACCTGGGTCCCTTCACCCAGTCTCCCCAGTTAGAAATGTAGGTGGTAAAGAACATTTTCTCAAGAGAGAAAAAACTAAGGACTGGAATGTCAGGGCCACCCACATTGTGGGGTCTGGGGAACTGGGGGGCAGGTGGGACAGCAGAGTGGGAGGAGGGCCCAAGGAGAGGGCACAGGGAGGCCTCCAGATGGGCGGGCGGGCAGGCAGGCAGCGCCCAGCGAGGGGGCAGACCCACCTCCCTTGCCAGAGCTCAGAGCATGTGCGTGCACCCACCCGCTCCCCCCAAAGCCCCCAGACACCCTGAGGAGGCCCTCGAGGCACGTGGTCCCGCATCCCGAGCACAGACAGGGCGGGCCTGGCGAGCGCCCACTGGGTGGGTGCCGGGGAGACCAGTGGGGGGCTCTGGAGCTTTCACAGCCTTGTATGACAGAGGGTTCCTCTGGCTCTGGGGAAGATGGCTGGAGGGGTCAAGCCTGGAGGTGGGGGTTATCGAAATGGTCCCCACAAGTGGGAATTGTGGCCCCAACAGGGACAATGAGGGAGGACAGGCCCACCTGCAGGTCGTGGTCTTGGGGCATGGGGGGCTCCTGGCGGCCCAGGGCCTGGCTTGGGCAGGAGAGTGGTGCCTGCTGGTGGCCACTTGGGAGTGGCAGGCCTCCATGCAGACTCACATGACAGCTCTTGGGGTGGGCAGGGTTTCTGGAGGTACAGAGCTTGAGGACACAGCATCCCAGGAGACCTGCAGGATGGGGAGCTAGGCTGAGGCAGGAAGGGGCAAACGAGCCAAGGCCAGAGGTTGGGGGAGCCTGGGAAGTATCGGGAGGGTTTGTGGGCCCCTGGTGGCTCAGCTGCCCACCAGCTCTGGAGAAGCCACCAGATCTGGATTCAGAATGACCATGTTCCTTTAAATGGCAGGCCTGCAAGTCACCTGACCCTGCCATTGGGAGTGTTAGATGTCTCCCCAAAATTTAAATGCAGCTCTTGCTAGAAATACCTTGAAAGCATTTGTTTCTGAATCCATACAATTTCTTGTACTCTATCCCTGGCGAGACTGGGCCACCAGCAGGTGGGAGGCGTGCCCTTGAGGGGGTGGCCTTCCCCACCCTTTATGAGCATGCTCCCCTTCTGCAGAGGGTGTGGTCCCCCCTCCGCGGCAGCTGGCCCGGCCTGGGACTGGCCCGAGAACGCTGGGCCTGATTCCTCTCCCTGAACTCCCTCCCCGGAAGCTCGCCGGGGCACCGGCTGGCCGGGGACTGGCCGGCATTTCTGTGTGTGTGTAGCCCACTCCTGCCCAGGGGCAGTAGCTGCCCCCCCTTTGGAAGAAGCAGAACCTCACCTGCCGTTCTGGTTGTTTGTTTTCCAGTCCCCAGCTGCTCCTGCTGCTGCTTGTAGGCCTGCGAGCCGGTAAGTCCAGGCGGCGCTCCTTCCGGCAGGAGCCGGGCTTCCAAACCTTGCGGGGCTGGGCTGGGGCCTCGGGGTGCAGGGACCCCACCACAGCCCCCTTGCTTTCCCAGGTCCCCAGGCCTCAGGTAACATGCGGAATAACAGGCTCAGAGGAGAGGCTTGTCCGGTCCCTGGTCCTGGTTTCACGTGGTGTTTAGTGTGGGTGGAAGGCTGTTCCTCTACACAGTTCAGCCCCTCTGCTGTGCAGATGAGCCCAACCTGGGCCTTCTGCTTCTCCTGGCCCTGGCGCCCCAGGCAGCCCAGGGGAGCCCCCACAGCACCAGCTTCCGGAAGAGCAAGGGACAGGGATTCGGCCTGCAGCCGAGACCAGGGCCAGGCCGAGCCTTCTGGCCACAGGAGGAGGTGCTGTCCCTGCAGGCGTTAAGTGGCTGCACAGACTGGAAAACCCTGGATACATCAAGTGGGCCTTTTCTCATGTAGTGTGAACCCCATCATATGCTGCTCTTGAGAAACGGATACTCTCTTTTAAGTGTCTGAATCTCATAAAACCCTCTTAATCTTGAATTAATTATAAGCTCCCAAGAAGTGGCACAAACAGTGCAGAGCAGTCCCCTGCCTCTCCTAGCACTGGCCTCCGACATCATCGGTCACATCAGACGCTGCCCTGGAGTGGCTTTCTGCAAATATCTGCATTTTAAAAATATTGCTGCATTCCAGTGTGTATCTTACTAATACATTCTTCTACTGAAATGAGGCAGACGGTGTCTGAGTCTCACAAGCAAGACTACCCCCACCCCCGATAGAACAGCTTGGAAAGCTGGGAGTCAGCTGCGGAGAGTAAACTGCGGGCTTTGTTGATCCTTGCAGATATTCAAGGAAAAGAAGTTAGAGCCATGGTGGGCGGCGACGTTGAGCTCAGCTGCATGTACCCCAAAAAGAACAGTTTTGACTTAAATGACCTTTACGTGTATTGGCAAATCAACGTCACTGAACAACCGCAGGCGGGCAAGCCACCCACCGCCAGACCGAACACCACTGTGGTGACGTACTACCTTGCCCGCAACGGCTCCTCGGGCCATAAGGACAGCCGCTACAAGGACCGGGCCCACCTGTCCCCGGACCGCATGCAGAGGGGAGACTTCTCCCTGCATCTGCACAACGTCACCCCCCAGGATGAACAGAAATTTAACTGCCTGGTGTTTAGGGAATCCTTGGAGTTAGAAATGATTTTGAAAGTGGTGGTCACGCTGCACGTGGCAGGTAAGTCCAACAAAGCTGACGGCTGACCCACCTCAGCCCTCCACCCTGGAAGAAGTGCTGATAAGACCTGTTTTCTGGCTCATTCACCTGTTTCTTCCCATAAAGAAAAATCCTCATGTGAGCAGGCTTCTGTTTAACTATGTGTGAAGTTCAAAAAAATCATTCAACTCATAAGAGGCTTTCCCCAAACCTGAGGCTATCTGGCTGCACAGAACTCCTTATCTTGCTGTCCTTGCTTTGAATTCTCCATCTCAACTCAAAGTAGATTTTTTAAAAATGAAATTAAGAGGTAGTTGCTGTGAAGCACTAAGTGTGATCAGAACTTAGGAAGAAAATTGAAGTCAACCAAGGCCTTCAGCTCAGTGGCAAGATAGGCTGCATGTCTGTCAGATGAATTGCATGCTCCCCAAGTTGCTAGGTTCAAAGGAGGCCTCATCCTTGGACCCGGCAGGGCTGCCACTCACTGCCCATCGGGCTCAGTAGCCCCTCTTTTGGGGTAAGTGGGGATGACATTTGGACAGAACAAAGCCTCACACCCACCCCCCAGACCACGGCCCTGGCCCTGCCTCTCCACCAGGTCAGGGCACAACGGGCCGCCTCCCCTTTAACCTGGCCGCTGGCACCCTGTGCCCCTCGGTCTCTGACCTTCAGAACCTGGCATTTTCCCTCCCCTGCAGCAAACTACAGCGTGCCCGTGGTCAGCGCCCTGAGCAGCCCTGAGCAGGACGAGACGCTAACCTTCACGTGCACATCCACGAACGGCTACCCAAAGCCAAATGTGTACTGGATCAACAAGACGGACAACAGCCCACTGGACACGGCCCTGCAGAACAGCACCGTCTCCCTGAATGGGCGGGGCCTCTATGACGTGGTCAGCGTCCTGAGGGTCAGGCGGACCCCCAACGTGAACGTCGGCTGCTGCATAGAGAACGTGCTTTTGCACCAAAACCTGACTGTGAGCAGCCAGACAGGTGAGGTCACTGCGCGTGCATGCCCCCTGAGCAGGATGGGGGACCGTGGTGGCAGGGAAGCCCTATCAGGCAGGAGGCCAAGCCCCTCCGGGGGACTTGGCAGTTGGCATTCGCTTCAGGAGGGTGGGTGGCGGGGAGAGAAGGGGACAGCCAGGCGACCAGTTCACCGCGGCTGCCAAGGGCAGGATTGGGGCACATTGCTTAACGTAATCTTCACTCCTCAGTCCGTTCTGGTGACCCATTTCACAGAGGAGGGACTGAGGCCCAAAAGGTCATGTAACATTTCAGGAGCCACAGGACTAGGTAGCAGCATGAGGAGGGAAGCCCACACCTGCCCGGCCTTTGGGTTTGTGCCCCCAAGAAGACCAGAGCCCCCTCGCTGGGGGTCTCGGTGGGCCTGCTGGGGGCACAGGGCCTTCCTGGGGAAGAGTGCGGGAGGCTGACCCTTTCACAGAAGCCATAGGCTCCCATCTCACCAGTGCTGAGATGACAGGTGCGAGGAGGCTGGGGCTAGGGGCTGGACTCGGTGGGCCCCACCTGCTGCAGGAACCCATCAGGTAGCCTGCAGGGCCTGCTGAGGAATGGAAGGAAATGCATGGGTCTTTGTTCAGAAGGGATAAGAATTCAAGACGACAACAGCAGAGCATTGGGCTGAGCACAGGCCCTCTGACCGCCACCCCTGAGCCTGCACAGGTCACATGCCATGAAGCTGGCCCTGACCTGCAGGGCGATTCCCTCCTCCCTGATCAGAGCACAGCCCTATGACTCAGTGGTCGTGGTCTCCGAGCCAGAACGGGCCAGGACAAGGGCTGCACCAAGGAGCCCGCCTCTGACCCAGGCAGCAGGCAGAAGGGGAACTGGAAGGTTATCCTCGGGCCGTGGCCTTGACCCTGGGGGCACGGTAGGACAGCCTGGGGAATCTGGACTCTGTGAAAGCCCCTGTACCCAGACCCACGGCTCAGCACCTCTGGGCTGTCTGGGCATCAGGACATGTTTAAAAGCTTCCAGATGATTCTAAGGTGCATTTAAGTCCAAGCTGCTGTCTAGCTCATGGTTTCTCCAGGTTTGGAGAAGCGTGGGGCGTTTGTCATGGGCTCTCCAGGGATGCTGTGGCTTGCCTGCCCGTGAGAACCACTCTCCAAGGGGATGAACAGCCGGGCACTAGGACAGGAGGGACTGGTCCCCATGCACTGCCTGGGGGGACGTGTTGCAGCCACTGTGGAAGCAGTCCGGCCATTCCTCAAGAATCTAAACAGGTTTCCACAAGACCCTGCAACCCCAGGCCTAGGCGTAGACCCAGAAGAAGTGAAAACAGGACTCAAACGCATGCTCACACATGAGTGTCCATGGCAGCCCTGGCCACGGTGCCCAAAGGCAGGAACAGCCCGAGTGGCATGGACGGGGGGAAGGACCCACCATGCGGCCCACCCACACAGTGGGATCATATTCAGCCACGAGAAGGAGGGAGGCAGGGCCCACGTGACGTGGATGCACCTGGAACGTGATGCTAAGTGACAGAGCCAGACACAGAGGATCACACGTTGTATGAAAAATATCCAGATTAGGCAAATCCTTGAAGACACAGCGGATTTGATGTGACCAAGGCTGAGGGAGGGATGTGGGGTGCATGACTGCTCATGGGGAGGAGGTTTCCTTTTGGGGTGGTGGAATATTCTGGAATTAGATAGTGGTGATGGCTGCCCCACACTGTGAATATACTAAATACCATGGAATTCTTCACCTTAAAATGGTGAATTTTATGTTATGTTATCTTCAACTCAATTTTTTTCTTTAAGAGCCAGCAATAAACCTAGAAAAAAATTAATAAGAAAGCCAGGAGAAATCTGTGCTTCCCGCTCTGGCCCCTCCACCAGGTGTGGCTGTAGAGGGGCTGGGATTGCACGTCACGCAGGTAGTGACACCCTGGAAGAGATGGAGGCTCACCTGGGAGAGGACAGCCTTCTCTCCATCAGCCTTCCATCTGAAAGATGGCAGTCGTGCGGGGAGGCCCGGCTCCCATCTCTGCTGGTGAAAAAGACCCTTTGCTCCCGCCCTTTAAGTCGGTTACTTTGCTCTCCCCGTAGAGACAGTCTCTGGGACCAAGGACAGCATGACGGAGAGCCAGGCCAACGCCCAGGAGAAGAACAGGGCCGTGCTCAGCGTCCTTGCCCTGCTGGGCGTGGCCGTGGCTGTGGCCGTGGCCGTGGGCTGGGTGTACAGAAGCAAGTGTTCCCACAGCAGCCACACAGGTACAGACCAGGCACGGTGGATGGCTGTGTTTCGCTGGGGGGAATGGTTTTCTGTTTCAGGATGCTGCTGTCATTTGGAGTTCGGTGTTAATAGTGGTGACGCTCCGCCTGCTCCAGGAGCCCTTAGCCTGCACGCAAAGGGCACCATGGGAAGCCCCGTCTCCCCGCCTTAGGGTGGGAATGCCCAGCACGAGGCTCATGTCTCTGGAAGCTGAGCTGCCTTCAATCCCTGCTTGCCTGGCTGCTGAGTTTTGGCCAGACTCAGCCACAGATGCAGGAAGTCTGGGTTTGGACCCTGTAAAACAAAGTAGCCATGCAGTGGAGGCAGGAAAGCCCAGAAATTGGACCTGGTCACGCAAGACCCAAGTGTCCACAAGAGAGACCTGCAGGGCCAGCCTTTGGGGGCACAGGGCAGTCTCCTCTGGTCGGCCTGGTGGTGGAGGTTGGCAGGCATCCCCAAAGGTCCTAATGACAAAGTTGGGATCTTCCTGGACCCCAGGGAGGAAAGGTTAAATGGAGCAGGTGACCACTGGGTTCAAGAGTCACTCACAGCTGGTGCCCTCCCCACGGCAGGAGGGTCATGTGCTGCCCTGGAGTTTCCAGTCTGTTGCCAATTCCATCTTCCCAAAAACACTGCCATGGCTCCACTGCCCATCAGCCAGGCTCTGGAAGGGAGCCCTGGCCCAGGGCACAGAGCAGCCTAAAGTGCTTCCTGTGCCTACCTCTTAGACAGCATATCTCTGGAGAGCAGGGACGTCTGGGACCCCTCACTGTGCCTGCTCGGAGCCCCCGGAGCCACTGGGACCTTCCGAGCTGCCCTCTCCAGCCCTGAGCATTTCTGGTTTGTCCCAGCAGGTGCCAGCAGCCAGGCCAGAGCAGGAACTCACTGGTGAGTTTGCCAGGAGGGAAGGAGGTGCATGGGGAAAGCGCGCAGGTCATGTGGGCCCAGGCGGGCTGGTGGCCACTTTCTCGGCATTTGCCTTTTGGCACAAGCAATGCTCGACCAGAAAGTAGATGTTTCCATTTTCAGAGACACGGGGACCCCCCAGGGAAGGCATTTCCTACTGGTCCCTTTGGCATGTACTCCTGTGCTGTGTACATTCACTCACTCCAGGTTACAGAATTTTCCAAACATACACAGAAGCCCAGAGGCTGGGACAGTGGCTCCTGGGCACCTCCGCCAAGCAAGTGACTTCACCCGTTCTCACTGCCTCCCTGGGTGCCCCCCCCCCCCCCCCGTACCCCCGGGGGGTCAAGTGAGTCCAGACACCAAGTCCCTCCTAACAGAACAGGTATTTGGTGTTTCTTGGGTGAGGTAAGCACTCTCCAGTCCCAGGAGTAAAGATTGAATATTCGGGATATTCACACAGTCTCCCATGCCCCCCTGGCAGGCACCTCAGGCTGTAAGGGGCCTTGGGTCTTGGCCTGTACTTGGCACCCCAGGCAAGCGGCCACACCTCTCTGAGCCCCATTTCTCCACCTCTGAGCAGGTTGACCTGCAGTGCGGTGCCTGGCTGGCCCGCGGCACCTGCAAGTGGGCCCACCGGTGCGGCCAGGTCACGCTGGCTGGCTGCTGCTGCAGGAGGTGCTCCCGGGGCCCAGGCAGCCAGTTTCAGATGACTTGGGACCACGATTTCTAGAATGTAAGGGCCTGCCTGCTCTTAGAGTCCAGTGAGATGCCTGTGGGTGGTGCTTTCGTCATCCTGGGTCCTGAGTAGACCCACCCCTTTGCCTCCGAAGTGGGAAGGAGCGGACACCTATGCCTCACGGCCTCTCCCTCTCTTTCCTTCCATGACCATGTTGGATAAGAACTCACTGCCCAGCACATGGACAGGGCTCCTGTGAATGACCAGGAGCAACGTTGGACGGCAGCTCAGGAACTGACCCAGGCTGGTTCGTGGCTGGGGGGGACCACCTTCCCCCACCTGCACCATTAACAAGGGGGCTTCATGAATGCGGAGTCCCTCTGGCCTGGAGGGCCACACGCTGGCTTCCCTGGCAGGAAGAGCCAGCCAGGCGCTTCGCCATCCCAGGATGAGCCCTTTTCCAGAGGGTCAGCAGCCCTGGAGACATGCGCCGAGTGGGTGGGCCCCCCACCTTTGCTGCCAAGTGCAGGAGATGGGGTGTCATGCTCAGAGTGAGGGTCCCACTCCTCCTGGACCTCTGCTGTGTGGAGGTCACTCAAGGGTGTCTTCGAGAGATGTGGGTGCAGGGGCTCACTGCAACTCTGCCATATTGGCCGCTGCCCCCACCCTGTGTGTGCGTGTGTGCGTCCCAACTGCAGGAAACAGCCGGCACTGCAGAACTCCTGAGGGGCCCTTGCTCCCCTTCCACTGGGACCTTCACTGAGAGGAAAGTCTGCCCGTGTTTGTTTCAGCCAAAGGCTAGGTTTCCCTCCTGGAAAGCACAGGTGACCTTTGCAAGAAGAAAGCCTGCCAGGGGCCCATGCAGCAGGACGCAGAAGCTTCCGGGACTTGGGGCTCTGTGGCTGGAGGCACATGCTGGGGAGAGGAGCTGGGCTCACCGGGAGCGAAGACAGGGTCCAGCGGACACCGACTTGGCCGCGTGTTCACTGGAGGTCTTCCATGTGGGCCGTTGTGTGGTGGAGACTGCATCCTTCTGGGGTGATGCAGCCTCCAGAACGCAGCAAGAATTCCCTCAGTGAAGGGCCGGCAGCTCCCTGCCACCCTCTGCCACAGCCACAGCCTCCTGCCTGGCTTCCCCCAGAACCTGCACACCATGAGCAAGACCTCCGACGCAGATGACAGGCTCCTCGGGACCACCAGCCCACCAGGCACGGCAGCCCTGTCCTCCCCGATGGTTTCCATGAGGCTGCCCTGGATGAATCCAGCAGTGTGTTTCCAGAAGGTTCTGCAGGGAGGCTGCCAGGCAGCCCAGGTGTCCACGCCCCTGGAAGGTGGGGCCATTCAGCACTGGCGGGCTGGCATGTGCGGACAAAGGCCACTGGCTCAGACGTGAGGCTGAGCGCCACGCTTGCTACCAGAGATCATTCCTCTGTCGGTCTTTATGCCAAAAGTCCTCACACGGCTTGTAAGTGGGCGTGGTCCTCATCTGCCCTGACTTCACCCGAAAGCCTTAGAGGGCAGGTTGCCAGAAGAACCACGCACACAAAGGCCACTAGTGGGCACGCAGAGCGAGAAGCTCAGAGGCTGCCTGGGTGCAGGAAGGCGGGCTGCTGTGCTGGGAAGTGACCCGGGACTGTGGCGCGTCCTGCGGGCCTGCCCTGAGCCCGGCTGAGGGCCCCACACCGCCCGGCAGCCTGCCCGCTGCTCAGCCGGCCCGAGCTGACCATGAGATGCTCAGCCTGGGTCCTCGCCCAGGCCCCGTCCGCTTTACCTGTCAGAGCCAGTTTCCCCACTGGGGGGGACAGCGGGGCCAGGCGCCCTGGTTCTGCCCCATCACGCCCGGTGTGCAGGTTGGCCTGACGCCCCCTCCCACCGCGCTTGCGGCTCTGCCTGGCCCGGGGGCCCGTGCTGTCCACACCGGGTGCCGAGTGCCCGCCCCCTGGGCGGTCCCCACTGCTGCTCTCCTGGGCCTCAGGGAGACCTGCGGGCACCCTCTGCGCTTTCCGCCTTGGTGGCTTCTGCTTCTTGCCGCGTTGTAGACGGCCGCTTGCCGGTGTCAGGTGTCTGTGTCCAGAAACCCAATTTAAGACAATACAAGCTGTAAGCTGTGCTGGCCTGGCGACCTTGGTCAGCAGTGGTGCTGCCACAGGGGGGGCCCTCACTGCTGCTCTGGGGACCTGCCGCTGCCCCAGCCATTACCAGCCGGGGGGGCTCACCCCGAGGAGGTAACGGCCAAGGCCTGGAGGCATTTCAGTTGTCACCGTTGGGGATGGCTGCTGGCCTCTGAGGGGCAGAAGGTGGGGACACCGCTCAACATCCAACAGCTCGCCCCCAAAGCTCAGTGGTCAAGGGTGAGACCCACGCCCTCCTGTCCCCGTCTCTGGGACTCGGGAACACTGCCACCAGGAGGGGGCACTGCCACTGGGGGCAGGGGGAGTGGCTGAGGTCCGAGAGCAGCTGGACCCCACGAGGGCTGTCTCTTGGGGTGGCATGGCTGCACCTGGGGCTCAGAATACCCCAAATGAACACCCCATGGATGGACGCGAGGCAGTGAAGATCAGGGTGGACCCCCCTCGGTCACCATTCCCCTGAATCCAGAACATGACTAGGTGGTGGCGGGAGCAAATGGCAGCTGGGCCAGGACCTAGGGACCCCAGGAGGTGGTACATCTGCCCCTTTGCCAGGCCAGGCTCAGCACGAGGAGGGCGGGCACATCAGGTGAGCAGCCTGGGTGACCTAGAACAACGCACTGCCCTCTCCTGACCTGGAGGCCCGAGTCCAAGACCAGGAGTGTCCCCAGGGCTGGCTCCTCAAGGCTCTTTCCAGAGTGTTCTGCAGGGGCTCCAGGCGGCCCTGGGAGGGGGCTGTAGCCCTCTGCCATTGCATCTGTCTCTCCTCCTCCTACAAGGACACCAGCCATCGGGTTTAGGGCTCCCCCAGACCCAGGGCACCTCCTGGGAGCTGTTACCATCTGCAGAGAGCCTGTTTCTAAATAGCCACGTTAGGCAGTTCCAGGACCTGAATTTTGGGAGGGACACTGTTTGACCCGTTACAGCACCCTGAAGGAGGAGAGAGAAGCCGAAGGAGGTGGAGGCGGGAGGGGCCCAGAGAGGTGAGAGGCCAGAGTCCAGGGGAGGTGGGCCCCACAGACCTGCAGCCTGGCTGAAGCCCAGATGTGGGGGTGGGGGTGGGGGCCACCCACGGGCTGGCGCCGTGCCACCCACCCAGGTTTTGGCCCCTATGATGACCACACGTGGCCGGCCACTGCCCACCCACGTGCCCTGCGAGCAGCAGGCCCAGTGGGGAACCTCAGCCCACCCTGTGCCTGCCAGCGCGCTGCCCACAGGGCATCACAGCAGGAGGTCGTGACGCCCAGTGCACGGGGCGCGGGCCCTGGCTCCCGTGGCACCCCTCCCCTGACCTCGCTCTTAGATCCCCTCTACCAGCGGGACTTGGGCCGGGCTGTTGGCAACATCCAGACTGCCGAGGTGGCTGAGGCGTGGAGGGCTTTCTCCCCGCAGGCTGAACAGCAGACCCAGGTGTCCCTAGATCCCACCCTCCTGGGGCCTCTGCCCCTTCCTCGCCAGCTCAGACCCCTCGGGTGTGAGGGCGGCCCCACCCAGGGATGGGCACTCTGGACCCGGCGGCGCTGGGAAATGGGCCTTCAATCTCCGGGAGGCCAGGCGCGGGTGGGAGCGAGGCCGGAGGACAAGGCCAGATGGCATCCTTAGAAAGGTGGCCGGCCTCGGAGCTGCGGGGCCCACATGACCACAGACCTCCATCCTGCAAGGCCCAGCGCCCGCTGGCAGAGAGCCGGGACCCTCAAGGCCAGCCCCGGGCAGGCTGGAGGGCCCAGCCGACCCTCCTCGGCCCAGACAGGAAAGCTGCGCCTGGGAGTCCATCCGAACCCCAAATTGGACGCCGTAGAGCCACACTTTAGGGGAGAAAAGTTACTTAAAAAAAAAAATCACTTCTGGAAAATAAAGGGGGGATGCACTGAGCCTTGAATCTAACCAACTTTGGTCTCAGGTGAAAGTGAAGCTCCGGGCCCTCCCGCGCCTCAGGGAGCCTCCTGGCCTTGGAGACTGCGTTTGGGGCCTGGGGCCCGTCTCCAAGGACACCGCAACTCCTCTGAGAGGGGCCAACCTGCGTGAGGGGCCCCGGACTCAGCACCAACCGTGAAGAGTTCGGGGGCTTCTTTCCCGCAGAGCCTGTGCCAGGCGAGTGGCCGGCGGGACGGAGCGCTGCCCCCAGCCACCTCGCAGGAAGGCCCAGGCACTGGTCCCGCTCCCCCGCTGCCGCAGCCTGGCCCTGCGATCGGCCGCGAGCGGCTTCCCACCTGGGCCCTCGGGCCCGCGTCGTGCTGGGGCCGTGTGTGCGCAGGTGTTCAGCGTCTCGGGCTTTCAGAGGTTTTCCCCTTTATACCTGCATATGCCGCCGTGATCCTGGAACCCTCTACACTTGTTTGTATAATCAATTGGGTTCTCAGTTTGCCTTCCAATAAAACCTCCCAGTTTGAGGAAGAAAATCCCTTCCCGTGAGTCTAGCTGACCGCTTCAGGAGGGATGAGCGTTCACTGCACCATGTGACTTGAATTTTTGGTCTTTGAGACCAGGTGGGCTGAGACGGTGATGAGGGGCGGGGTGGGGTGGGGGGCTGCCAGGCAGGTGTGGGTGGCCGGATGCGCAGGTGCGAAGCTGCACCTGCTGTTCCGGGGACAGTAAAACCCCCTAGCCTGAGGGAGACTGCACCAGCGGCACTGCATGGGGCACAGCGCAGGGATCCTTTACTTAATATATGAGACACAGCGTCCAGCAAAGCCCAGGACAGGTGTGCAGCAGGGAGGCGTCATTCACTGCAGGCCCCATGTCTGGGAAAGGCCACTGGCTGCGGACAAGACCCGTGGTCAGGGGCCCTCTGTACCCAGAGGGGTCCCCGCCATGCTGGGAGAAGGAGTTGTCCTACATTTTTCTGATCCTGAAAAGCTGTGGCGTGAAATCAGGGTCCACATCACAAGGTGGTCTGGTTTAAGGCAGTCTGGTCTAGGGCGTCCCGAGCTCGCTGCTAGCGGGCACGCTGGCTGGGAAACAGCTTTCCTCATCTTTCTGGGGGAAAGCCAGGCCTGTCCCCGGGCATGTGAGCCTGTGCTTTGGGGCCAGGGGTCTGGGCCTCGGGGACGCCATCCCGAGCCATGCAGACAGCTGCAGGGCCGCGGGGGTGGGTCTGCCCCAGGCTGGAACGACCCTGCACCCCGAGCTACGTCAGCCAACAGCCTTTGGAAGAATCCAGTAAGAGAGAAAGCACAATCTTTCACTACAGTCGCCTCCCTGAACTTCCTGTCTGACTTGAGGGCCCACAAGAGGAAGTGACCCTTTCGTAGCAAAAGAAGCCAGGTCAGAAAGGACCCTTTTAAGAGCACAGGATTTCCCTCAGGTGGCCTGGCATTCCTTCCACAACAGGGAGCATTGCGGGTGCCCCCTGTCTCCCATCAGCTGGGAGGGCAGCTTGGGCAGGGCCTGAGACACACGGCCGGCCCCTCCCAGCACTGTTTCCAGGCAGCCCCTCTGTGCCTCCAGTGCCTGCTCCCTGCCCAGCCAGGGTCTCCGCGAAGACGCAGTGAGAAAGGTGTGTGGTGCACTGGCGAGCGGCAGCTATTAGGGTGCTAGGCCACTTCCTCCCTGTCTCCAGCACTGCCCCTCCTACTCGACAGCTTTCTCTGCAGGGAGTGGGGGGGCCTGTCTGCCCCAAGTCTCAGGCTGTCCTTGGGCTGGGCTGTGATGGCCTCTGAGCCCAGGCCAGGGGCTGGTGGGGAAGGGCCTAGAGGCCCAGCCCACGGAGGCAGAGCCCTCTGGTCAGAGCTGGGGTGGCCCCGCCTGCCTGCCAGCTGGGAGGACCAGCACCCAGTGTGGTGCTCAGCTGAGACGCAGAAATCCCACTCCCAGAGGTGCCCGGGTTTCCCTCTGGGCTGCCCGGGTTTCCCTTGTGCCAGAGCTCCCAGCTTCCTGGCGAGGCTGCCCCGCGTCTGCCTGGTACGAAGGGGAGACCAGTGAAGTGGGCGGCGTCCCTGCACACCCCTCCGTGCTCCTCCACAGGACGTGTGCTGCCCTCTGAGGGGACACCAGCCAGCCCAGACATTTGTGTCACACTCCAGGATCTGTCCCCTCGGGCCGCAGGGGACACCCTGATCCCTGAGCAGCCGGCATGCAAGGTTACCGCATCTCTTGCAGTCAGAGCGCAGGTAGGTCAGGGAGGCATCCGCTGGGGTGAAGCAGCCATGGAGGTTAAGGTTTAGGCAGGAGAACCCGGCAAATAAATACACAAACTAGTTTTTAAATTGTTCATATCCAATTTCAAAAGCCTGCAGTTTTCCTCTGAAAAAGCTCCAGAACAGGGTTATTCACTCCCCGAGACCCTCAGGCCAGCACCCTGGTCTCTGTGTGGAGAAGAGTTCAGACTCCTTTATTCAGACAAGGACATCTAAGAGATGGTTCCTAAACTAGGGGCCTCGGTCAGGACCACTCCGGGCCCTTCAGCCAGTGGGGAGACGAGGAGGGAGGAAGAGGATGGCCCCCCAGCTCCCCTGAGAGGCCAGGCTGTGCCCCCCGAGGCTCTGCAGGTGCTCACCCACTGGCTGAGCCTGTCATGCTCCGTTGTTTATGGGCACAGCGCCCCAGCCTGCAAACAAGCCTGCATTTAGCCTGCGTGTCTTCCTAAAGCCGCGCCGTGAACAGTGAGCATTTGCATAGCACGCTACAAGTCACAGCTCGCTGGACCTTCATGATAACAGCGTCCCCCGGTGGGACAGGCCATCCCATGCTAACAGCAGAGTACCAGTCGCTCTGCACTGTGTCCAGGATGTCCCCCTGCACCACCCGGGCTGCTGGGTGTCTCAGCAGGGGGACACACCCGGGCTCACAGTAGCACTGCCTGGGAGCTTTTAGCAAAATTCTGTCCCAGGCCAATTATGTGGTTATGTGGGAAGGTGTGGGGTGGCCCCAGGAGCTGGTGGGGGGTGACAGGAGGACACAGCTCACATGACAATAGCTGAGGTCCCACTCACTGGTTTTTCTGAGAGAAACCAGGCCCAGGGGCCTTGTGACCCCAGCAGTAACTGAGTCACCTGACCAGCCAGGTCCCCCAGGGTGCCTGGTGCAAGGGCACCCACCCCCGGGGCCAGCCTGGGGCTTGACCCTACAGATGGGTCCTCCTGCAGCTCGCAGCTCCGGGCACCAGCCTGGTCTGGCCCTGCTGGCCGGGGCAGGGGAATAGCCTTTAAAGAGTCGGGAATCCTGCAGCCGTTGTGAAGGGCTGGAGGCTGGGACTGGCTGGGACAGTGGGGCGCATCACCTCCCAGCCCAGGCAGCACTCAGGGTCTGGCAGGGCATGGGGCTTGCGTCTGTCTAGAGGGCCTCTTGACTAGCCACGCTTCTCGCTGGTCTCTGATGCCCAGACCTCAGCCTGGACCCTCCCCAAATTATGTGTCTGGGTCTCTGCCTTTCCTGTGCAAACGTCCTAGCTGGTAAAATGCTGTTCTGTGCACAGGGTGGCCCACGGCATTTTCTTTACATAGCAAACCTTTCCAGGGGGCCCCTTGTTTATTTGCAAAGTCCAGAGATGAATCGTCAGTGTTTTATTTTTAATGACGGTTGAGTGGCTGCTTTCCGCAGGTCCCCACCCCCACCGCCCACCACAGACTCCTGAGTCAGCCGCAGCATTCCTGAGCAGAGGTGGCCCCTCTAGGCTGTCCCCAGGGAAATCCCCAGAGCTCGCATTATTTGCTCAGGAAACAGTCCTTAGCTCTTGGGCACATCACTTGTAGCTTGATTTACAGCCACTCCTTTTGATAAGGGGAATTTCCATCAGTTCATTAAAAACATTTTTTTAACGGCCTCTATTTTTAACACTCTCAGCTGAGGCCCCCACTTGTCTGAGGTCCAAGATCCAAGAGACTTGTGTTCTCAGGAGGCTGCTACAGCACTCTGGCGCGGGGCCATGCCTGTGTTCACCAGCCAGCACCATGCAGGGGACGGTCACCCCCCGGAGGCACACATTCCCTGAGCGCCAAGCAGGCGTCAGGAGCTGGGGTGGCGCTGGGGATGGGGTGGGCTACCAGCAGTCAGGTAACCAGGGCGGCAGAGGGTCAGGGCGCCAGGAGAGCCTGGATTCCCTCCTCCCTTCCCTCCTTCCACTGAGCACCGAGCACCGAGATACTCGCACCTCCACTAAGGAGCAGTGACCCCCCGACAGAAGACATAAGTTTGGCCAACGATTGGCTCCCCAGGGGTGGAGCCGGCTGGCGCGGCGGTTGGGAGGCTCACAGAGGAGGGGGACTCAGGGTCCCACTGCCCGCTCCCCAGGATGGGGGCTATCCTGAAGGTGGTGGGCTCTTTGAAACGTCAGGACACAGGGAGAAGCTGGTACAGACCCCCTTATGGCCACTGCGGGCGCCCCTGCACCTGTCCCAGCTCGGGCCCGTGGCACTGCCCGGAAGCTCAGCCCACCTCCCGAGAAGGGCTCTTCCTGCCAAGGGGGTGGGGTCACCTGGGGCCCAGTGCTGCACGGGGCTGAGCCCCTGGTGAGCAGGGTAGGACGTGCCCACCACTCCTTGCGCCCAACGCCAGCTCTTGGGACTGGATTCTGGGCTCGGCCTCTGAGTGGGCTGGAGTTAACTGCTGTGTGTGAGCTGTGAGACAATGGTCCTCTTTCCAGTGGCGATGGAGGGAAGGTGGAGGGAGGTTCCAGCCCCTCTCGGGTCGGACCGGAGCTGGGACCTTCCTCCAGAATCTGCCCCACAGGCCTGGAGGCACCCGCCAGTGCCCTTGGCTTTCAGAGGTCCCCATGGCCACGTTCACTGTCCATGTGCAAGAGCAGGGCCCGCTCTGTGGTCCCTGCCAAATGGGACCCGTATCTGTGGTCCTGCCCCCCAAGTAGGATTGTCCCCCCGCTCTGTGATTGTGTAGACCTTTATTTTCTGAGCTTGGAAACATTAGAAAAAGCGAGGCTGAGAACAATGTGTCCAGGATAATCCCTCAGTAACAACCCTGCCTGTGCACCCGGGGCATCTGCTCCTGTATGAGCAGGGAGCCTGGGAGGGACATGCAGGTGGGCACCCTGAGGGGGATGTCAGGTAAGGCCCCATCCCTGCCTCCCTGGTCCAGCCTCATGCACCTTCCAGCAACACAGGGGTGTTATGGGCCCCCACCTCAAACTGCAGGGCCCCACGTCCCTGGCCAGACAAGATCTGCTCTCAGGCCCCCCTGGCACCCAGGGCCGCTGCTCCTTCCACCGTCCACAGGCTCCGAGAGGCCCAGTCCCCACTCACCGCGGTCTTCCCCTAAAGGAAGGCACCCCCCCTGCTTGCTGCACCCCCAGGCCAGGCCCCTCTGAAGCCCCTTCCCCTGCTGGAGGCTGCCCCACACTGCTGTGGTGACAATCTGGGCCCTGAGGGGTCACTCAGGCTGGCGTCCTCCTGGGGCTCTGGGGCATAGGGGATGCTGACGAACAGGGGCCTGCGCCTGGAGGGTGGGCATCCCACAGCCCCCTCTGTGGCTCACTGGGACGTGTGTATCCCAGGAGGGAGGGTAGGAAGCCGACCAAGGGGCCAGCAGGACAGGCTGGAGTGCTGAGAACTGCTTCTCAGGACAGGGAGAAGGGGTGCAGACGGGATGGGGGGCCCACGTCCCAGGCCACACAGAGAGAAAGGGGGGCGGGTGGGGGTCCCTGCACACACAGGGCAGCAGACACCAGCGAGGTCAAACGCAGTCCAAGGAATTAAGTGCAGCGTCTGGACCGGGGCTTCTCTCGCGGCACCATGGCACCTGGGGCCACTGTCTGGGGCACTGGGGCGCTGGGCAGCACCCCGGCTCCGCCTGAGACTTGCACCTCAGTCATAGCAGCCTGGTGTGGAGGCTGGGCGGGGCCCCGGGTCACACCCACGGGTGCCGTCTGCCCCGGGTGCCCTGGGGCTGGTCACAGTGGTCATGCCACAAGGGCAGGCACACCTGTTCCCCCGGCACTGGCGGCGCGTAAGAAATGAACAGGTGAGTGAAGGGCGAGCCGCCTCCTGGCGACAGAGCCTGCATCCGGCGGCTGCTCACCGCAGACCCCTGCCCCCCAACCTAGTGCCCTGGGGGCAAATTCGCTATCTAACTTTGGAAAACCCCTCCAGGAAGTCTAGTGAAGCAGGTGTGCAGTCTATCTAGGGAAGGAAATAAAGAACAGTGGTGACACGCTGGTGCCGGGCAGCCACCTGTCAACAGCCGTGGGATGGGACCCTCTCTGCAGTCCCAGGAGCAGGGGCCAGGCGCTGGGCTCAGAGCACGGTGGGCGGGGTCAGTGGCGGCCGGCCCCTCTGTGGCCCGCAGAGCACTGGGCTTCCCAGTCCACGGGAGGGGCCAGGCAGTGGCCTGCAGCTGCGGGCGAATGAGGAGGGCCCGGGCCAAGGCCCCCGAGAGCTCTCCTGAGCCCAGCCGGGCACCCACGCCTGCTAGAATTTCTGTTTCTGCCTTTGTCATTGATGCCATTGTATAGCTGACAGCCCGGGGTGGTGGTCTGGTCTGGGGACTGAAGGAACCCGGGGAGGTGCGGCGGGTGAGGAGGGGCTGGAGGCAGTGTTTGGAGCACCGCAGCCTGCACGGAGGCCCGGAGGGGGGCTGCGGCTGACCAGGTGCAGCGGGCCTGCGGCTCACGGCCCAGGGCCCCAGCGGGGACTTCCCTGCAGCGCCACCCAGGAGGCCCCAGGGTGCAGGGGAAACCGGCCCTCCGCATCCTTGCAGGGGCACAGATGGCATTGCCTGGGGACAGGGGTCCTCGTGTGAGCCTGAGGGCCCCCGACCCATGACCTCCCCTGGTGGGCTGCCACGTCAGGAGAGCAAGCCCCATCCTGCCAACCGGCCAGACAAAACCGCCAAGCCATTTCCTGAGGCTCCCGTGTGTGTCTCCTCCTCAGGGCCAGTATCCGGAGCCTCACCAGGCTGAACGGACCTGCTCACGGGTCGTTTCCTTCTGGTTTCAATGTTGATACGCTTCATGAGATCAGAGCCGCCTCCCCGATGGGCGCTTGGACACATGTATTTATTTTCTGAAGTCATGATTATACAGCTGGGGCAGGTGCTTGGCTCAGCAGCCAGGGGACTGAGTTTACATCCAAAAGCTTCTATTTCACGATTCTTAAATCATGACTCCTGTACCGATGTAAAATTAACGCATGTTAAAAAGGCTTTATTAACTCATTTTTAGTGAGGGACCCGGTCAGGGGCTCCAGCCACTCAGGAGCAGCGGAGGGAATGTGCGTGGAGTGGGGCAGATGCGCAGGCTGCCTCCTTGGTGGGGGCGGGACGCGGCCCCCCGGGGGAGAACGAACCTGCCGGCGGGCTGGCTTGCTGGGGCTGCACCAAGAAACCACCGCGGGTGGGGGGCTCAGGGCAACAGAGACTGGTTCTGCCCCAGCCCTGGGGGCCAGAAGCCGGTCCTCAGGAGGCTCCCCGGGGCGACCTTCCTGCCCCTGCTGCAGCTCCGCGGGGGGCAGGAATCGCTGGCTTCCTTGCGTGTGAACACAGCCCTCAGAGCTCTGCCTCCCGGGGCTTTTTCCTCCGTGTTCACGTGTCTCTAGTGTCACTGGGGTCAGAGCCCACCCTAAATCCAGGATGATCCCATCCCAAGACCCTTAATTACATCTGCACAGACTATTTCCAAATTCGGGGGGCGGGGCGGCGCTGGGGTGTTAGGGTGTAGCCGTGCCTTCTTGTGGCCACTAGTCAACCCACGGTCGGTAACTGAGAACTATCTGTCTTGCTCTCTGTTGTCTGTAATTCACAGAAGGTGAAGGGCTCAAAGGCAGTGGAGCAAAATCAGAAGCCCCAGAGCCATCGCCCACCTGCAGACACCCGTCAGCCTAGCATCCTGGTCGCGTGCCCCGCCTTTCCTGCGTCAGCTCTCAGAGCCCCGTCTAGGCTCCTGGAATGACAGGCGTGTCTTTTTGTGCCGCCCCCCTCCACTGGCCATCGCAGGCTGCGGGCTCGGGCTTGGGGGACCTGGGGGACCTGGGGGACCTGGGAACTCACGGGCTCGGAGGGGCTGTGGGACCCCAGGGGTGGAGTCTGAGGCCGATCCACGGCTGCGTCCCGGAGTCTCGTGTACAGGGTAGGGTGCAGCCAGGGATGGGCCCTGAGAAAGACCCTCCCTGACAGCCGTGGTCTCCCCACCCCCCACCTCCCTTGGCGCCGGAGACTGCAGGCAACACTCCCACCTTCAGAGCCCAAACCACCAGCACACATCCCACCCCCGCAGTTCCTTCAGGGCAGAGGGTCTGCCAGGCTCACAGCCTTTGCACGGCGGCCCCCTCCCCTGTCCTGCCGGCCTCTGTAGGCACGCTCTCCCCACGCCAGCTGGCCCAGCAAACCTGTCGCTAGAGGAGGGACAGGCTCCTCCTTGCCTCCCTGCTACCACCCAGGCCCCTTCCGAGTGCAGAAATCCCCAGCCCCCGCCTTCCTGGGCCAGCCCTGGGTCGGGTGGCATCGGGGTCCTCCAGGAGCAGGCCTGGGGAGAAGGGCACATTTACAGGGGACAAGAGAGCCGGGCTGGGCGAGAAGCATGGGCAGGGGGAGCAGATGCTTGGGGAGAGGGGCCAGGGGCACGAAAGGGCAGCAGGTTGAGGGGCTACAAGTGGGTGTAGTGGGCAGGAGCCGAGGAAGCTGGGCCGGCTCACCCCAGCCCTGGGCACCTCCGTTCCCGCAGGGGCTCCTCAGCCAGAGCCCATGCTCCATGGGCTGCTGGCAGTGGGCTGGGGGTGCGCTGGTTCCCCGGGGTGGCACACCAGGCTTCCCCGGCCGGCCAGCCGAGAGCCACAGCTGTGCAGCATTGCAGCCGGGCCCTGGGTCCCGGCCTCGGCCCCGGACGAGGAGGAGGGTCCCTGCCCCGAGCCACCGGCCCTCCATCTGTGCAGCCATCCCGGAGCCTCTTCCGTGGTCAGGGTGGGTCCGGGGGCTCCGACAGAAGCCTGGAGGAAGACCCCTGCAGGGCAGTCTCCTTGGGGGCCGTGCACACATGTGGACTACAATCTCTGAGGACGCTAGGGCTTTGTGGGAGACTGAACCATGTTTCTCTTCCCCAAACATGCACAGGGAACTCAGAAAGCCCCCGAGTTTGGGGCCGCTGGGATTTATTTTCCAGAGTACATTCCAAGTTTGCACACTGACGACAATTAATGGGGTCATGTCCCTGTGTGTCCATGGCTCCCAGCAAAGCAAACCAGAGCAAAGCCACCCTACCCTGCAGGGTCTCCACCCAGCCTGGCCCGAGACCCCTCGGGCTGACATCCACCTTGTTGGGCATAATCGCTCTGGCCTTCCCCGTGCGAGCGTTCACGTAGTGCCCATTCTGTGCTCGGTGCCGGACACGCGGGGCAGACAGGACAGTCTCTGTCCTCAGGAGGCCTCTACCTAGCCCCTCTCACCTTTGGGGAAGCCCCTACATTGCAGGATTCCACGAAAGACAGCAGGGTGCTGGCAAACAGCAGGAAGTGCCCCTGCTGCATCCAGGCAGCCCCGTCAGGCCTCAACAGGAGGGAGGTGGTTGTACCTCAGAGCATCGTGCCTGAATCCATATGCAGAGGCCACAGGGTGCCTGAGCCCCCTGGGGGAGTGGAAAGGTCAGGAGGAGGGGACGAATGTGAGAAAGTCAGGAAGGCACACGGAAGGGCCAGTGCAGACTTAAAGCAGCGTGAGAAGGCAAAGTAGCCTTTGCTATAAGCGATACCTACCCAAAATGGCATAAACACCTGTTTAAAAATCATGACGTGGAGTGGATGCAGAGGAGAAATCACGGCGCAACAGGACTAAGATCTGACCGCTCATAGCAAGAAGCCAGTACATGAGGCCTAAAAAGGGTGTAGTGTCTGTTGTGTCTGTGGGGACACTGTGCGTACAAGGCACCTCCCGCAGGCCGCAGAGAGCCCCAGCCCGTCAGCAGGCCGCCGGCAGAGCCCCCGGCTGCCGATGCCGTAGGACAAGCTTTCGCCCTCCGTGCTGTTGACAGTCTGCAGCGGGGCCACCCTGCGTGTCAGGACACCAGTGACACCCCTCACCCCAGCTGCCTCGACTGAGTACTTCCCCAGGCAGGGCCCGGGCTCCCCTGGGCCACCAAGTCACCCCTGGTTGAAAACTCCTGTTTCGGATTGATATGCACAACCTGTTGCTATCACACTAAGAAGGCTGAAAATGTGTGTGTATAAGCGATGGGCTTGGAATTCCAAATAAATGATGTAAACTAGCAACATTGTAAGAAGTTGTAAATAATAATTATGTGTTTATTACTAATGCATAGGAGAAGCCCACTTCCTGGGTGCTCGGTCTAGGGAAGCCCGAGACGTTTCCTATTGGTCACACCGTGTAAGTAAACCAGAGCGCCGTTTCTGCAGGAACTCAGTGTGGTTAGAACAATTCTAAAGCTACAGGCGACTTTTAGGCAAGACCTCTTCTTGTCAGTGGGAATGTCAATTCTAAAATTTTATCCCAGAAGTTGGGTCCTTCTTGTACTTACTTTTAGAAAATTTGGTCTTTTGATTCTTTGAGGGAAATTTTGTAGTGTCCACATCTTTTATAAAGTGACATGGAGAGTAGAAAGGTGGTACCAGGGGCTGGTGGGGGAGGAAATGGGGAGGCATTGGTCAAAGGGCACAGACTTCCAGCTGTCAGAGGAGGGAGTTCCGAGATCTGACGGGCAGCACGGAGGTCACAGGGGACAGGACTCTGTCATACAGGCAAGAGCTGCTGGTTGCCTACCCCTTAGATGTTCTCGCCATGAAGAAGAAACGGTCATTATGTGACGTGACAGAGGTGTTAGCTAACACGAGGGTGTGTCATTTCACAATTATATGAGTGCCTCAGTCAGCGGGTTGTACACCTCAAACTTACACCATGTTACAAGCAACCGATCTGCACAAGCTAGGGAGAGAGTGAAAAAGTCACACCATGAAAAACACCGATACTGAATATCATGAACTGAAGGGTGTTCACACTGCTTCTCTGGGCAGCTGAGCAGAAGCGTCCAGCACAGTTCTGTCTCCATTCCGCCAGCGAGAGAACCACCTGCGTGCAAGTCAGGTCACGGATTCCTCCTGGCGCACATTTCACAGAAAAGAATACAAGGTGGCTGGCTGGCTGCAGTTAGACTGAATTAGAAATAAATGATACGCAGCAGTCCCACCAACGCTGAGGGTCCTCAGTCTCCAGGGCTGCTGATGGTTCCCTGAGGGAGGGAAGTGCCCCGTATTTCACAGGGGCCCCCGACCCCCCTAGAAGGGCTCTGAGGGACGTCACACAAATCCTAGTCTGGGAATACTTCCCTCTCAACAGTCTGGCAAGATCATAATGTTTGTTTTTGGGCCACCATGGATTCGTTTTGTTTCCTGTAAAGAGGCGGCAGGACCGGGGATGATCACACCCATTCCCATCTTGAGGAGCAGGATCCCCGGGGAGCTGCATATTCTGAAGTTAAAGAAGCGGGCCCCGGGCCACGTGCTCCCACCCCCTACACAGCCTCAGCCCCGCGGCTGGCGCTCCCGGCCTGAGTGGGGCACCTTGCACACTGTGACAAGAGCATGTTACAGGGGCATCAGGGGCTCCCCCACAGCTCAGGGTTCAGCGCTCCTTGCCTGGGGTGCTTTTATTTGCTGGGGAGTCCCCAGGCCCTTGCAACATGGGGACAGACAGGGCTTCTGCTGCGCTTGCGACCCCACACGCAAACCCCCTGGCTTCCTGCGTCCTGCGGCTCAGCCTCTCCCAGACGACCCCTCGGCCACAGCAGAACCCAGCCGGCGCCATGTCCCCAGGACACTTGGAACCCAGCTGTCAGATCCGGGTGGATGTGTTTGTGCTGCAGCTGTCAGCAAGAACACAGTGTCAAACATCCCAGGAATGCAGCTGAAAGGCAGGCCATCTTCTTTTAAGTGGCAAAATAAATAGTGGAGCCCCCGCTCTGGGCCTAGGCCACCCCGTGAAGATGCACCCACAGCCGTTGATCAGGGTCCTGCTAAGTCATTACTTCCTGCCTCCATCTGGCTTCTCCTGAACGTGGTCCTGTCGTGTGACTCTCTGTGACCGCCACCCAGATGCCCACACTCTTAGGCTGCACAGGTGAGTCTCACGGGAAGTCTGTTGACAGTAGTGTATTTGTTGCCCAAGGCTGCTGTAATAAATCACACCACTTACTGGCTTAAAACAATATACATCTATGACCATCCAGTTCTAGAGGTCAGAGTCCCCATCAGTGGCGGGGGGCACGCTGAGGGTGAGCTGGCTGCTCTCCCCCCGAGAGGCCAGGGGCAGACCCCGTCCTGCCACTCCCAGCCCAGAGGCCAGCCTCCGGGCCTCCCTCTATCCGCAGAGCTGGCCACTATGTTCCCCCCGCCTGCCTCTGCTCCCCTGCACTGGCTGATCCCCTCTCCCTCTGACAAGAGGCTGTGATGATGGGGGGGTGGTAGTGGGTTATCAGGGGACCCCCCAGGGACCCTCAGAAACAACAGCAAAGGGGTTAGAAGTGGCCATCTCAGGGGGCCAGCACTGGAGCCTCGAGGTGGGGGGCACACAGAGCAGCTTTATAGGCTCTTCCAATTTCTTCCTTCCTTTCTTTTACCAAATGCAGCTATTATTCAATAACAATTAAATTAAAATATTAAAAATATATTTTTTCAATTGAAAAAATAAAGGGAAGAAGAATGCTATGTCCCCACCCCTGGGGTCCAGGCCGGTCACCCTCGTACCGATGCACCACAGTACAGGTGACCAAGCAGGGTGGGCGCGCCAAGGCAGAGGGGCTCTCTAGGCAGTGGGGGCCTCCGGCAGCTGCGGCGGGACCGGGTCCCTGAGACTGTGAGCACGGCACCAGCACCCCACCAGCCAGGTACACCCCTGCGTCTGGCCCCCGCTAGGTGCCCAGGGGCTGAACTGAGCCAGATGGGCCATCTTGTGGGGACAGAAGATGAGCGTGCAGCTAGGCGGGGAGGCACTGGCCCTGCCCCATGGCCCCTCAGTTTCCATAGCGTGGAAGGTGGGGGCTAGCGATTGCTAAGATCTGGAACATTCCTCCAGGCCCCCTGGGCTGTGGACGTCCGTGGTAAGGGGGGCAGCAGGTACCCCTGCCCCAGGGAAGTCCAAGTCCCCAGAACTAACCTCTGAGCGGGCGCCTGTCTACCACTGGAGCCCTTGAACTGTGGGCGTCAGAGCCTGGCATCTGCAGAGGAGGGGCATTAAGGCCCCGGGGGGTGACCTCAGGGTGTCCGGCCCCTGCTCCTTGGCCAGAAGAGCCCCTCTCGGTGACCATGGTAAGGAGACTGGAGCGACAGCGCTGCAGCTCCGTGGACGGGGCTGAGGGGGCGGTCGGGAGCCTGGAGACGGCTGGGTGTAGGCAGAGCCCACATGGTAGCAAGGCCAGAAGTCCGGCCCTCATGGCTTTGCATCGCCCCTGCACACGCTGGACACTGCGGCCGGCGGCCGGAAGGCGACCGGGACATTGTCAGATTTCTGTCTGCATGTGGATCTGTATTGTTTTTAGCTAGGATTCAAGTGCTCTGGATGCCTGGGCCTGTCTCTAAGTGTGTTTACTTGCAAATCCAAGCCAAGGTTAAACAAATCGCCTTAATTAAACATTCACCCCGCCCCAGCTCCACTTCTTGCCAGAGGCCAGCACCGCACAGCAGGAACCCAGGAGTGTCTGCAGCCAGAAAGCAGTTAACTCCTCCCCCGGGAAAAGGCCCACCAGCACGTCCAGGTGGGAAGAATGGAGCCGGGCTCTCCCCTGATGCCGCGGACAGCTTGCTGGGCCCAAGACCGGCGTGTAAGAGCTGAGGTTATAAATCTCTCAAGACACAGAGGAAAGCGTCATGACACTAGGCCGATGACTCTAAAGGGACAGGCGTCGGTGGCTGCCTGGAAATTAGAGACTCTCGTGACACGGCCGATAGAGGGAGAAGGCATCATGCATCCGCAAAGGCTAACATGCAGAATGCACAGGGACCTCCTAAAACTCAGCAGCAAAGCAAACAACCCCAATTAAAGACCAGCCAAGGACTTGAGTAGACATTTCTCCAAAGAAGACATACACACTGGCAGTCAGCCCACGAGGAGATTGCTCGACATCACCGATCACCAGGGAAATTCAAATCAAAACCACGGTGAGCTAACGCTTCACACCCTCAGGACGGCTATTACTAAAACAGCAACAGCAAACAGCACGGCGCTCTGAGTATTGGCTCAGATGTGAAATAAGAGGCCCCTGCACTGCCGGTGGGGACGTGAAGCGCTACAGCCGCCGTGAGAACAGCGGGCGGCTCCTCCAGCCTCTGAGTGCCGAACTCGCGTATCACCCAACAATTCCACTTCTGGGCTCTGCACCCAAGAGTAGTGAAAGCAGAGACCCGAACAGATATATATACATATATATATTTTTGTACGCTATGTCCATCACAGCACTAGTCACCATAGCCAGAAAGTGGAAGGAAACAACCTCAGTGTCCATTGGTGAATGAATGGATAAATAAAGTGTGGCCTATAAGTATATAATAGTAATCAGCCTTCAAAAGGAAGGACACTCTCACCCGTTACAACACGGATGACCCTAAGGGCAGGATGCTGAGTGAAACAAGTGCGTCACAAAGGGACGGGTACTCCGGGAGCCGCTTCTACAGGGGAGGAAAGGAGATGGTGGGGCGGGAGGGGACTGTTTACTGGGCAGAGTTTCAGGTGGGGAAGAGGCTGAAGGCCCCCACTTACTACCACTATGTGGGACCCTTACAAACGGTTAACAGGGTAAATTTTATGCTATATATATTTTACCACAATCTTAAGAAATAAAGAGCCTAAATATAGCTATGTTTTTTTCAGAGTAAGTATGTTAAGTTTTACACCTTATTAAATTCTTCACAGATTCATCAGAGTTAGCACTAAATTATATGGCACTGAAACAACAAAAACATTTACTCAAAATAACGCACTATATCAACCCCCGTGCATTTGTTACCTTTAAAGTCAGGTTTAGGAATATTCTGTTATTTCTGTTAGAGTTGTGACTGTAAGCTGAGAGAGGCAAATAATCTGACTGTAGACAGTATTAGACTGTGCGAGTGAGCCGGATTCGCTATAGGCTGGATTTGTTAGATGGAACAATTAAAGCATTCAGAAGTTTGGTTTGTGTTATAAATGTTTCCTGTCAGGTATTTGAAATGCTTAAAAACGAATGTACTAAATTACAGCAGAACTTAAAATATTAAAGGAAATTTAACTTTAATCAAAGGCCAGTGAACAACAATTATCATAAGAAGAGGCACAAACTCCACACCGGGAAGGCGGGAGCCGCGGCCCGAGCTTGCTGGTCCTGAACGTGATTAACTAGTTGACCTTGTTTTCAAACAGTGAGATAATAACTGGGGAGGAATATTGCAAAGTGGTGTGTAGGAATGGCATTTGCTGAGGGAGCAGCAGCATTGGAAACAAAAATGTGTGTAAGGCCTTCAAGATGCCCGGCCTCTCACCTCCCCTACGACGTCCATTACTGTCACTGGCAAGGTCAAAGGGTGGCCGTGGACCCAAGCTGGGACCACAGCCCCTGAGAGACAAGGTTGAGGGGCACGCAGGGAAACTGGGCTGGCAGCAAAGCGCCCCAGGACTTTGGGGATGTGATGAAGGGAGTCAAGCCCATCCCCATGGAAATACAGAGAAAAGGGCTGCTTTTGTAGTAAAACAGAAATCACCAAAACCAATCTTAGAAGAACCAGAACATTTCAATGGTCCACCTTCCAGAGAAGAAATTAGGAAGCTGGTTAAAGCTCTCTTTGGAAAAGTTCAGCCCGGCTGAATTTTGTTTACTTTTAAATAGCTATTTTAATCTCTTGTAAACTTTTCTAGGCCTCCAAAAACGATGGAAAGCTTCCTTTAACTTATGACAACACAATTTCCATAAACATGGCACGTGAAAATGATGGTACTTTATGTGTGACTATAGATTCAAGTATTCTAGATAAAGTAGCAAAAGACTCCAATATCTCAAACACCATGCCCTGCCACCATGCTAGCCAGGCAAGGATGGTTCAAGAGCAGGATGTCCTTCAGCATTTAGAAGAAAAGATTAGGAGGAAGATGCAGAGGTTCGAGGCTGAGCCATCAGAGCAAAGGCCCCTCAGTCGCTCTGCTTCTGGAGGCCCGAGGGAGCCCAGAGAGTGTACAGGTGCGCGGACTGGAGGGGCTGGGGTTGGACAGATGTGGGTGGATGTGGGAGCATGAGGCCCCCGAAGGGGGTAATTCAGTGAAGGCCCAGGGAGATAAACCATCAGTACTGCGCCAGGAGGCCTGGGCGCCTCTGGGCAACATGCCACTGGAGGGACCTAGGGTGGGGGTGGCGGGCTCTTCACTGCAGGTCACAGACCCCCAGCTCGAACTGTAGGCACAGGCAGGAGACCCATCAGGGCGGCCATGAGTGTCCCGAGCCCAGGCCAGGAGCCGCTCTGGGGTCCTCGCTCCTCTGCTCCTCTGCGGGGCTGGCCCCTACCACTCCAGGGCACACCCTCTGCAGCCTGTGTGGAAGGCCTGTGTGCCAGTCAAGGGGTTCTGGGCAGGCGGCCGAGCCACAGCTCCACGCTCCCGAGGGAGGGGGCCTGCAGGCCCAGTGCCTGCCCTGGTCACAGGTCAGCTGTCCCAGGGACGGCCCAGAGCACACGCCTCTCCTGGTCCCTCTGAGGAGGCCGGCAAATGTCACACCAGGGAAGCTGGGCTAAGGTCGCATCAGCCAAGGTTATGCTGGGCCTCAAAAGAGAGGAATGTTTTCCTATACACTAATGATGAGCTAACAGAAAGAGAAATCAGAAAAACAATTCCATTCACAATTGCACCTAAAAGAATAAAATACCTAGGAATAAACCTAATGAAAGAAGTGAAAGACCTGTACTCTGCAAACTACAAGACACTCCTAGGAGAAATTAAGGAAGACACTAACAAATGGAAATGCATCCCATGCTCTTGGCTAGGAAGAATAAATATTGTCAAAATGGCAATACTACCTAAAGCAATCTACAGATTCAATGCAATCCCTATCAAACTACCAACAGCTTTCTTCAATGAACTGGAACAAATAATTCTAAAATTCATATGGAACCAGAAAAGACCCCGAATAGCCAAAGCAATCCTGAGAAGGAGGAATCAAACAGGGGGAATTATGCTCCCTGACTTCAAGCTCTACTACAAAACCACAGTAATCAAGACAGTTTGGTACTGGCACAAAAACAGACCCATAGACCAGTGGAACAGAATAGAAAATCCAAATATTAACCCAAACACCCACAGTCAATTAATATTTGATAAAGGAGCCCTGGATATACAATGGGGAGATGACAGCCTCTTCAGCAGCTGGTGTTGGAAAAACTGGACAGCTACATGTAAGAGAATGAAACTGGACTACTGTCTAACCCCATACACAAAGGTAAACTCAAGGTGGATCAAAGACCTGAATGTAAATCATGAAACCATAAAACTCTTAGAAAAAAATATAGGCAAAAATCTCCTGGACATAAACATGAGTGACTTCTTCATGAACATATCCCCCCGGGCAAGGGAAACAAAAGCAAAAATGAACAAATGGGACTATATCAAGTTGAAAAGCTTCTGTACAGCAAAGGACACCATTAGTAGAACAAAAAGACATCCTACAATATGGCAAAATATATTCATAAATGATGTATCTGATAAGGGGTTGACATCCAAAATATACAAAGAACTCACACACCTTAACAAACAAAAAGCAAATAAGCCAATTAAGAAATGGGCACAGGACATGAATAGACACTTCTCTAAAGAAGAAATTCAGATGGCCAACAGGCACATGAAAAAATGCTCCACATCGCTAATCATCAGAGAAATGCAGATTAAAACCACAATGAGATATCACCTCACACCAGTCAGGATGGCCAACATCCAAAACACAAACAACAACAAATGTTGGCGAGGATGTGGAGAGAGGGGAACCCTCCTACACTGCTTGTGGGAATGCAAATTAGTTCAACCATTGTGGAAAGCAGTATGGAGGTTCCTCAAAAAACTCAAAATAGAAATACCATATGACCCAGGAATCCCACTCCTAGGAATTTACCCCAAGAATGCAGCAGCCCAGTTTGAGAAAGACAGATGCACCCCTATGTTTATTGCAGCACTATTTACAATAGCCAAGAAATGGAAGCAACCTAAGTGTCCATCAGTAGATGAATGGATTAAGAAGATGTGGTACATATACACAATGGAATATTATTCAGCCATAAGAAAAAAACAAATCCTACCATTTGCAACAACATGGATGGAGCTGGAGGGTATTATGCTCAGTGAAATAAGCCAGGCCGAAAAAGACAGGTACCAAATGATCTCACTCATATGTGGAGTATAAGAACAAAGAAAAAAAAAAATGAAGGCACAAAACAGCAGCAGACTCACAGAACCCAAGAACGGACTAACAGTTACCAAAGGGAAAGGGACTGGGGAAGAAGGGCGGGA
>JAQQAC010008350.1:102455835-102465889 GCA_029783875.1 Phataginus tricuspis | reverse complement strand
AAAAAAAAAAAAAAAAGAGAGGAATGTTTTGTGTCTGTATTTGGCGGCCACAATAGCTGTACAATAAGCAGAACAGTACTGAGGGTAGGGTTTCATCCTTCGCCCAGCTGACAGGTGTGCTGTGACCGCCTGCCTTTTACAGACAGGGAAATGAGGCCAGAATGGCCAGTGGCAGGGCAACTAGCCACCGGGTTGACCAGGAGCCAGCCGGAGCCCTGACCCCTCACCTCCCTGCTCACCTGCGGCAGGCGAGGACAGCCAGAGCTGGGTGGGCCAGGGTCTTGTGTCTGCAGGCCGCCCTGCCTCTCCTAAGTGTCCAGAGCCTGGGACCCTGGCACATGGGGCTCTACCTCAGGCAAACTGGAGGGAAACTGGTGCCAGCAGTTAGGGGGGCACCTTGCAGGGGCTGCTGACAGCCACGAGGCCCTGTTCTGGCCCCAGCCAGACTCCCCTGGCTGGGGAGAACATTCCTCAAAGGCCCCCAAGTACAGCCACACCATGTACCCCCAAGCACACTGTCTACTTGGGACCCAGGCCTTGATGGGCCTATGGGTGGAGAGCCTCACCTGGGGGTTTCCTGGACATTGGTCCACCAGGGCTGTTCAAATGGGGATGACAGTGGCCGAGAGGAAAGAGATATCCCAGAGCCCTCAAGGGCTGCTGGGAGGGTGGGGCCTGAGCACCCTGGCTACAGGTGGCACGGGGGGCTTCACTCCACAGGGGAGAAAGCCACTCGTCTCCTTTGGGACGTGCAGTTCCCAGACCCCGTCCCGCAGCCCAGGCCCCTGGGCTGCCGCCAGCATGGTCCTCAGGCCAGGGGCCACCAAGGGGAAAGGGGAGAGACAAGAAGGGCACTTAGCCCAGGGGGTGGGCCACAGCCTCACGGGGCTCTCACCCCCCAGGCACGGACCCAGTGTGGAGCCAGGAACTATCCTCATAAACGCAGGGAAACACAACACCCAGTTGTGAGCAAGATCTCTGAAGGGAGAGTGCACTCAGGCTGCCGTTTCACGCACGGGAACTTGGGGCTGAGCTGCGCAGGAGCCGGACTGGAGCAGGGTGGGCGCCTGGCGGCGGAGGGAATGAGGGCTGAGGACGCGAGGGAGAGCCGGGCAACAAGGGGGGTCACGATTCTGAAGGACGTTCGAGGACAGAAACTAGAGACTCACCAGGTGCAAAATGGGTTTCCAGATGGAGACACCTGGTCAAATGGGACAGACAGTGATGGAGGACGGAGCAGGAGACTTTCTTGAACTAAAGACAGATCTCAGTCGGCTTTGCAAAGGGCTTGTTGGGAACCAAGGAAAACTCATAGCCATCTGGGGACGTCCTCAAATATAAAATATCAGACAAGCTCACAGAGAAGCTCAGGGTGGCCCAGGCGAGTCGTGCAGACACAAGGAGACCGCGGGGCGGCGGTGGGGACATCTTTATACCAGTGTGATACGTCCCCTATCAGCTCCACTTCTCTGGAGAGCCCTGCCTGCCGCACACGGCAGAGGATGTCACCCGCAGGTGCAGACGAGGTGAGAAGGGGCCTGGCTGCAGGCTGGGGGCCTGGGGGTGCAGGGCGTGGGGCCCGATCGGGGCTGTTTTTCTTACATGAGTGGCGCTGGAAGGGACCTGGGTGGGCAGGGGGCCTGAGGCAGCCGTGTCCTCGCCTCTCCCAGGTTTACCCAGGTTTACTCCATAAGTCCACTTATATGCAGATTTTTTCCAATAAATACATTGGAAAATTTGGGGAGAGATTTGCGACAATTTGAAAAAAACACTTTCTTTTCTCTACCTTACTGTATGGCAAGAAATACAGCATCTACTACTCATACGAAATACGTGTTGATTGACGAGGTCATTGGATAGACTTCTGGCCAACAGTAGGCTATTAGTAGTTGCTTCTGGGGGAGTCAGAAGTTATCCGGCACGGCGGGCTTGGCACCCCTGACCCCCACGCTATTCAAGGGTCGGCAGTGTCACCTTGTAATCTTCGCGTTTTATTCACTAAATATACATGGACTTAATTCTAGCTGCAGTCATTTCTGTTCCTTGTCCGCGGCTCCTCACCTGCCGGTCCCGGCCTGCGGCTCCCTGGTCCCAATCATGTCTTATTTGCTGGGATAATTTTCTGGGCTAGCGTTTTAGGACGGTGTCGGTCCCCAGGTACTGAGAACAGGGATTCTGTCACAGCAGGTCACCCACGGGCACCCGGCCGGGTGCACAGGGCTTGGTTTGAGGCCATGACACCATTTATGTGTATTTTTAGGATTATATTTCAGCAACATAAAGTTTCGTTCTGAATTATGTGGTCTGGCAGGGCAGGGGACTGCTAACGGCATTCACCTCACTTTAATATTGGCCAATTTCCTTCCCATTTACTTTGCTGAAGGATTTGACAGCAAATCCCAGGCATCATGTCATTCCTCCCCAAAAACCTTTCTGTATGCATCTCTAAAAAATACTAATTCTTACCTCCTATCTGAATAATGTCACCACACTGAATAAAATCAAGACAAATTCTTTCGTAACGTCTAATCCCCAAGTTCCTGCTTCAATTTCCCAAACTGCCAAGAATATCTTGTACAGCTGGTGCCTCGCAAAGAGGACTCGGGGCAGACCACATGCACGGCTGTTACGTTCCCAGGGCATCCTGCCCAGGACACATGGCTCTTCGGGGACACTGGCGACACGGAGACCAGGCCAGCTGCCCTGTTCTACACGGGACACTGTCTGGTGTACCTGGTCACCCCTGTAGCTGAAAGGTTGACCTAGAGGCTTGTTAGATTCAAGTTAAACATTTTGGGCAGAGCGTCTGGCAGCTGATGTTGCTCTGCGGCCCTGCGCCACGGTAAGAGGCATAAGAGTGGTTTTTCCTGCAGTGGGTTCACCGCCAACTTCGGGGCCAAGCTGCTGCCAGTGATTTCAAATTGGCTGGATGACTTAGAGTACAAAAATAATAATGAAGATAAAATAAATCACTTCATCTCTACAGGAAACTGTTGCATAATCAACTAGTCGTTTGAATCTGCTTCAACGAGTCTCAGGAACATTGAACTCCCTACTTCTCAGCCTCTCTTGAAGAAAGTCGCCTGGGTTTCCCCCGAGAAACGCAGCAGCAGGGAGCTTCAGTGGTGGTCCCAGGGTTCCTGCCAACACCGGGAGCTCCTGCTCTCCCTTCTCCCCACCTCTGATGACTGCCTGGTCTGGGGTCCCCCTTACTCCCTGGGGTCCGGGCCTGCAGGCCTGACTCCCATGCAGGCCATGCAGTTTCCGTGCCTCCGTTTCCCTCCCAGGAGCAGGATGACAACCCAGCACAGCTCAGGGGCTGCCCAGCCGATCAGATCCACCCTCACAGGGCTGCGCTCAGTGAATGCTGTTTGGGAAGCGAGCATCTTTCCCTTCGGGAGAAATGACGCCGAGTGGGCCACGAGGGCCAGGGCGCCATTCCGCTGGGCGGGCCTGTGGGCCGTCCGCACCCACCATCTGCCTCCGCAGCTCCTGCTCCCCCAGCCGCCCCCAAACTGCTCTCTCCCTGTAACTGGGTAACCCCTGCCGGGTCACGGAGCCACAGCTGCAAACCTGGCCCGGCCGAGGCAGCCCGGGACCCGAGGCCACCCACCCTTGCCCTGACTGCGTGCGTAAGCACATGTGTGGTTGCACAGATGCGTGTGCAGCTGCCCTGAATGGGACAGCCAGCACTCTGCCTTGTGGGTTCCAGGAGTTGCCAAGTGGGCCTGCGTTTGGCTGTGAGATGTTCCCGTGGGGACCCTGGGTCCGGCCTAGCAGGGGGCCCGGAAGCAGGGCAGTCCCTGGGCAGTGCCAGTGGCAGCCCCTCACCAGACCCCCACCCTGGCCTCTCTCTCCAGCCCTCCTGCTGGCCCCAGACCCGAGAGCCGCCCGTGGAGGTTGTTCAGAGTTCACTTTCCTTACTCAAAATCAAGAACCAGGAGCGGTCCGGCAGATATGGTTTAAAAAGGAGAAAAAGCGCAGAAAGATGCTCTTGCAACAAGACTGCTGAGGAGGGTGACCCAGAGGGATGTGCTGGGTTCTGAGGCAGGAGCAGCCGAGGGGAGGGAGGGCCTGGGCCCCCGCGGTCGGCCTGCCTGCTCTTCTCTGCTCTGCTCCCCCGGCTCCCCCGGCGTCGGCCCACTCCTGGCCCACCCCACGTGCAGCCCAGGCTCCCAGAAGTCACTGGGGTCCTGCTTTCCCCACAGGGTGGGTGGCAGATCTTGGGGAAGGGCCTGGGGGTCCACGCAGGCTCCACCTTACTGGGTAATTCCTGCACGGCCCAGCCCTCAGCTCTCCCCTGTCCCGCACGGTCCTCGGGGCCAGAACAAACCACCCCCAACTACTCTGCCACCCAGGGGAGTCTGTGAGAGGCGACTTGGGGTACAGTACACACACACACACACATGTGCACACGTAGATCCGTGCACACACACTGCAAGTGTGGCAGTGTGGACAGTTATCAGGCAGGGCCGGGCATTGAGCCCATTCACGATATTGTGCCCCCATCACCTCTGCTTCCAGAACCTCATCTACACAAATGCGTTGGGTGATCAGCGTCCCCCAAATTCAGGTCTCTGAAGACACACCTGGGGAAAGTTGTGGGTCTGTAGGACCCGGGAAGTCCCTGACACACTTGCCAGGCCCCCAGGCTGGCCGTTTCCTCTGGGCAAGCCCCACCTGTGTTTACTTTCTCCAAGCCACCAGGGAAAGTCCACACCAAGCACGAAGTCAGCTTTCAGAACATCCCATCCACAGCCGACCTCAGGCACCGCAAGGACGGGAGCGTGACCTTTCCCCGGGCCCAAAGGTCCCTGAACACATGCTACCTGGTGGGGAAAGAGGCTGGCATCTGCCCAGGCCTTGACCTTGGGCATCTTGGGCTAGCAGGCCACCTCTGCTGGGCATTCCTGGCTGGCCCCTTCGGCCCCCGGAGTTCGGCCCCAGCACGTGGGGGGTGCTGTGCTCTTGACCCATCCTAGGGGGGGGTCCCCAGGCACCACCTCTGGGTAAGCACTGCGGGTTCATGGGAGAGGCTAGCAAGAAGGCCACAGGCCCCACGACCAATAAAGACGCTCCGCTCCTGGAGAGAAGTTTCCACAAAATGCAGCGCCTCTCTGATGGAGCCTCAGACCCATCCCTACAAACACAAATGCACATAAATGTAAATGTACAGAGCGTGCCCCACAAGCCCTGAGGCCAGGAGAGCCCCTGTCCACCACATCACGGCGGCTCTGCCTTTCCCTCCCAGAACCAGGTGGGCATAGGGGTGGGGTGGGTATGGAGGTTCCGTTTCTCTTTTGTCCACACCGACTTGTCTGGGAATTGGCTCTCTGCCCGTCGGAACAGTTGGGAATCTGACTGACCAAGTCTGCCGCTCCCAGACCCTCTGGTCGGCCAGTCTCCGCTTCTTACTGAAGAAGTTTCGAGTTTTCCATTTCTGCAGAAACTCCAGTGGGGGCTCCGGCCCTGGTACACAGGCGGCCCGGCTTGGCGAGCCCGCACACAGCACAGCCCCTCCTCCCTGAACTCGGGGTCTTTGTTTGCAACATCCGCCTGCCGTGCAAGGCTCCAAAGGGGGTTCGAGAGCCAGCTCCTGGCCTTCCTATTGGGGCTCAGAAACCCCACCTGCCACCCTCACGCCTGCTGCAGGGGCCCCCGTTCCCGAGTGCCGGGAAAGTACCAGGGAAGGAGGTGAGCCCTTAGCGCAGGACCCAGGGGCCACATAAGCACCTGAGATTTCAGACTGTGCTGCAGTTACAGAGGTGTGGCCTTGAGGCACCTTTCCACTGCTGTTAGAACACGCGGTGCTCTTTTTATTATAAATTAGTCTGTGCATTTTGTGAGGACTTTGGAAAGTACAGAAGAACACGGAGAATTTAAAAATCACCCAGTCTGCAGCCAGCAACTGCCCATGGGGTAGTGTCCCTCCCAGTCTTTAAAAAGATGTTTCCATTAAAACAGGGTCAATTGTAATAAATGACACGATGTTTACGTGCATGCCGATGAGAACAGGAATCCTGCCAAACACAACAGCCGGGGTCACACTCATTTTCTGCCCCTGGGGATGGGCCCGCAGCAGCACCGGCCAGGACAGGGCAGGCCGGAGGTTCTCCACAGGTGGGGACAGGCTGGGAAGGTGGCCGCTGGCGGTTGGGTTGCCTGGTTTCTGGGGTGAGTCCCAGCCCCTCACCCTGTCACCCAGGGCCTGCCCCGCCTTGCCCCTCCCAGACCCAGGACAACTCTGGTGGGGTGCCATCAACAAGGACAGCTCTCCAGTCCCCTTGAGGCATGTCCTCTCCTTTACTGCCCCTGAGGCAGGGCCAGGAGGGCCCTTGTGTACCACCCCCTCTCTCGCCCAGCCTCAGGCGTCTGTAAGGACAGAGGCCTCCAGGAAAGCCCGTGGGTCCCCACTGAAACCCTCCCAGCCCCCCTGCCCTGGGGACAGGCCCCACTAGCATACCAGGAAGCCCAGTGTCCAGACCCTATCCCCCAGCTTTTCTGGCCCACAAACCACTTCACCATTTCACCATTTTTAAGCAGCACACAATAAAGAAGCAAGTTTTGGTTTAAAAAAAAGTTGATTTTCTATCTGCATCTTAATACAGATTTAGTTGATAACATTTATACTAAATATAAGAAGACTTATGTCAACCTGCACTTATCAGCATATAACTGTCACTTAGGTAAGAAAAGGTAGTTCTGGAAATTCTGACAGTTTAAGTGGAATTAGAAGGCATCTGATCCAAACCTTCACCAGGATGTAGACGGTACTTAGCTTCATGTTAAGCCGCGAACACGAGGTCATGCTGTCTCCTGAGCTGATGTTTGCGTCGTGAATTATGCCCCAAGGAGGCTACCAGCCTGGTTTGCTAACACTTCTTTTTCTCCCAGTGAAAGGGTGGCAGCTCCAGGTGGTTCGGGGTACGCTTCTCTGCAGGAAGTGGGGGGCTTTCATGCCGAGAAAGGCCAGCCCATGACTCACACCTCGTGTGGCCCCTCCGCATTGGTTCTGGCCCATCAGGGACATCAAAATGCACCATGAGAACCTTGACGGCATCTGGGAGAAGCTGACCTGCAGACCCATCGAGGTCATGTGTTCCTGTCAGCAGGTAAGTCAAAGTTATACCTTCTGTCCTGAGTCAACCATCCCCGTGGAGGATAAAACTAAAAACATATGCACGGCATCTCAGGAAGGCTGTACACGGGCAGACGTACATTAAGCAATAAAGCTGTGCGCATCTATGTCCCAGGACACACAGGACATGCAGTGGTAACAATGGCCCGAGGTGCGGCGGCAGGGCAGGTCGGGCAGGTGCACACAGGTGCAAGCCCCCCTTGAGCGGGCTCCTGGAAGGAGGCAGGGACTCCCGGGTCAGTCCAGGCTGAGGGAATGCCGTCTATCCATTCTTCTGTCGGTTATTCTATAAAAAACAAACTGATGTTGTCCTAATAATGACGTGCCCAGTTCCTGGCCTGGTGGAAACGCTGCCTGGGAAGGAGGCTGGCTGACCCAAAGAAAGTGTCCTGCCCCACTTGCCTGCGGGATTTGGGGCCAGCATGAGTAGGACACGCCTTCCTTGCCTGAAGCTGAAGACTGGCACAGTGCTGGGTGCCTGGCTGCCCTCTGTCAGGGGCTTGACACCCACATTCCCATGCGGCCAGAACACCCAACCTGTCTGCTAATTTACTTGCCCCCTGTCCCACATGCCAGGGGCCATGCACACCTGGGCGCGCTGCTGGGGTGGGTGAGGCAGCCGCGGGCCCAGGAGCGAAGCGGCCAGCATGGATGGAGCACTGCAGGCCTGCTCTCCACCTGCACCCGCGCCCATTGGAGACCAGAGCTGGTGCTTCTGCTGGAGGAAAGGAGGCCCAGCCTGGTGGGGGAGCCAGCCTATCCCAAAGGTAGCCATGGGGAGGCTCAGGGTGCCAGCCAGGTTCGGAGCACTTCCCTTCCGTGATAACCTGCCGGCAGTTTGGGTGGTATGCCCCAGGCCTGCGGGGCATCGCCCTCGGTACTCTCCACTCCTGGAGCTGAGGAGGCCACAGAGCAACTGCCGGAGGGGGCCTGGAGCTGTGGGCCCCTGCCCCACAGTTATGGCCATTGTCTGTGCCAGAGTGTTTCACTTGGCAAGGATGCCTCCCTCCACTCTCAGCGCGGTGCCAGCCGGAACCTTCTGCAAGAATAGCTCACTTCCTCCCAGCACGGCCTGTGTCAGGGTCAGGCTCCCACAGGGAGAAATGAAAAGCCAGGGCAAGTCCCCATGCTGCTTCCCAGGAAAGCCCCTACAAAGCCCCGCTCCTCCCGACATTTTCACGAGGTTTATTTTAGCCCATGGAAGACAGGGGATTTCTTCCTCCTGAGGTCTGACAGGCGACACTGTGCCTGTCACGTCCTAACGTGGCCCTGCTGGCCACCACCAGCTTGTCCTACAGCCGTGGAGCTGTAACGCCCCCAGCGAGAGGCACCTTCACTGGAGGGGCTGCACGGCAGGAGGCGAAGGGGCACCCACTCAGGCCAGCCCATGATTGTCAGGGGGATGGGCCACCCCCATGACTGAGGGGCACTGACACACCGCAGCAGAAAATGCTCTTCCCGACCAGATGCATCATGGCTTTCTAGATCTTTCTTGGGGTGGAGGTGTGCACACATCAGAAGTCTGCAAATGCCTGGGCTGGGCAGCAGTGGGGCCACCCCGAACAGAGCCAGCCCCCTCCCAGGTGGGCAGGAGCCGGCGGCTGAGGCAGAAGGGGGGCCAGAAGCAGGGATGTTTGAGGCTGAAGGTGACAGAATGGGGGGCTGCCTGGGCTTTCGGAGTGGGGGAGACAGCAGCCTAGGAGAGCTGCACATGCCCAAAGGGGACAAGCTCGACCCTCTCTTCCTTCTCATCAGCTGCTGACCCTGGCCTCATGGGGTCTCCTGGGCCTCGGCGTCCCCACGGCCCCTGTGAGGCCGCCCGACCAGGCCCTCGTCCCAGCAGTCCCAGACCCGCAATCGTCTGCGTCTCCCCCTCCCAGACTGCACCTCTCCTCTGGTCTTCCCTCCTCCGCTCGGAAGGGGTCTGTACTACTGGCCACGGACTTCACGCAGCAAGCCCATGTGTGCCTCTGCCCTGGGGCGGGCAGACCTGAGAACAGCCAGTGCCAAGGCCCTGGGCAGAGGCACTTGGCCAGAGCAGCGGGGCTGAGCTCAGATGGGCCAGGCGCTCTGAGGTGCGAGCTGGGGGAGCAGGCTCCGGCTGGCGTTCAGAACAGCCCTCCGGGGCTCCCTTAGGGCCCAGCACTGCCCCTTCCTCTCTTTGACTGGGGACTCCACTTTGATGCGGGGTTTCCCCTGGAGCTGTCTCTGTGGTAAGAAACCTGGCCAGGAAATTCCCAGACCACAGTCAGCGAGGGAAGTCCGCCCAGGCCAGCCCGGGCCAGGCGATGGGCCGCCAGCCAGGCTCGCGGGCCCCCGGCAGTCTGGCTGCAGCTCCTCCCGGGATGCGGGGCACTTGCGCGGCCCAGCCCCGTGCACCTTGGGCCCCCTCTGCCGGCGCACATCCTCCCTCCGCGGTGCGGACCCTCCGGTACGCGGCGCTGGCTGGGGTGCACGGCCGGGGGTCAGCACACCCCGCAAGGGGCCGGGGGCCTGAGATGCGGAGCGTAGGGGGGAGTGGGGGTGCTGAGAGCGGGGGCTCGGGGCAGGGGGCCCACCCTGCGCTCCCCCGCGACCTGGGGGAGGGCCGTGCCTGTGACGACAGGGCGGGAGGTGTGGTTGAGGGGGCGGAGGCTCGGGGGCCGGGCCGGGGGCGGGGCCAGCACGGGGTGGGCGGTGCGAACCCGCCGGGAACAGGGGCCGCAGCGCCGCAGCGCCCCCTCCCGCTGACGGCCACGCACCGAGGGTTCAAGGCGCGGGATGGGCGGGCGGCCCTGCGGGAGGGGCTCCGGGCTGGCAGGAAGCGGGGGAACCTAGGTTCGGGGACCGGAAGCCTGGCGGGAGGAAGGGCCCCTGGGCGTCGGCGGTGGTGGGCAGAGGGGCCCGCGGGAGGCCCGCACCCTGACCTCGTTTAGA
>JAQQAC010008350.1:102423611-102455335 GCA_029783875.1 Phataginus tricuspis | reverse complement strand
GGGCCTGTGACGACGGGGCGGGAGGTGTGGCCGAGGGGGAGGCAGGCGATGGCGGAGCAGGGCTGCCGCCGCGCTCCAGGCCTTCAAGAAAGGGGCGCAGTGAGGGTCTTGCCCCAATGCACACGGCCACTTGTTCCGGCTCGTAGCACTGTCCTGGGGTTTCCACGCGGCAGTCCGCGGCCGTGGAGACCTGGCTGGGGCCCTGGGCCTGGGGACACACACATACCCCGCCTCCCTGTAATCCCACCCCTCCCTGAGGTCTGAGGAGTAGGAGAGGGGAGCAACTGGGCCGGCAGGGTACCGAGACTAGGGTGCACTGAGGCGGGTTGGGGCCTGAGCACCGTGAGCTTGGGGGCAGGGGCAGCCGCCCAGGCTGGGGCCTCACCATCACCCCTGTGAAGGCTGCAGTCAGCAGAGCCTTAGTTAGCACCCTGCGGGCTGCCCCATGGGCCCGTCCACTGCCACCAGTCACCCCCACCTCCGTGGAGGCCTGTCCTTCTGAGCTGACCACTGGATGATACCCAGCCTCCCAGGATCTCCTCCCTCCAGGGGAGCCTGCCTAGCCCCTCCGCCAACTCCCAACACCCGACAGTAAGCTGACACCTTTCCCACTGGGCTCCCTGCCCTCGGGGTCAGGGTCCCCTCGGAATGAAGGCCCCACACAGCACACTTGGCCCCCAAGGCGACCCCACCAGAGTGCGCTTAACGGTGGATGCCCGCTGGACCGCCCCAGTCTCAGCACCTCTGCTCCTGGGCCAGGACACGGGTCCTCTCTGACCACCCGCCATGGGGCGTTGGGGTCCGTCCCCAACACTACAGCCAGCTCCTCTCCCTGCTGCTTCTCTTCCAGGAAGACTCCAGACTCGGTGTCCCAGCCTGTGGCTGCACTGTGTGTCTCCACCCACCCGGGATGGCATCTCAGATGCACCTTGGTGAGAACCCCATCAGCCCCGGAAACAGCTCCCCCAAACTCCTGACCCTGCCGGGTGGCCTCCTCAGCCCTGCCGACCACGGCTGGCCTCTCTTCCAACCCTCGCCTTGGCCTCCCCAGCCTCCTCACGGGACCCTCAAGACGCCATTTCACCATGCCCCTCCCTGCTCTGACTCCCAGGTAGCCCCTCAGAGCCGCCACATAGAGCAGAAAGCCGCTGGGAGCGAGACCCCCTGTGACCTTGCCACACCCTGCCCGGTGCTCCTGTCACCCCAGCTGTGTGTGTCCCTCCTGTGTCTGTGCCCAGCAGGGCGCCCTTGGCACCAGCGTGGCATCCTCTCGTGGGCAGGGGCGGCGGGCCCCTGCCACATTTGCACATGAGCAAAGCCTGGCCTGTTCCCCTCTTCAGCCAGGTCCCTGGCCGGCACCTTCCATACCCCCGCCTGCAGCACCCTCCTAACCCACCCCAGCCTCACTCCACAGGTGAGAACACTGAGGCCCAGGGAGGCGGGCAGCTTGCCCCCGGCCACACAGAGAGGAGGATGGAGCTTGTTTAGGGCAAGTGACCCTGCCTGGCCCCCATGCCAGTCCCCCTCAGTCCTCTGGGGTCTCACGGCCTAACCAGCAGGGAAGCCCCCTGGCGAAAGTGTGCAGCTTGGGAGGAGAAAGCCCTGACCACCAGCGTGTTCTTGCTCACTGTGTGTCTCCACCCACCCGGGATGGCATCTCAGATGCACCTTGGCGAGAACCAGAGGTGAAGCCTGAAGGTGGGGCTCCCCAGGGTGCAGGTGGCCGGTGCTCGACAGGCAGCTGGGGGGCCTGACTATGCGCTGCTGGGAAGCACCAGCCCGACGCAGGAGGAAGTCAGGAGGAAGTGAGGTGCTCTGGCCGGACCACCCCTGAGCTAGCCATGCAGGGGCCTGAGGCGGCCACAGGAACAGGCTGTGTGGGCAGGACTCGGCTGCAGACATGTGGAGACATGCGCACGGGAGCATGACGTGGGAGCGGGGCGGAGGCCCAGGGGCGGTAGGCGCCAGGCCTGTGGGTCCAGTCTGGGGCGGGGGCCAGATGTGCTACAGCATCTTAATACACTTGAATTTTCAAAATAGAGTTAAGTTCGGAAAGGAAAAAGTCTATGTGCACAGCATTACTTTTGGTATTTTGAGAAAACAGTTAAATTTTCTTAAATTGGATATTTTAAGAAGTTGAAAATTGTCTTAAATTAAATATTCTTCAAATAGATAACATTCGAAGAAGAGAGTGGCTGCAGGTGGCATCTCCACGGGGAGGCCGCTCTGCCTGCAGCAGGGCCTGGGCCGGCCGGAGCTCAGGGACTCGCGGGCCCGCTGCCCCTCCAGCGCAGCTGTGGACCTAGTGCCCTGCTCGCCCACTGAGTCATACAGTGACGTTCTTAGAAACCCAGAGCTTCCGCAGAAGAAAAAGGTGACACGCACACTCCGCAAACGTGGCCCACAGCCGGTCACGTTACGCTTACAAGGGAATTGTCCATATGTATTGTAAGTTTTTGCATATATTTACTATGTATCCTGTATCTACCCCAGGTGAGTCCAGTGGAATCGCCTGGGAACAGTGACCCCGGCAGCATTTGGTCTTGCCCAGGTCTTTGGTTAGAAGTTCCATTCCCTACTGAAAGCAAACGGGAAAAGTGGCTTATTCCCAGGCTGCATGGGGGGCACAGAGTGGGGACAGGGGCTGGGAGAAAAAGGCACTTGGCGACATGGGACCTGCCAAAATGAAACCTCAGCGGCTAGATGATGGGCAGTCTGAGCTTCAAACAGAATAATGGTTATATTCATTGTAACACTTTGAATAAACAAAAAATCCATAAACCCAGATTTAAAAAAATCTAAAACTGAAACTATGCCAAAAAAAAAGAGAGAAATCAGGAATAAGGAAGAATAAAGGCAGGCTTTTCTTTACAGAACGTCAGGCGACACACACAGACGTGGGATGAAATCAGAACACCACCATTTGCAGCCCGTGTGATCACCAGTGTCTCCCAGGACCATCAGTGGGGACGGAAGCTCCCAGGAAGGGCACCCGGAGACCACAGTACCATCGAGGCCGAGGCAGGTGCCCCGTGTGACTTGGCAGTCGCTGAGGTGGGATGCTCCTGCACAGTGGAGTGGACACAGCGCCGAGTGCCCAGGAGGCCACTGCAGGGGCCAGCGTGGGCCACCGGCCTGCTGGTGGCCTGTTAAGAGCATGCCCAGAGAGGTTTGAGCCAGAGCTCAGCGAGCCTCTGGACCGTGGCCCTGCTGACACTTTGGGTGGACACCTCTACAGGTGGGGGCTGCCCTGCACCTTGTAGGGTTGGACAGCAGTCCCCTCCCTCCCCTGCAGGATGACAGCCACAAACGCCTCCTGGGGGCAAAGTCAAAGTTAAGAATGCCCACTCTAGACCCAGTCTCCAGGACACAGGAAACCAGAGGCAGCTGAAGGCCCCGGGAAGGGTCACTGACAGGCCGGGGCACCACTGCAACAGAGTGCAAGAGTGGACATCACCAAGAAAGGGGTCTGGGCTGCAGGAGGCCGGTGGGGCTGCGTGGAGCTGGGAAGGCATTTGGGGAGGAGGGGCGCCGGCCTGCTGGGCGCTGGTGGGAACGCTCTCTCACCCCAGGAGGGGGCCGCCGGCATTTATGTCCAGGTGCCTTCGACTGGCCTTCAAAATGGTGCATCGAGCAGGAGTGCAGATGCCTCACACAGAGAGGTAAAGTGGGCGTCATCTGTGTCCTGGGGGAGGCGGGCATCCGCTCTGAGCTGAAGAGCACCGCCAGTGAGGAGGGCCCTGCACGAAACCGCAGGAGCCGTGCCGGGGCGGGTGGGGGAAATCGGGGCCCTGCCGCGGCTGGCGGGAACGGACAAGGGCACAGCTGCTATGGAGCCCGGCGCGGAGGTTCCTCAGAATATTAAAAACAGAACTACCAGATGACCTACTAATTCCTCTTCTGGATCTGTGCGAGAAGCGGATCAGGCTGGATCCGTATGAGAACCGAGCGGACGTCTGCACGCCCACGTCCACGGCAGCGTCGCTCACGCCAGCCAAGGGGTGGAGGCGACCCGAGCGCCCACGGACAGACCGGGGGCAGCAGAAGGGGGTCCGTCCGCACCGCCGTGGAAGGGATGGAATTCCGACACACCACAAGGTGGTGGATCCCGGGGTGTGAGCCTCAGTGGGGTCAGCAGGACACGAAAGGACAAACACCATGTGATCCCTTACCTGACGTCCCTAGTGATCGGATTCGGAGGGAAAGTAGGGCAGTGGGGGCGGGGCTCGGGGAGAGGGCGGGGCGCGGGCGTCCTGCTGTTTAGGGCCCATTTCAGGCGGGGAAGATGGAACGTTCTGAGATGGATGGTGGGACGGTGCTCAGAGTGTGAGCGGATTTACCGCTACAAAACTGCACGTAGATATGGTTAAAATGGTAAATTTTACATTATGTGTATTTTGCCATAATTTTTTAAAGGTGATTATTAGTTCAAAATGAGTTTTCACAACAAAGGTTGGGGAGAACTTGACGTGTTCGAGCCGACTTCTTTCTCGGACTGAGGATCCCTTCCAGAGAGAAGCCCCAGTCGCCTCACCCCTGCTGGTGTGGCCGCTCAAAGCCCCCTGAGAGGAGGGTGGGGAGGGCCAGGTGAGAGGGGCTTGGGCCCTGGTGCCGGGCTGCCGCGGGGTGAGGCGCAGGCTTCCACTCGGCTCAGAGGCGAGGAGCGGCCGGCTCGGTCATCCTGAAGTCCGGGCCCCACCCTCTCCACCAGCCTCGGCACTTCCTGAATGTCTCCTAAGACCTCGGCCTGGAGAGGGGCCGACGCTGGGCTGGGAACGCACAGAGCCGGCCTCCCACGGCTCCCGAATGCTTTGTTTCCCCTTTTCTCCAAGAGCAGCCCCTTCATCTCCCGTGGCCCGTGCTGTCCATCCTTAGCTTATCCCAAACCTGGAGGGGCTTGTGGGGCCAGGCAGGTAGAGGTCGGGGCCCAGGACAGCCGGGCTTGAGTGTGCAGCCATACCGCGGCCCCTGGGGAGGGGAATGTGGTCAGCAGGGGACTGTGCCAGCCGCTGGCCTGCGCCGGCCTGGGCCCACATCCTGACCTCTCTGCACGGTAGTCACTCCAGTACTGCGTCCTCCTGGAACTGGGCGGTCACTTCTGGGGCTCCCTCCTGAGGGCTCCATGGAGTGGCTGTCTGCGGGGCCCGACACCCCACCTGCTGGCTGGCCTCCTCCTCTCTCCTGGGCGGCGGGGGTGGGACAGAGAGGAGTCAGCCTGCGGCTTGTCACCAGCTGCTGACAAAGGGTCAGGAGTCGGGGTGGCAGCCGGCACTGCTGAGGGTGACCGGATGCCCTGGGTCACAGATGGGGGGCGTGGGCTGGGGGAGTGCTGGACGAGGCCGGCGCAGCAGTGGGCCCCGGAAACTGGTGGGGCTGATGTGGTCCCTTGCCCTACTCCCTACGCTCTGAGCCAGGTGGCAGAGGGCAGGACCCCGTGGTGGGGTGGGCAGGGGTCCCTGGGGGGCGGCCCCAAGCCCTGAGAGGCATGGCCCTCTGGTAAATCCCCTCCGAGTCTGCAGAGGGCGTCTGGGTGCACGCTGGATGGCAGTACTGGCGTCTGTTTCAGAACAGAGGAGCCAGTGTGCCAGCCACCTGCAGCCCGGGACAGGCGGGTCCTGTGCCAGTGTCATCAGCAAGGAGTGACCCGGGACGTGTGCAGGGCCCCTGGCCCTTGGGGAGGCCGCTGATGAGGCCGGGGCTGCTCAAGTCCGCCTGTCACCACCTGCAACAGTTCCCGCCACAGCGAACCCTGGGAGGGGCAGACAGTGGCCACGCACTGTCTGCCTCTCCTCGGACCCAGCACCCGGGAAAAGATCGGGGTCCGCCTCGTGCTGGTTGACATCCACTCCCTTTGTCTGGCCTGAGCCTCGGCTTCAGGGTCAAGCCTCCGCCTTCTGTGATGGCAGCTGTGCTCCCTGGAAGCAGCCCCACCCCAGGGACACTGTGCCCAGAAGGCAGTCTCGAGGTGCAGGCGGCAGTGCCGCCCTCAGCAGGGCCAGGGCGGCTGGGCTGGGCTCGCAGTCTGACTGCCGTCATGTGCGTGTCTTACAAGGACAAGCGTCACTGGATCGGCACCAGACCTGGTCACCTGGGACCCGTCACCCCATCCACAGAGACCCCACTCCCAGAAATGGCCGCCTTCGGTGGCTGCAGGTGGGTATATGTTCTTGAGGGGCCAGGGGTCAACCCACTGCAGGACCTGAATGAATTCCCTCCACGGGAAAGTGGCTGTGTCCGGACTGCAAGCCGAAGACGCCAGCTGGTCCCACGCAGGCCGCTCTGCAGACCCTGCCCCGTGTCACCCAGCCAAGGGGCGGCCCGGTCAGGGCCTACAATGCCAGCACCTGCAGTTCAGACGGCGGGGCTCCAAGAAGACCGTTCACGGAAGATGCACGGTCAGCGGGCTCCGTGACCCTTCAGGACAGGGCGCCCTCTGGGAGGTTCGGGCTCTCCAGGAAGCTCCCTGTTCACCTCCGTTTCACCCTGCGAGCTGACACCACGAAGGGCCACCTGTCCAGAGGTGCACCTGGACACCAGGCCACACCCCAGAGGAGGCAGAGTTCTGGGGGCGGCCTCTCTGGGCTGGTCCCGTGGCTGCCGACCCTGCCTCCACAGAGAGCGCAGACGGCCCCGCAGGCCCCACTGCGGCCCCCGCCCTGGGCACCCAGAGGCTCTTGCAGGGAGATGAGGGACAGGACCCGTGCTGCCAGCCACAGCACACAGAGCAGCCCCCGAGCGCCAGCCACGCGCTCAGACAGGTGCCTGGAACAGAGCTCGAGCCGCCCTCGGGCCAGGCCCCAGCCAGTCCATCTCTAGCCCGGACTCCCTGGGCCCGTGTGCCGCGTGCCCACGAGAGGCTCGCAGGTGTTCCGCGATTTGTCGCCATGGGAGGGAACTTCCCTCGGGACTCCCTGCGAGGAGTGGGCTCAGCCGCAGGCGGGCGGACCGTGGGGCGGGCAGCACGGGGGAGACACCTGAGGCCCTTGTGAGCAGACGTCCCAGCTCCCCCGCCTCCCGGGGTCCTTGCTAAAGGCTGGCAGGGCCATCAGACACCTCAGGGGACATGGGGAGCTGCTAAAGGGGGGACTCTCTCCAAACTGACTGGGCCGAGGGCCCTGGGAGCCCAGCTGAGGTTGGTCAAGGAGACGGCCTCTACGCAGCCCACACCTGGTCTCAGGGTGCAGGGGGACACGGGCGTCCATGTCTGCCTGGAAGCTGAGAGCAGTGGGCGTGGCCAAGGCCGGGCCACAGAGGCGGCAGGGTTAGGGCGCCCGGGAGAGGGGAGTGGGGGATGTGGGTGAGGGTGCAGCGGGGAGAGGCCAGCCTCCCTTCCCTGCTGGGCTTCCAGGAGAGAAAGCCTCTCGGTGGAGGTGACCTGAAGGCCAGGGCCTGGGGCCGGATCCCAGGAGGCCACAGGTGCCCCAAAGCACTGAGCATTTCAGAAACCTCCGAACTGACTCCTCGGACCTACCTGGGGCAGGCACCGACGGTGGGGCTGGGCAGGCGGGGCCGGTGGGCCAGGCTGGGCCCTTGCCTGCATGTGTGCCGCCTGCCCGCCGGCCCTGACCTGGCCCCTCGCGCCCTGGCTCTGAGGGCAAGCCCACCTGCCCAGGAGCGGCCCGCCATCACTTCTGCGTCAGCCAACAGAACGTTCAGTGTGTCCAGAACCTGACTCCTTTGCGCTATTACAAAGGAAGCCCCCACCCCCACCACACCTAAGAGGCAGCTGACCCCTGACCCCCGTGGGCCACCACCTGGGCCACGGCAGGGAGGGAGGGCAGGTGCTGTGGGAGCGCCCGCTGGGAGCCAGTGGGGCCGGCCGGAGCGGCCTGGGAGCGGGGCTTCCTGGGAGAAGGCCCCCTCTCTGCAGCAGCCCCTGGGGAAGGCCCCAGGGACCCTGCTGCCCAGTCCCAGATAGGACAGCCCCTCCAGCTGGGAATCCTACTTGGCAGCCTGGCGTGAGGTGTTCGCTGGCTGACCGTGATCCCGCCTCTGAGGAACACTGTCCAGAAAAAGTCTCAGAGGCCAGAACGCTCTTCCCAACTTAACATTCATGAGAAAAAACTGCCAACAACCCCAATGTCAAATGAAACCCAGGGTGGGGAGGGGGCTTCACACAAACGCCCTGCACAGGGCCCCAGGCGTCCGGTGGTCCCGGCAGGCCGGGCAGGAGAGCCCAGGCAGACCAGGAACCGCACACCCAGACTCCTAGGGGCATGTGAGCTGCTCACGCGGGCCGCACGGGGCCTGGCTGCTGCCCTGTGGTGCGGGGGACAGGCCCACTCCCTCCCGGCTGTCAGCAGGGGGGCCCGATGCTTCTGTGGACCCAGCTGCCTGAAGTGTGGGCAGCGTGGCTCTGAGGCCCTGGCGTCCACCCCTCTCCTCGCTGATGGGGCCCCTCTGGGGCGATTCTGGGCTTTTCCGGGGGAAGGACTGTCTCTGTGCCCCCCCAGGGTGGCAGGCAGCACCTTCTCCACCCCTGGGCAGGCCCCCACTGCCCATGCCTGTGGCCACAGACCCATCACCCCGCTCGGCCTCCCCGGAGGCCACAAAGCGGGGCTGGACAGCCTCACAGGGAAGAGGGCATCAGGCCGACCCCTCGGGAGGACGGCAGCCGTGGGTCCTGACGCCGGGCTGGGGCTGGCACGGAGATCTTGCAGACTCCCACAGGGACACGTCTCGGGGGCCCCATACGGGCCTGGTGTCCCGCCATCTGGCTTTGCTGGGGAACAGGTGGGAACCCTCCCCCCACCCCCAGCACTGCGACGGCCATGCAGACACGCAGCAGACACCGGCAGTGAGGGTTCCCGGGTGCCCCGGGCTCCTGCACCCGGCCCGGACAGGGAGATGCTGCCCCCATGACTAAAGCGACCCACTCCGTAGAGGGTTGGCCTTCCCGGGCCATTTAGTGCCTTTGCTGAAAGCTGGTCCCTGGCTAGAAATCCCCCTCAAAATCCCCTTCAGGGCCCAGAGACCAACTTCCTCTGCCAGAGGGAGCCCAGGGCGGCAGCGGCACATCACCCGCTGGGGCTCCGGGCCGAGGGCTGCTGGGGAGGCGGCGCTCTCTACGACCCCTCCAGCCCTTCTGTCCTTTCTGTCCCCACCCCACCCCGCTGTGGGGCGCTCTGGGCACTGTGCCACCCATCTGGGCCGGGGACACTGGGGACCTGTGTCCCAGGGCTGGGCGGGGGAACAGGGAACCTGAGGCTGACACCCTACGGAGCCCCATGACCCAGGGGGCGCTTGGCTTCCCCCAGGTTGCAGGCCCCTCTCAGGGGCTTCCTGCAGCACAGTGTAGGCCAGCCAGCCCGGAGCCCAGGCTCAGGAGAGGACTCCCCATGGGCACAGTGGGGTCGCGCCCCAGTCCCCTGGGGGGCTCTGGGAGGGTGTGGCGGGCAAGCAGCACCGGGCGGCTGCAGGGCGCCAAGGGTCCCCGCAGCGTGGGGTCCTGCCAAGCTCACCAGCAGAATGGGCTTCGGGTGCTGGTCAGTCCCAGTCAGGACAGAACTGGGACCTGGCAGGCTTTTTCAGTTGTAGTTTTTCTCTGAGGACAAGCTCAGGAGGGTCTCCAAGACCCCAAACCATGTCCGCCCACAGTGGACGGTCCTCGCAGGCGGGCAGGGGCAGCAGGCGGGTGCTACGTGGTCCTGGAACAGGACTCTGCCAGCGGCCGCATGGCCCGCGGCCGTCCTCGCTGTCCAGGCTGTCCACTCCCGTGACGGCTAACGTGGTGCCTCAGCACAGCCAAGACCCCAGTGTCCCCAAGCCCGCCCTCCCGGGCAGCCGCACTGTGGCAGGGGCCTTCGGCCGCCTTGGCCGGAGCCCGCCTGGGCCGAGCCACCTCGGGGCGGCGGGTCAGCCAGGGGTGCGGAGTAGCAGCCCCTCTGGCCTCAGAAACGACTTAAGGACCACAAACGAGACGGAGTCCTGGGCTGACTTGTGTCCCCTCGTCCCTGCGCTGAGGCCTCCCCGGGCACCTCAGGGTGACACTGCATTTGGACACAGTCCTCAAAGAAGGCGAAATGAGGTCCCTGGGGGCCTGATCCGATCTCTGTCCTTGTGAGAAGAGATCAGGACACAGACGCGCACAGAGGGACGGCCCCGGGACGACCCGGGAGGCACCTGCCCGCACCCGCATCCCGCGTGTCCCATGGAGAATGTGTGAGTCGCCTGTCTTCCGTGTGTTGCTATGGCCGCCCTAGGACACTGACACACGAGTTCCTAGTTTCCCCAAACCCTCCTGTAATCCCAGTAAACTAGGGGGTTTTCCCCAGACAGAACGGATCCACATGGGCTGAGCTGGATGCACCTGTAGGCCCCCAGGCTGTGGGCACAGAGCCCGTGGATGTGGACTTCCGGCGACACGTCTCACAGAACTTCCTGTTTCGGGTGAGATCAGAAGCACCATTAGACACGTAATGAGAAATATTTTAGTACTTCTGCTATTTGGCCTTAGCCAAAACCAGGAAGTGCAGGGAAGCATGAAACTGAGACAGAAACGTCAAGAACATTTAAAAAGCATAGCGACAGGTGATGTTACTTGAACACAATTCTATAAACTCCCCTGGGTCCCCGCCATCTCCACCCCTGCCACGGACACCCTTTGGTTTGGAGACGAGGCCAGGACTGCATGACCTGAGGGCACCGAGTTGCAGGGCGGGCACCACAGGCAGATGCTGACTCAGGCTGCGCCCTCCCCGTGGGCAAGGTGGGCAGCGACTCCAGCCGAAGGCCCCAGCCGGGCCAGGCCCCCCGGCGCCCACTGCCCCCACACTCTCAGTGGAAAGGTGTGAGGTGAGAGATTGGGGCCCAGTCCAACGCCAAGCAGGCCCCCTCTGGCCTGTGAGGACAAGGGGTGGCTGTCCTCCAGGGTGGCCCTGAGTCATGGGGCACTGAAGCACAGACCAGCCACAGCCCCGACCACAGATACCTGGGGTGGGAGGCTGCACAGCGTCTGGGGCCCCCACTCTGCACCTTAGTTTCTCTCCAGTATATGGGAGCCTAGTGCTTGTTGTGACACACTGAACGTATCCCGCAAAATTCATGTTGGCATCCTAAGGCCCGGCACCTGTGGATGGGATCTTATTTGGAAACAACATCTCTCTAAGATCAAGTCACAGCAAGGTCACCAGGATGGGCCCTAATCCGACGTGACTGTGTCCTTACAAAGGACAGGCGCCCACGGAGATGCCGTGTGAAGGTGAACGAGAGGACAGTGGCGCACGCTGAGGCGGCCAGCTAGCCCCAGGAGCTGGGGGACAGCATGGCACTCTCCCTCATGGCCTCAGGAGGAACCAGCCCCGTCCATGCCCTGTGCCTGGGCGTCTGGCCCGGCTGAGCAAACGTCCGCTGCTTTGTTTGTGTGACTTGCAGCAGCAGCTCCAGGAAGCGGCCATGCCTACCCCACGGGTCTGTAGTGACTTCCTGCGGTCCAGCATGGGCAGTGCATGGGCTGCGGGAAAACGTGGTAAGAGCACTGGGGGCCCAGGGACGGGAAGGTCCTGGAAAGCCTAAAGGCTGGGGAAGAGGGTGAGCCGAGCCTGAGACTGACCAATGAATAATAAGGGGCGCGTCTGCAGGGCCAGAGGGCGGACTCTCTGTCCCGCTGACACCAGAGTCCCCAGGGCCGACACAGGATCACTGGCAAATTACGGACCAGTGGGCCAGTGCACAACACCATGGGGCCCTCAAAACACTGTCACGAGTGCTGCCTCCCTCACCCCTCAGAACTACCCGGAGGGGAGGGTGCCCATGGGCCGCTGCCCGGCCCACTCTTGTACCCGCATGCACGCCCTGCAGCACACCCACCACGGGGCAGATGCTCTCTTCTCATGCCCCCAGGTCGCCCGCTGAGCCCTCTCCCGAGCAGACGCTCTCAGAAGTCAAACCCAAAATGGAAGTGGCCCCAAGGACTGCCCAGGGAGGCGGGGCCCCTGAGGAAACTCAATTTACATCAAGTGGGAACACGCAACAAGGATGCCCCCCCCCCCCAGTCAGGAGCCGGCTGGGCCCCCAGGGGCTGCACCAGTCCCCATGGCAGGAGCAGGTCACGGATTCGCATCTTTGAAAGCAGCCCCAACCTCCTCTGGGGTCCCATCGCTTAGGCCCTGGCCTTGGGTTGACCGCGTGCAGTCCTGAGCAACCCTTCCACTCCAGGCGGGGAGGCGGGGGCGCACCGCCCAAGCTTCTCTGATCAGGGAGGGAGGCCGGAACTGGAAGGTGTCACAGACATAGGGAATGTGCTGGGCGGCGGTCTAGGGTCCGAAGTGAACCCCCAGCCCTTCCCGTCCCTTCCCGCCACTGCAGGAAACGTCTGGGGCACTTGGCCTCCATGTCCCGGGCCTCTACATGCCTGCCTGGGGGCTGTTTTTCTTGCGGCTGTGGTGGTTTCATGCTGTGAAATAACAAATAAAACAGCTACGTTTATGCAATTCTCACTGGCTGGCGCCTGCCCAACTCTCTCCCAGGTGCTCACAGACATGCAGAGCCCCACGGGTAGGCACGCCCATACACACACGTGCTCCACATGTGCCAGCACACACACCACCACACACATCCATACCTGGAAGCATGCAAGCCCGCATGCACACACATGCACACACAGCCCAAGCCCTGTGAGCCCCATGAACAGGTGTCCCCCCATCCCCCGAAGGCCACGGTGGTCATGTGCTGTGCCTGACGTCCCGGGGAAGAGTCGCCTGCTGGGGGGCCCCAGGCGGGAGCGGGGCTGGCGGCGGCCAGGGCCCGCACTAACCCACACCAGCCCTCTGAGCCTGCCTGGATTCCTCCCAGGCTGGAGCTTCTGCCAAGTCTGCTCTGTCATCAGATGGAAAACTGCCCCCTCAGATGTCCAAAACCACGTCCTTCTGGCTCCAAAAGCAGCGCCTCCGAGGACACACGTGGGGCCCAGGGAGACGCACACAGCCCTGGGACCTGACCAGGGAGCCCTGTGGCCGCCTGGCGGGGCATCCAGGGGGCCGGGGCCTGCACGCTGAGCCTGCCTGTTCTGGAATGTCCACCCCCACCTGGGGAAAACTCAAGCACACACACCTGGGTTTTGTCATGCCCACTAAGCCCATTTCCCTCTTGACGGACAACGGCTTTGAATTTTCACAACATCTGCGACCCCCTTTAGACCCTCACAAACACCTCCCCCAAAGCCCTGCACTACCCCCTTCACGTAGCCTCACCTGGGAGCCTTGGTCAGCCCAGGTGACCCACCCCACCCCACCTACCGCACCCTGCCTACCGTCTGCTCAAGGTCTAGCTCAGGGCACCCCACACAGCCGCTGTCCCACTAAGCAGCAGAGGCAGGGACACGCAGGGCCAGTTAGGGCTCCTGGGCACTTGGTGTCCAGCATGGCTTGGGGGTGGGGGTGGCCAAACCCTGAGAAATGGCCCATAAGGCCACCGGCAGATCCCTGGGGGGCGCCACAGGTGAGGCCCCGCAAGAAAAGCAAACAACCACCTCACACTCACCAGGATGGCAACTGTCTGAACACAAACGTAGGTGAGGCTGCAAAATGGTGCGGCCACCAGGCACTGCGGTTTGTAGGTTCTTCAGGAAAGTGAGCACCGTATGACCAGCAGTCCCACTTGTGTCAGAGAGCTGGGGGCAGGCACCCGAGCGGGTCCTCACGCAGCCATGCGCACAAGGCGGAAAGGTGCAAAGCAGGCCAAGGGTCCACCACCAGACACCGGGCAGGCAGTGTGGCCCATCCACACGGATGTCGGCCTCGAGGAGGAAGGAGACCCTGCCATCTGCCACCACCCGGGTGAACTGGGCGCATGCTGAGTGAGACAGGCCCATCCCAAGGCACAGCTGCGGTGTTACCCGCTGAGCTGCAGCCCTGGAGCTGCCAGGCCCATGGGAACAGGCAGCAGGGTGGTCGTGGGTGGGAGTAAGTGTTTAATGGGGACAGATTTCAGCTGGGAAGATGGAAAGGTCTGGAGGAGGCAGCACAGCAGTGTGGGTGCACCTGATGCCACGGAACTGTATACTTCAAAGTGGTTAAAGTGGTAGAATATTCCTGCAGTGTATGTTTCCCCATAGTCAGAAAGGAAACGCAACCCTTAGAAAGGAAGAAGAGCAAGCCTGACAGAGGACAGGAGCCAGGCCTGAGGCTGCAGCAGGGCGGCCGGCACAGGGCGGCCCAATGGGCAGGCGGGAGCTCCCTGGCAGCCTGGCCACAGGCCCTCCAGCAGTACCCTCAGCCCGGGCCACCCCTTCTGTCCCTGATCCTCAGAGCCCAGGCCCGCTGGGGTCACGCAGGTAGCAGAGCCAGGGGGCCAGGGCGCTGGTGTGCAGGGCCAGCCGCCCAGGGCAGGGCCGGCCCAAGCTCCACTGGGCAGGGGTGATGCTCACCCCACATGGCAGACCTGTCCCTTGGTGGGCTGCCAGGGCACATGCCAGCCACACATGGCTGTGACCCAGCCGCCCGTTTTCCTTCCTTCCGCCACCTACCTGGGGGTGCAGGTGTCTGGGAGACCTGATGGCATGTGGCACGAGCTCCTCCAGAGCCCAGGCCCTGCTGGTCAGGCCGGTGGAGGAAGGCTCCTGGGGCCGGCCGTGGAAGCCCTGGGACGTTAAAGTCACGGGTTCCCTCCACAAACGCTGACTCAGTGCCTGCCTCACTGCACACCCTGCACGGGGGCTCAGGCCCAGTATGAGCGAGAAGAGCCCCTGGAGAGGTCTGTCTGTGGGTGGTCAGCTGCAGGCACACCCCTCCTGTCTGGGGACTCACGTGTGGGCAGCTCACTGAACAGGCCCCTAGCCCAGCCTGTGGGTGTATCAGCTACCGGCTGCTGTGTAACAAACCACCCCAAAACTTAATGTCTTAAAATGTGAAGGGATGACCCCTGCCCCTACTAAGGCCACTGAGCCTAAGCAACCTGGTAGGCTCCCTTCCCAGGGTCCCACTAAGCTGCCCAAAGGCCCTGTCCATCCCGGAAGACTGCCTGTACAAAAGCTTTGCTCACTGCATCATGCGTGCTCAGCCTTTGGATGTTACTCCGCTGAGTCCTCACTGGTGCCGTAATAAACCAGACTTTTCTGACCCCTGATTGAGTGCCATTTGTCTCTGTCCATGCTGGTCCGATTTTCCATAACACATTTGGTGCACTGACCAGAAAAGACAACCATGCTGGCCCTTTGCACCACCGCTGCCGTGAGTCGACAGGGGCCGCAGCTTCGGGCTCCAGGCGATGGGCAAGAAGGCGCGCCACTGGTAGTTGTTGCTGCGTCTTGGCCCTCAGGGGGCCCAACATCGGCTGCTGCCGCACTCAAAGAGACCCCGAAGAGGGAGACTGAAAACTCTGCCAGGACAAGGCCTTCTGATCGATGAGTGTCCCCAGGGAACCCGGTGCCAGCCCAGGCCCGCCCTAGGAACGGAAAGGAAGCTTGACCACCTCCCGAGCGGCTGCACCGCTAAGTGAGGGATTCTGCCTGACTCTGACTGAGTGTGTGTGGGGCTGACCGTTCTCCACGGCTCTAGCCACGGAGACTGTGTGTGGGTCCTGACCTGCGAGACTGCAGTGCCCTCGCACAGCTAAGGGCAGAACTGTGACCCAGTTCTGAGGCCGGGGCTTATACCGACCTGCCAGAGCTAAGAGGCTCTCAACATCCCCGAGAGGAGGGCGGCTGGTGGACTGACTGAAAGCCTCCTCTTGTTGTCCTGCGGCATCGAACACCGGGAGGGCACCGTCGAGGGGGGAAATACTCCCACACCCACCGTTTTAGAATGCATGATTAGGAACTTTAAGAAGGGATTTTCAGGGGACTATGGAGTAAAACTAACCTCAGGAAAACTACTTACCCCTTGCAAATCAGAACGGCCCTCCGTCGATGTGAGCGGGCCCTCCGAGGGTACACTCGTGTCTCCATGGTTCAAGCTCTTTACAAGGTAGTTACTAGAAGTCCCAGTTACCCACATGAGTCTCCTCACATTGACCACGGCTTGGAGTAGCCCAGGTAAAGCCCCCTTGGGGCCAGAAGGGCCAGTGTAAGCTCCTAGTAGCTCAGCCTGAACAGAAACCTCTGCCTCTGAAGAAGTGCCCCCCCATCCTCCATGGGGACTCTGAGGAAACCTGTCACTACCACCACCGTAACACCCCGCCGCTCCGGAGCCTGAAGGAGAGCCCCACCACCTGCCTGAGAGCCCACCCCCGTCGGGTTCCCCGCCGCCGGGCCAGCCCTCCACCTCCCGGGTCGCCTGGACTGGTGGGAAGGCGCCTCAGGTCCACAGCCAGGGGGTGAGGGCTCCGGCGGCGATGCAAGCTCCCGAGAGAGGCAGCAGGCCCGCAGAGAATGGGCCCGATGGGACTTACGAGAGGGGGACCAGTCTTCTATTACCAACCTTCCCGCACTACTGGCCTCCTCAACTGGAAACACCTACACCACCATATTCTGAAAATCCCTGAGCAATAATAGACTTATTAGAATCCATTGTTCAAACTCACTGCCCCACTTGGTGGACTGTAAACAGCTTTTGGTCACACTCTTTAACACTGAAGGGAGCCGGCGAATCGTCCCTGAGGCCAGAAAATGGCTCCGAAGTCCAACACCCAAGGGGCGAGCGGATGCAGATGCCTGGGTGCCAGAAGCCCGAAGAAGAACTGAACTGGGACCCCGGCGTGGAAGGCGGGAAAGCCAGGTTGGAGAGAGATTGCTTTGTCCTCACACGAGCCCCGAGAGCAAGGGCCCAGAGACCAACAGCCAGGCAGAGGCCTAAACCCGACAAACACCCAGCAACCTTTCCCGAGAGACTGTGTGAAGCCTTCAGAGCGTACACTCCGTCTGACCCCGAGGCCCCTGAGGGTCAGCACAGGGTCAATGCAGCTTTTGTGGGCAAGCACAAGGCGACATGAGGCAAAAACTCCAGAAATTGGAAGGGTTTGCTGGGGAAGATGCTCCTGAGCTGTTAGAAAGAGCCGACAAAGTCTTTGTGCATTGGGATCGGACAGCCACAGGGAAGCCGGCTGCAGAATGAAACAAAAAGCTGCCCTCCTGGCCACTGCGCTGAGGAGACAGACTCCTGCAGAGGGCACCCCCTGGAGGCCCCAAGGGACGCAGCAACCTGGAAAAAGAGCACCTCTGAGACAAGACCAGCATGCCTACTGCAAGGAACCTGGCCACCGGAGGAAAGAGTGCCCCAACTGGCAGCTGAAAAAGACCCCACCGCCCAGCCGCCACCGGCCAGAGCCGCCTGAAGCTGACCTCACCAGTCTGGCCAGACCGGGCGCAATCCAACAGGGCTCCCATGAATGCACAGTCAGAATGAAAGTCAGGGGCCAAATCCCTGACTTTATGGTGGACCTTGGGGCAGAACGCTCTGTGGTGATGCTGAACGTGGCGCCTCTGACACATGGAGAAGCCACAATAGTGGGGCGGGTGGTACAGCCAAGCAAGCGGGGAAGGAACAGGGCACCCCCCCCAAGAATCCTTGTGGCCCCGGGGCTGCCCCCTTCTCCAAAATACACGGAACAAGAAGTCAGATGGGCCCAACGGGAAGAGAAAAGCATGACAACAGACGGGTGGCGGGCGCTCCCTGACCATAGAATCTTTGTGCCGGGGCAGCTGGCCTATGAAGTAGCCCTCCAGCAACGTGAAATCACGCATTTAGGAAAAACTGCCATTGAAGCTCCACTCGGCCACTATTATGTACTTTCCCAGCTCCTGCCCCTTTGTGCCTCAGTTTCCCAGCATTGTCTACTATGCGTGCTAAACAGGGTACCTGGGGCCCCACTGGGATTCAGTGTTGTGGTCAGACTCCCTTCGAAGACTTCACGGGAGTAAAACCCAGCAGGGGACACTGTTACTTCTAGTCTCTGCACAATTTCAGGGTGGGTAGAAGCCTACCCCACCTGCACAGGAAAAGCCAAGGAAGTTGCTAAGGCATTATTAAGAGACATCATCCCCAGATATGCAATGCCATTGACTATAGGCTCTGATAATGGCCCGGCCTTTGTGACTGAAATAGTACAAGTGGCCAAAGCTCTGGGAATCAAGTGGAATCTCCATGCTGTTTACCATCCCCAAAGTTCAGGAAAAGTGGAACGCAGGAACTGGTCCCTTAAGTCAGTAACGTCTAACCTATGTCAAGAAGTTAATTTGCCATGGGCTGACCTACTGCCCCTCATTACGAGTGCAATGCACTCCCCGGGTGGGAATAGGGCTCTCCCCTTTTGAAATACTGTATGGAAGGCCACCCCCTCTAGTTAACCTCTAAGGAAACCTTCATCAATGGGGAAATCTAGAGATTTATAAGCTGCAAGGATTAAGGAAAACTACAGTGACGTGCACCAGTGGTTTTTGACAGAATACCTATATCTCTGGGAATATCCGTCCGCCCCCATAAACTGGGAGATCATGTATGGATAAAACACTGGAAAAAGAACCCTTAGGCCCAACCCAGAGAGGACCCTACTTAGTTGTACTGACCACTCCGACAGCACTTAAGGCTGCAGGGCTAAACCCCTGGATCCATCACTCACGAGTAAAACCAGCCCGCTCACCAGGGGGAACTGACCATCCAGGAAGGTGATACCAAACCACTCAGTCCATTACAGGTCACTATTAGAAAGCCAGGACGACACGCCGTGCAAATGTGAGAGGCCAACCGCAAGAATTAAAAGAAAAAAGGGGAGAGAGAGAAACTGAAGTTCCTCTGTTTGTAATGACTTGGCCCTGCCAACCCTCAGACCTCTCGGCCATTGGGACGCTAGTCCTTTTCTTCGCTCTGGGACCGGCAGAAGGATTTATCCCAGGGATGCAAGGATGGTACAACATTCGAAAATCCATCAACATCATCCACCACATCAACAACAAGAAGAACAAAAACCACATTGGGACTGGCAGCGGCAGCTCCGGCCGAACCGCACTGGGTTACTTCTGTTGGCGCCTGTGACCTTGGCGTGATAGGTCGCTTCACAGTAGCACAGAGCAAAAGAAAGACAAGACCTACCGGACTCCTGGGTGTCCTGGGGTGACGTGTCGAGACCGGCATCTTGAATCCTGCCTCTAACAGCACCAACCCTAATTCTTGCAGCCCTTCTATTTGGTCCCTGCATTCTCAATATGATAACCCGTTTTCTCTCTTCTCCTTTAGAGAAAATAAAGCTTCAATTAATGGTGAGGAACTCCAACTGCTGCTACTCTCCACTAGACTGCAACAGACCCTGACATCTTTCCCTTCAACACCCCTCCTCGGCAGGAAGCGGTCAGAGCGCTCCTCACCCCCAGTCCCGGGTCCCTCACTTCGGGCCTGCAGGTGCAGCTCATTCAATCACGGTGGGGGGATGTGAAGGGACGACCCCCGCCTCTCCTAAGCCCGCTGGGCCTAAGCAACCAAGGGAACGTCCCCGGGGGTTCCCTGTCCAGGGGCCCACTAAACTGCCCAAAGGCTCTGCCCACCCTGGAAAGCAGCATGCACAAGAGCCTTGCTCGCTGCATCACATGCGCTCAGCCTTTGGAGGTTACACTGCTGAGTCCACACCTGTGCCGTACTAAACCAGTCTTTTCTGATCCCTGTTTGTCTCTCTCTGTGCCGGTCCAATTTTCTTAACAAAAACAGCATCATTTTATTTGCTCACTATTTTGAGAGTCAGCGATTTGGGCTGGTCTCCCCCAGGGCTGCTCGCATGCCGGAAGTCACTGAGTCTTGGTGTCTTGCCAACAGGTTTCAGCCCTGGGCAAGTTCGCTATGGATTCAATGTGACCAAAGAAAATGACAATAAAACGTTCTTGGGGTGAAAGGGTTACACCCAACTTTATTTCCACCATGGCAGGTCAGTCACTAAAATCCCCTTCACTCAGAGCGAGTCTGCATGCAGCAAGCCGGTCTCTACCTCTGGGCCCCTCTGTCCACACAGCCGTCCTCTGGGCCTCTCCACACAGTCGTCCCTGTGGATCTCTGTCCTCGGCGCTGCCACCACTCCAGCCTCTGCTCTGCTCTCCTGCAGCCTTGCATCTGTGCCACCGTGTCTCTCAGAGCACTGGGCAGGGCTCTTTATATAAAGTCAATAGCAACGTATTGCCCACACGTGTGCTGTGAGCTAGCCAACCAGGGCCAGGTGAGAACCCTGGCCGCAGGAACTCTCCTTTCATCCACACTTGAGCAGAGCTGTCAGCTTGCAGTCAGGACATGCAGGGTGTGCGCAGCCTGCATCTCAGAGCAGGGCCTCTGGGGCTCCTGTTCCTCATACCTGGGCACAGGCAGGGCTGGTGGCTACACCCAAGCAGCACCCCATCTCCTGCCCATCCCTGGCCAGCAACACTGCAGGGCGTCTCCAGAGCCAGCAGGGCCCCCTCCGCGCCGAGCACTCCTCTCTCACCGCGGGCTGGTGGCTTCCCAGGCACGAGAGAGCGAGCACTCTCCGCTCCGACAAGACCCAGCGAGAGCGTCCAAGGCCAGGCGTCCCCTCCTGCAGCAGGAAGGGTGCCGCAGCGATGTGCACTGGGCGAAGGCCAGGCCCAGCTCTGAGCCCGTGCTTTCAGCTTCTCGCTGTTAAGTATGATGTCTGCTGGGGGTTTGTCATATATGGCCTTTATGATGTTGAGGTACGTGCCCTCTATACCCATTTTGTTGAGAGTTTTTATCATGAATGGATGTTGAATTTTGTCAAATGCTTTTTCAGCATCTATGGAGATGATCATGTGGTTTTTGTTCTTCTTGTTGTTGATGTGGTGGATGATGTTGATGGATTTTCGAATGTTGTACCATCCTTGCATCCCTGGGATAAATCCTACTTGATCATGATGGATGATCTTTTTGATGTATTTTTGATTTTGGTTTGCTAATATTTTGTTGAGTATTTTTGCATCTATGTTCATCGGGATGTTGGTCTGTAATTTCCTCTTTCTGTGGGGTCTTTGCCTGGTTTTTGGTATTAGGGTGATGCTGGCCTCATAGGATGAGTTTGGAAGTATTCCTTCCTTTTCTGCTTTTTGGAAAACTTTAAGAAGGATGGGTATTAGGTCTTCACTAAATGTCTGATAAGATTCAGCGGTGAAGCCATGTGGTCCAGGGGTTTTGTCCTTAGGTAGTGTTTTGATCACCAACTCAACTTTCTTGCTAGTAATTGTCTGCTGAGATCTCCTCTTTCTTTCTGGGTCAGCCTTGGAAGGTTGTATTTTTCTAGAAAGTTGTCCATTTCTTCTAGGTTATCCAGTTGGTTACCATATAATTTTTCATAGTATTCTATAACAATTATTTGTATCTCTGTGGTGTCCAAAGAGATTTTTCCTTTCTCATTTTTGATTTTGTTTATACGTGTAGACTCTCTTTTTTTCTTGATAAGTTTGGCTAGGGGCTTATCTATTTTGTTTATTTTCCTGAAGAACCAGCTCCTGCTTTCATTGATTCTTTCTATTGTTTTATTCTTCTTGATTTAATTTATTTCTGCTCCAATCTTTATTATGTCCCTCCTTCTACTGACTTTGGGCCTCATTTGTTCTTCTTTTTCTGGTTCCATTAATTGTGAGTTTAGACTGTTCATATGGGATTGTTCTTCTTTCCTGAGGTAGGCCTGTATTGCAATATACTTCCCTGTTAGCACCACCTTCGCCACGCCCCAGATATTGCGGTGTTGAAATATTGTTGTCATTTGTCTCCATATATTGCTTGAGTTCTGTTTTTATTTGGTCACTGATCCACTGGTTATTTAGGAGCATGTTCTTAAGTCTCCGTGTGTTTGTAGGCTTTTTCATTTTCTTTGCATATTTTACTTCTAGTTTTATCCCATGTGGTCTGAGAAGCTGGTTGGTACAATTTCAATCTTTTTGAATTTACTGAGGCTCTTTTTGTGGCCTAGTATATGATCTATTCTTGAAAATGTTCCAGGTGCACTTGAGAAGAATGTGTATCATGCTGCTTCTGGGTACAGAGTTCTGTAGATGTCTGTTAGGTCCATCTGTTCTAATGTGTTGTTCTGTGCCTCTGTCTCCTTAATTACTTTCTGTCTGGTTGATCTGTCCTCTGGAGTGAGTGGAGTGTTGAAGTCTCCTAAAATGAATTCATTGCTGTCTATTTCCCCTTTTAATTCTGTTAGTATTTGTCCCACATATGTAGGTGATCCTGTGTTGGGTGCATAGATGTTTATAATAGTTATATCCTCTTGTTGGACTGACCCCTTTATCATTATGTAATGTCCGGCTTTGTCTCTTGTGACTTTCTTTGTTTTGAAGTCTATTTTGTCTGATACAAGTACTGCATGCAACACCTGCTTTTTTCTCCCTATTAGTTGCATGAAATATCTCTTTCCATCCCTTCACTCTTAGTCTGTGCATGTCTTTGGGTTTGAAGTGAGTCTCTTGTAGGCAGCATATAGTTGGGTCTTGTTTTTTATCCATTCACTGACTCTATGTCTTTTGATTGGTGCATTCAGTCCATTTACATTTAGGGTGCTTATCAGTAGGTATGTACTTATTGCCATTTGCCCCGGCCCGCGGGGCTGGTTATTAGCGGGTCTCGAGGAGGATCCCTGTACCTAAAGGATGGGACGGGGAGAGAGAGACGGAGGCCAAGCAAATTGTCAAGGCTTCGTTTATTTTTAGAAAAGGCAGGGAATATATAGCATTTGAAGGGGCGTGGTAGGGAGTGGCTTCTTCTGGTTGGTTGCCCATTATGATAATGAGGTAGCTTACACAGTCTAATCACACACCGAGTTGTGCACATGCGCAGTAGTCTTTGACGTAAGCAACGGACCTGGTTGAGGACTCTTAGCGGGAAGCTGTGGCGGGAAACTGACCAAGAAGAAGTAAACAACAAGATGGAGTCTTTAAAACAAAATGGAGTCCCATTGTTCTGGTATAAATCTATTCTATATGCTAACTATAAGGGTTAGGTTCGTTTCTTAAGTAATGAAACATAGAATACAGGATGAAACTGAGTTGGGCTAAGATCTTTAAGCTCTCTGTGCCAGTGCAAAGTCCAAGGTGGTCACCAACAGCCATTGCAGGCTTTAGATTCGTGGTTACCAAAAGTTCAGGGGTAGCTTCTTTCCTATCTAATTTAACTCACTTATATGCTATTACAAACACAATCTAAAGGGTGTTTTTTTCCCTCCTTTTTTTTCTCCTCCACTCTTTATATATTAGGTCTCATATTCTGTACTCTTTGTCCGTCCTTTTTTATTACCTCTGGTGACAGCTATTTAACCTTGGGAACACTTCCGTCTATAGCAGTCCCTCCAAATACTGTAGAGATGGTTTGTGGGAGCTAAATTCTCTCAGTTTTTGATTATCTGGAAATTGTTTAATCCCTCCTTCAAATTTAAATGATAATCTTGCCAGATAAAGTATTCTTGGTTCGAGGCCCTTCTGCTTCATTGCATTAAATACATCATGCCACTCCCTTCTGGCCTGTAAGGTTTCTGCTGAGAAGCCTGATGATAGCCTGATGGGCTTTGCTTTGTATGTGATCTTATTTCTCCCTCTAGCTGCTTTTAATAGTCTGTCCTTATCCTTGATCTTTGCCATTTTAATTATTATATGTCTTGGTGTTGTCTTCCTTGGGTCCCTTGTGTTGGGAGATCTGGGCACCTCCATGGCCTGAGAGACTATCTCCTTCCCCAGATTGGGGAAGTTTTCAGCAATTACTTCTTCAAAGACACTTTCTATCCCTTTTTGTCTCTCTTCTTCTGGTACCCCTATAACGCGAATGTCGTTCCATTTGGAGTGGTCACACAGTTCTCTCAGTATTCTTTCATTCCTGGAGATCCTTTTTTTAATCTGTCCCTCAGCTTCTCTGTATTTCTCTTCCCTATTTTCCATTTCATTTATCATCTCCACTGTATCCAACCTGCTTTTAATGTCCTCTATTGTGCTCTTCAATGATTGGATCTCCATCCTAAATTCGTTCCTGAGTTCTTGAATATTTTTCTGTACCTCCATGAGCATGTTTATGATTTTTATTTTGAAATCTCTTTCAGGAAGATTCATTAATTCAGGCTCACTAGATCCTTTCTCTGCTGTTGAGATTTGGCTTTGAACCAGGTTCCTTTGACGTTTCATAGTTGTATGTGGCGCCCTCTAGTGCCCAGAAGCTCTACTCTCTGGAGCTGCTGAGCCCCTGGAGTGATGTTGTGGGTGGCAGGGGAGCGGTGCTGGTGCCTGGGGGGAGGAAAGAGCTGTTTCCTGCCTCCTGGCTGCTATGCCTGTCTCCACTGCCAGAACCAGTGGCCGAACACACAGGTGTAAGCCTCTATGCTTTGTGTTTGTAGCTGCTGTAGGCGGGGCTTCCCTCTGCCTGGCCTGACGCCAGGGCAGGGGCTGCCGGTTTGCCAGCCAGGTGTACGCTGGCCTGGAGGAAGACCCAGCAGGCTGCATATCACAGCGGGGGGGCCTTGGAGCTGCGTAGCCGGCCAGGAGATGGAGCGCCTGAAGATCATTTAAGTTCCCAACTTGCTGGGCAGAGTGCACCCAGACGATTTTGTCTACCTGTCCTTTCTCCTGAGCAGTAAGCTCTGTGCAATCCTTGCCCCTTTAGCAGCCCTCTGGCTTTTAGGAAGTCTTTCAGACTGCCTGCCCAGATCAGCCGGATATGAATCCCTGTTTTCCAAAAGCAGCTGGAATCTCCATCTCTTCAGGTATTCTGCCTGTCTTAGCTTTCCAACCAGAGCACCATGCAATGTAGGTTCATGCTCCCAGAGCAGATCTCCAGGGCTCGATGTTCAACAGTCCCAGGCCTCCGCTCCCTCCCAGGTCTGTGTCTCTTCCTCCTGCCCATGAGCTGGGGTGGGGGGAGGGCTTGGGTCCTGCCGAGTCACAGCTTTGGGACATTACCCTGTTCCGTGAGGTCTGCTCTTTTCTCCAGGTGTCTGCAGTCTGGTGCAGCCTTCTTTCCTGTTACTCTTGCAGGATGACTTGTATTAATTATATTTTTGTATTATATGTGATTTTAGGAGGAGGTGTCTGTCTCACCTCTCATACTGCCATCTTTAATCCCTAGGGAGGATATTTCTCAGGGGTGAGGGGAGGAAGCTGCACAGGGGGCTCCCCTGGGAGCATGCCCTGGGAACCTGCCGTGGCCGGCCACCCCTGCATCCTCAGAGGCCTCCGCTGGGCGCCCAGAGGGTGGTGGTCCCACGGAGCGCTGCACCGTGTCCGTGTCCATCCGGGAAAGGCCAGGCCTGGTGAGGACGGAACCACCTCTTCCTGGAACCCTGTGGGTGCAACTCGGGGGCTGACCCCACCCAGGCAGCAGGTGGCATTGACAACGCAGGAGGCCTCGTGCGTGAGTGGTGACACCCTCTGCATGGTGGGGCGGCTCGCCTCTGTCCAGCGGGCCACGAGCAGAGGGGCGACCCAGCATGAAGGTGGCCGGGTTGGCCGCAGCTATGTACGGGTCCTTGAGGATGCAGCGGCAGCCTGGGGGGCTGCGGAGTCGGCCGGCGGAGGAGGTGCTGGAGCGCCTGCCCCCCCAGAGGCTCAGGAGGAGCAGCGGGAGGTGGAGAAGCAGGAAGCCCACCAGGGTCCTGGGGTGCCAGGTGCCGCCTGCCTGAAGGGGACGCTCTCCGCACGCAGCCAGGGCACCGGCTGGGCCGCGGGCCTGATGACAGCAGCTACAGGGCCACACAGGTGAACAGAAGAGGCAGGTGATCCCGGGTTCCCCCCATTATCCTGCTTCCACCCCGTCCCCACTGCCCTCTGTGCTCCTGGCCCTGGGCGGAGGCTTCTGTCCATCCCCAGCCCCCGGGGGGCCCTGTCACGGGAAGGCTCACGAGCATCCCCTACTCAGAGGAGGGAACCGGGTCCCAGGGAGGGAGGGGATCCCCTTCAGTCTGACGGGACTGGTCGGCAGGGGAGCGGGGATCCCAGGCCCCCATCTGTAGGACGCCCACACCCCCAATGCGGCCTGAAGCTTCCCTGAGGCTGGGGAGCAGCCCACCCCTTGCCCATGGCCCCGGCTGGAAACTCACCTGGCCCTGGCCAGTACGTTTAAATCTTGGGGGACCTGAAGGACTGGAACAGTCCCTTTCTGCCGGCCCCATGGCCTGGGGGCTCCAGCTGGCAGGACAGGGCGTAGCTGCGGGCAGAGGGCCACCTGTGAGCGCCTGGAGCCCCAGGTCAGGGGGCGCTTCTCCCAGAGCCTGCCAGCCGCTGGGGCCCACCCCGGGCTCCTGCCGGCCTCACCTCTCCTGCTCCTCCAGGGGCTCCAGGGCCCGGAAAAAGGACAGGAAGCGCTCCTCAGGCTCCAGGTCATAGAGCGCGGCCATTTCCTTGTACATCAGGATCTCACGCAGGACGAGAAGGACCTGGGCAGAGGAAGGACAGGATGCAGACCGGGAGGGCGTGAGGAGGGGGCCCCGGACGGGCCCGGGTCTTTGCTCACAGGGGAACCCGCCTTCCCTCCAAGGCCATCCAGCCCTGCCTGGAGCCACTGTGGGTCTCCAGCGCCTCCTCCAGGAAGGCGGCCTTGATGCCAACCGCATCCCCCACCTGACAAAGCCTTTACTGCCCTCAGCTCTGCGTGTCTTAACTCTCTCAAGACACATTAGACCCAGGGGATGGGCTGGACAGGGTCCTGCCCAGGGGGTCTTGCCTCCATCCCTCCCCTTTCCTGGCTGGGCTCTCAACTGTCTCTATTTTACACCATCACCCTGGGAGGCGGGAAGGCAGCCCACCTGCAGCCTCAGAAACAGCCCCCTGGGCCCAGAGCGAGGCCGGGACGTCCCCAGCCTTTCTCAAGTGGGAGGACCGCCAGGGCCCCCCAAGGGGCCCGCCTGCCCAGAAGCAGCACCCACACCTGGCCCAGCATCGGGGCTGCCGAGAAGCGGGGACGGGACTGGGGAGCGGAGGCCAAGCCTGCCCCGCAACTCTCTGGGGTGGCCGACAGGGAGGCGGGGGCCTCAGGTGGGAGGGGACTGCCGGCCCCCTGCCCTGGAGCAGCAGCATCACCCCCCCCCCCCGGCAGGGCCTGAGGGGCCGCCCGTCCTGCTCAGAGGTGGTCCCCCGTAGCCCACAGCCCCGCCTGCCCTGGGGCCAGGACCGGGGGTAGGGGGGTCCTTCTGGCTGCCGTCCCCAAGAAGCCCAGCGCCCGCGTGGAGGGGAGACTCTCAGGAGGTGGCGGCCTGGTGCTGAGAGCTCCGGGCTCCCTGGGGGCTCCCTCCTCTCCCAGGCTCACCACCCTGCCCCCCCGCACCCCTGGGCTCACTCACCTCCTCACTGTGTCCCAGGTGTTTGTCTACGAGGTCATCCAGAAACACTCCGAGGAAGGGGACCATGCCCTGTGCCAGCAGGGACGGAGGTGATGAGCCCCCGCCCGCCTCAGGGGCGCCCACAGAGCCTCCCCCGAGCCCCACACCCGCGGCCCCCAGCCCCCTTGGACCACCCTGTGCTGCCTCCCTCCCCTCCCTTCACCCTGCTCTCCCCTCCCGGCCCCTCCCAGGGCTGGCTTTGGCCAATCCCAGGACCTGTGGTCCCTGCACCTGGCCTCCAACGTCCCCCTGTCCCCAGCTGCTCTGCCCTCCTCCTGGTCACCCCAGTGCTGGCAGTGCAGAGCTGGTGGCACCAGGAGCAGGGACAGGGTCGCCCCCACCGCCCGTGGCCCTGGCCCCACCACTCTCACCTGCTTCCTCCTGTTCTGGGATCCCCTGGGGGCCCACAGCCGTTGCCTCTCCATGGACGCCACCTCCTGCAAGGCCAGGACACTCAGGAGCGCGTGCTCCCCTCCCACGGCCTCCCACCACCAGACCTGGGTTGATGGATGCCTTCCCGAGTCCCTGGCACCTGTGCCGTGCCCACCTCCAGCAGGCTCTCGGCCCAGAGCCATCCCAGCTCCAGCACACACCTACTCGCGGGTGTCCTTGGGCCGCGGCCGGCCGCTGAGAGGCTTCCCCACCTACAGTGTCAGGGCGACCCCTCCGCCTCCCGGGGGGCCCTGAGGACTCTGTGTCACCTGGCTGTGAGCACGGCTCCCCTCACACGACCCGGTGGGATGGGCACAAAGCTGAAGCCCATCCTGTGCTCCCTGGACCCTGCTCCCCTGGGAGGCCCGCACCCCAGGGTGACAACCCCCCATGACCAGATGAGGACTCTGAAGACACAGAGAGGCAGTGACAGTGACGGGCTCAGGGGACCCAGGGGAGAGGCCGACCTTGCTCAGCCCTAGGCCCCACCCATGCTACTGACCCCACGCCAGCTCCAGCCCTGACTGGGGGCCCGTCCTCTGGGTCCTCACTGGATGCCAGGCCCCCAGGCAAGTGGAGCCAGGGAGGGAGACAAACAGGACCCTCGGGGGCGTGGGGGACCCTACTTTCCCCACCAGCGCCTCCCCCACCCTGCACACCTCCAGTCTGCCCCAAGGCTGGGCCACAGCCTGGCCGAGGACTTGCCCCAAGGACCCCCTCCCTTCCAGACCTCCAGCCTCCATTTACCTGGAGGAGCTGCTTCCTGTTCACCTCCTTCTCCCTCTTTTGAAGCTTTTTATACATCCTGGAGCTCTTCCTAAGGGGAGGGGAGGGCGGGAGGGAGACATGTGGCCGGCAGGGGGAGAGTTTGGGGGCAGCCCCTTTTCCTGCAGATCCTAGAAGCCCGACTAGCCTGCAGGAGGCTTTGCACCACGGCCCTGAGCCCTGGGGAATCTGTGGCCTGGGGAGGGGGCTGCATGTTTCCACCTGGGGCCTCCATTCCCTGTGCTCCTGGGGGCAGATCTGCCTTGGGCCAGGTCGCTGTCCTTGGGGCAGAGACCTCCTGCTGCAGGACACGTGCTCAAAATCTCCACTTGGCTTCAACCCACACCTGACATTGAAGGGAACTGATTCCTGCGGGGTCCCCCAGGCCTAACCCACAGGGGCTCCAAGAGCCCGTCATCCGTCCCTAGGTCTGCCGCCGCTGAGGAAGTCCCAGCCGACTGAGGGGACACTGCCAGACCAAGGGGTGTCCCTGTCCACTCAGCGGCCCTGGTCCCGCGGACAGGACTACCCACCAGGAAACATGTCCCCAGGTGCTTTGCAGGCGACCTACGGCAGGGCTCTGCAGGGCCAAGAGAATGGCACGGAGGGCCGCAAAGTTCTTGAGGGCCAGACACTCCTGGGAGGGAAGACAGAGCTGAGGGTGTGGCCTGCTTCTCTGCTTCTGTCCCCCCATAAACTCCTGTCCTTAAGGAGACAGGCACCCAGGGAGCCCAGCACACCTGGTACCTGCTGAGCAGCCCTCCTGGGTGGAGGACTATAGCTCAACTCAAGGAAGGGGCCAGGTACAGTTGTCCCACCCCTGGGGCCTGGGAGTCCAGGTCCGCACACCCCTGGCAGGAGGGGCCCAGGGACCGTGCAGGGTCAGACCGCAGACATCCATCCTGAGAGCTGGCAAAGGAGGAGAGCAGGTCCCAAGACACCAGGATGGATCCCAGGGGCCGTCCCATGACACACCTTGGCCACCTGGATCCAGAACTCCACCACTCGGGCCCTGTCCCGGGCCGTCATGCCCGGGGTCCCGAGGCAGGAGGAGGTGACCAAGTTAGCTGTGGCATCAAACTGCCTGATGACCTCATGGATGGTGGGGGCCGGGAGCTCAGTGTCTCCCGGCTGTGGCTGGTACCAAAGGTAGGTACTGCATTCCGAATATACCACCTTGGAGAACAGCCCCTGGGGATGACAAGGGGGGGTTATCCAGCTGTGCCCCTGGTGCCCCTGTGCCAGGCAGAGTTACTGGCCAGAGCTGGAGCCCAGGAAGCTGATGGTGTGCTGTGAGCCTTGTGGCCATCCGGGCTCGGACCCCGTCCTCTGAGGCACCCAGGACGGGATGCACAGGACCCCACAGTGGTGGGGAACAGAGGGGCTTTCTCGCAGGCAGCCTCACTCACCTCCTCCCTGCTGCACAAGACAGCTCCCCCTGCCCATCCTGGGGCACCGACCCCCTATTCTGCCACCCCGTGGATCCTGCTCCCCACTCAGGTGCAGTTTCCCCGAAACAACTCCCCCAAGGGCCTTTGTTGGTGTCTGTGCATCCCACGCAGTCAGGTCCATGGCAGGGGCCTCTGAAGTTGAAATGTGGAGGCTGTGGAGGCCTGCCAGGCCACTGGGGCGAGGACCTAAGGCCCTGGCAGCACCCCCTGAGCACCCCTGCCCCGCCCTGCCCCTCCCAGCCCTGCCAGGCCCCGCCCACCTTTCCTGCGCTCCTCCTCATTGGTCTGCAGGGACCCCTAAGTGCCAGCCCTACTGTCCCCGTGGGGTCAGTGAAGGCTTGGGGGTGAGGAGAGTCTCTCAGGGCACAAGGTGAGTCCGTGGGGAAGCAGGGACTTGGGCCCAGATCACAGGGGTCCACACCAGGGGCGGCAGGTCTGGGGCAGCGCATGACGCAGGGAAGGCCCACCCCCGACCCCGAGAGCCCGCTCCGCTCACCGCACACATCCGGGTCAGCTGTTCGGCCACGAGGAGGGGGGGAAAGGCCAGGATGGTCGGCTCCTCCTCCCTCGGCACATCCCAGGTGCTCGCGGCCCAGGGGCTGGGGGGCTCCAGGACCGCCACTGGCTCTGCCAAGCCCGGTGCCATTCCGGCAGGTGCCATGGGCCCCGGGCCCGAGGGCTCATGGGTCTCCAGCTCAGGGTCTAGCACCAGCGCTGAGGCCAGGGCTGGGACATCCTCCGGCTTAGCAGGGGCTGACACAGGTGATGCCATCTGTAGCTCCAGCGCAGGGGTCTCAGGGAGCCCCTGAACCGGCTCTAGACTCCGAGCCGGCCCTCCCGCTGTCCCTGGGACCAGCCGCACCTGCCGCTGTTCTGGAGCAGGACACAGAGAAAGGGTCACCCAGGGCTGGATTCCCTGCCCCTTACCAAGGACAGGAAAGCCCTCCCTGCCTTGAAGGGAGCCCCAGGCCGGGAAGCCCACCTAGATGGTGTCCTGGCTGCAGCCCCTCACCTTCCGGTCCTGCCACAGTGGGCCCCGCGTGCTCCTCCTGGACCAAGTGGTGGACGACTTGGTCCTCTAGGGTGGGTGGAGACTGGCTGCCATGGACGCTGGGCATATGGATGGGCTCCCAGGTATGGCGCCCAGCCTGTCCCATCCGGGGGCTGGGAGAAGGCCTGGGGGTGGCAGAGTGAGAACCCTGGTCTCTCCAGCCACACCGCCCGCCCGGCCCACCCTTGTGTGGCCTTGGCCGCCTGCATTCCCGGCCTGTCCGGGCAACTGCCCCACCCCCTTCCTGACCCTGGTGCCTGTCCTGGGACCCCATCCTTTCCCATCCTCCCGAATAGGACGTCCCTCGTCGTCAGCCCGCCCGTGGGAATCCACAGACGAGGGACCTGCTGGGTTCTGCTCTGCTCCCCCTGCCCCAGGCCCAAACCCCTCCCCGCCGTTCGGGCAGCGCCCCCTTGGGGCCCAGTGAAGGCTTACGTTGTCAGCTCCTCCTCCGGCCCGTCATGCCCCCTGTTGCTGGAAGAGGCCGTGAGGGCATCACGTGTGATGGTCCCCGGCCATGACCTGTGGATGACACCTGAAGTGACTGCCCGACTCCACCCGGGATGGGGTCCCCATATTGTGTCTGCTTCCTTCACTCAGCTATGCTGAGTGTCCCCAAAGGGCCTGCACAAAGTGGGTGCTGTGTACCCTATTGGTGCTGAAGGAAGTCCTGCCAGAACCTGCCCAGGCACCCCTCTGCTGCCCCCAGAGGTCCCTCACGTGGCCACGGTGAGGACGAGGACCGGGCCCAGCCACGGGGAATCGCTAGCCTCCGTTCCAAAGGCCGCTTTCCAGGTGCTTTTCCAAATTGAGCCGGGCTTCAGGCCACT
>JAQQAC010008350.1:102375725-102423111 GCA_029783875.1 Phataginus tricuspis | reverse complement strand
AGCCTTGCAGTTAATAATCGCATGCGGAATTTTCTCAAGAGCCCCTCTCCCATTTCTAACACATGAACAGATTGGGGAAAGAGAAGAGGGGACCCCCAGATGCCTTTCTGTCCAGACCCACTGCCCCACTCCATCCACAGAGGCCTCAGGAGCCGAGGGTGCAATGCTTGCAAGCCCAGGGCCTGCACTTGGCCTTCCAGGCTGTTTCCCCGGCAACTGCTACACTTGTTACCACTTTCAGAAATCTACAAGAAAACCACAAAGGCCACCTGGGCCTCACTGAGGTTTCGGCTTAGTGAGCAATTTTTGAATAGAGTTAGGAGAGCAGCCCAAGTCCTCAGCAAGGTCAGCACTGCCTGGCCACACAGCACATGCATGGCTCTCGGGTTATCCCTGCCAGTGTCCCACCCAGCCTTGGGGCAGGGTCACAGCCCAGCTACAGGTGGGACGGGGCTGTGAGAGTCACAGGGAACAGCGGAGGGCCGGCTGAGGATGGCAAGGAGGACAGGCCCTTACCCTCGGCGCGTGACGATGTCGTGCCCACCTTCCCTAGCTGACTGCTGTCTTACCTCTCGCGTTGGAATAGATCACCGCTCTGCTCTCCGTGTGACACAGGATGAGCATGGCCTCCACATTGCTGAGCTGGAGGCTGTCCCCGTTTTTTACTGTATAATGGCCCGTAGTGACAGTGAACTTGACCTTCTGAGGAAATTGGAAAAAGAAGAACAAAGGAGGCCCAAAGTCACCAGAAGGAGGGACATAATAAAGATCAGAGAAGTTAAGTCAATATAAAGCGAAAAGTACTACAGAGAGACTTCCTGCAGGAAAAGGAAGTGGAAAAAGCACAGGTTGCACGCAGTGGTGGGAGCAGGTGAAGGAGGAGGCTTGGACCTGGGCTGAGGGTGGCACTGGGATGGGTGCCTCATGGCCCCACACCTCCCCCCAGGCCAGCCCTGGGGAGACTGAGGTTGACAAGGAGGACGGCATCTTCTCTCCTGGAGCTCTTGGTGCATGTGGAGGGCTGATGACAAGCCAGGGATATGCATGCACACACATATGCGGTTGGTAGCAGGCCAGGAGTACCTCCTTGGCTGGAGTGTGCGGGAAGTCCCTTGGGGAGAGGCACTGAAGCAAGGAGCTGGGGAGGGGTGGCAGCCAGACAGGAAGGTGCAGGGAAAGGGTCGAGGAGGGCTTCTGGGAGATGACAGCCCTGCCCTGGTGGTGCCTGCAGGAGAGGCTCAGGGAAGCCAGGCCAATCCCTGGAGGCTGCTCCAGACCCAAGGACGGCTGTGGTGCCCCAGGGCAGGGCCTGAGCCACAGGCACGCTCCAGGACTCGGCCTCCCAACAAAGAGCTTCCAAGGACCCACCACCCTGGCCTTGCTGCAGGCTGGGACCTCATCAACCATGCCCCTGCTGCCCCACCTCAGGCTGCCCATGAACTTGTTAGCCGCTCCCCCTAGGCCTCTGCACTGACCACTCCTGTCTAGAGCATTTATCACACAGCCACCCACACACGTCCATGACGCCAGGCTCTGGGACAGTGCCTGCCCGAATTTCCTCTAGTTTCAGCCTGCCAGGTGCCTCCCCAGGCTTCCCAACGTTTCACGTTTGTTTCTGGCACAGAGCCTAGTGCCAGTCTTTCTGCCTGCACCCCAGTTGGCCTTACAGCTCAGGGGAGCAGGGGCCCTGACCCAGGGCTGCCACAAGGGCCAAACGGGCTGATAAAGGCACCAGCAGACACTCGCACCCAAAGCCAGGCCTTTCACTACCGCAGCAGGATTTCAGGAGGAGGGCAGGACACCCCACGGGCCCCTCCGAGTCAGGCAGGCAGACACCTCACCCGGAGAAGGTACAGGATGGATGGGGAACCGTGTGAATAGTCGGTGACCACGCACCTACTTCCCTGGAGTGTTGGTAAGCTTTCCCTTCCTTGTCTGATCACCTGCTCTTTGGCTGGGTGAAGACAAGGTGACATCCGGGTGGCCCACGGTTTCCTGGGTTTGTCCTCGGGCACTTTAGGTCCCACAGAAGCTAAGACTGCCCAGACCGTGTGGGGAACCCCAAGCGGGCAGAGGTGGGGGGCTGCCCCTGCACAGGGCTCGGTACGTGGGCGCCATGGCTGGGCGGTGATGGGCCCCAGTCTGCGCTGCAGGCGTGCCCCCCCCCGCATTTCCAGAAGAGGCGAATCAAACCGCAAGGCAGATGGACTCACAGACGCCGATCCCACGTGGGCTTCTGGTCCGGACATGCGCGTGACACTGCAGGTCACACAGCAACGCGCCTTCACGACCGCAGAGGGCGGCATGGGGGCCTCTAGGGAGCCCAGGCTGTCTGCTATCAGGTACCCCGGGGAACAGAGAGGGTAGGAGCCATTCAACAGCCTCGTAACCGGAACAGTTCCGTGCTCCAAGACACCACAGGCCCCCCACCAGAGGATCGCCAGAATATATACAGGAGATATGCAAAAAGGGGGTCCGCCTTGGAGCCTGGGAAGATGGGAGAGTCCTGGGAAACAATGCCCACACCACAGTGTGGGAGGAATGCGGCAAAGAAGGCCCACGGGCCCAAGTGCCATGCAGGCTGCAGGGCCGCCACTCGCTCAGACACCACTGCTGGGGGCACACTTGGGAAAACCAGGACACCACCTACTAAGCTGAAGAAAATGCCCCACAACCCAGCAGCCCCAGCTGACACTGACAGACGCAGTGGCCACAGGCCACAACTCCTCCCGGCATACTGAGAAGGGCACGAGCGTGGGGACACCCACCTGAGAACGCTTCCTTAAGGGAGAGCAGCGCTGCACAGGCAGCCTGTGCACAGAGCCCAGGTGTGCCACAGCCTGTGTGGGCTCCACCCAGGACACGGGCTCTGTGGGCTGCGGGCCCTCATGAGGTGCCTGCCCATGACCCGCACACTCCATATGCGCACCCATTAGTGACCAACCTTCCCAGGGAGATGTTGGCCTGCTGCCTGGCCCGATGGGCAAGGGCAGTCCTGGCCGGGGTGCCCAGGGCCCTCTTGCCCCACAGCCCAGCTCCGTGAAAGACCAGCCAGCAGAGGATGGAGTCCCGTAGAGGAAGGACCTGACAGGCCAGAGGCTGGCGAGCTGAGGGGACCAGGTGGGCGCAGTTATAGGCATTCCCGGCCCTTCCCCAGGCCCTGCCCGGCAGCATGGCGCGTGGGGGACCCGCATCTATGCCCGCTCCCAGCTGGCACTGGCAGTTCAGCACGAACTGAACCAAACCAATCAGTCCAGCCGTGTCCACTTGGACAGCTCTCTGGAATCCAAACAACATACAGGTGCCACAGCCTCCAGTCATGCAGACAGACCAGGGGGCGTGTCTCCAAGGAGAAGCCTAGGGCTCCTACGCCGCCCTGGCTGCTTCCCTGACAGCGCGCTCACCACGGGCCATGCCAGCCAGCACCATGCTGACACCCTGCTGCTGCTCACAGCCTGGGCCACCCTGACGCTACCCGGCAGGTCAACCCCACAGGCCAAGTGCTGGCAGCTTCCCCTTGCCCCTAAAAACAGAGCAAACTGGGTGAACTCAAGGAACCCCATTTACATGCCCGTTTGCCAGTCTCAGAGGCCAGTGTCCGTGCCAGGGTTGCCTGCAGAGAAATCCTGTTATTTTAATTAGCACATACTTTCTCCAGGTTAGATCTTTAATTATCAATAAGCATACTATTTTGGTTTCCTGATTTATTAATTTGCAAACTCAAAAAATTTTTCCTTCCAAGAATTGGGAAGCAAGCCAAACCTATCACAGAATCTCTCTCCACCAAAGTCTCTCCATGAAAAACGTGACTGGCTTGTCACCACAGGTGGAGGGCAGATGCCAGCCCCTCCCTGCTCTCTGGGAAGGTCAAGCTGAGGGGGCCATGATGTGCCACCAGCTCACTTTAGCTAAAAAGGCCTACAGATTTAAGCAGAGAAGTAAAGTCCTGCCATGTTTCAAGCAGGTCTGGAATGCAGGCCACCAGCGCTGCCTGGCACCAAGCCGTGTCACTTTCTGGCAAGTTCCAGCACCTTCTTCACCATGGTCCCGATCCCATCATGGACGTGGTGCAGTGCGGTCTCGCACATGAAGGCCGGGGTTGTGACCACCTTGTTCTTCTGGTCCACGTGGGCTTCGTGCATGGTAGTCATGGAAAAACATGGTCTGAGCAGGACAAGGGGAGTCCAAGCAAGGCACCCACCCTGGCCCCTGGCCCCTGCTCCCGGGCTGCCTGAGCACCCCTCCTTCCTACTCGGGGCCCCTCGGGGGGGGGACTCTCCCGGAGTGTCCTGGCCGACAGCGCCTGGCTCCATATGCTCCGTGCCGACCAAGGACCGTGGGCCTGGTCCCTGCACCACCCCAGCCAGAGGTGTTGCCCTCACAAAATGCTTCACCGCAGTGTGCTACACAGAAGGGCCACGCCTGCAGGCCCCAGCCCAGAGCACCCGGCGGCCCAGGGGCAGGGCAGCTAGGCGCCTCCCTCTGGAAGCCTGAGAGCCGGTCTCTGTGACAGCAGAGGCCAGCCCAACCCGGGTGTACCTCACACAGCCGACAGAACTGGCCTCCTCCTTGTCAGCCAGGCGGCCCTGCTAAGCTCTGGGCCTGGGGTGTGCTGAGCTCAGCCAGTGCCCACGGGGCTGATGGGTAGAGGCCACACCCTGGCCCAGGGCAGCCATGGAGGGACAGGGGGCTGCCTCAGCGCCACCCAGCGGTCGCAGATGCCCGAAAGGATATGGTCACCTCCTTCACATAGTGCTTGGCGCCCAAGGCTTTGATGGCTTCTGCGGTCCCAGCGTACGGCCACTTGCCACCTTCCTCCTGCTCATGGCCCACGGTCACCTCGACGCCACCAAGTACTTTGGCCGCAAGGACGGGTGCGATGCAGCACAAGCTGAGAGGGGAGAGGCAGTCAGCTCGGGCTGCGCGGCCTCGGCGGTGGGGGTGCTGCAGTGTAGCAGCCCGAACACACGATCAACCCCGAAAGACTGGGTGTAGGGACAAAGGATGCTGCTGCCGAGCCTCTGCTGGCTCCGAGGTGGAACTGGCCCCCGGGGTCACGACTGCATCCTCAGCTTGCTCTGCCGCCAGCTGGAGCCTCGGGGCACCCAGGGGCCAGGCCCGGATGGCAGGGGCAGGCAGCCACATGAGGAGCGGAGCCCCGGCTGCACCTCCCATGGTATCCAGACACAGGTTGGCTACAGGGAAGGCAACACATGGTGTGGTGGCCGAGGCCCAGGTTTTGGGGTGGCTTGCCACGCAACAACAGATCACAGCCAGACTGACCATGACGACGGGGCACAAAAGGCCAGGGACACAGCTCAACCAGCAGCCCTGGCCGCAGAGGCAAGGGGACATGTGCCCGCTGGCCCCACACACAGGGTGCCAACCAGGGCCGCGGGCCGACACCTGCCCTCGGGGCTATGAGGTTTTGCTTTCAGCAGGGGGCCTCGGGCCAGTGGCTCCTGGGCCAGTCAGGTCAGCCAACACGAGGCCCTGGTGGTCCTGCTCAGGGTGCCCAGAAGCACGCGCTGTGGTGCAGGGTGCAGACGCAGGCTGATGCCGGCGTTTGTGTGGAGACACCTGCCAGCACTGGGCACCGCGTGGGGACAGGCAGCCAGCAGCCGGCCCACTGGACGTCCTTCATCCATACTTGTGGCGAGCAGGTTGGGCAGCATGGGATCGCTTGGGAGGGGGCACCCAAGGTGTGACCTGCAGAGGGCATCTCATGCGCAGCCAGACGGCACCACTGCTGTCAGAAGAGAGCCAAGGGACCTGCCAGAGACGGGCCCAACGGCGCTTCCAACAGGGCAGCATCGTCGCCTGCCCAGCCAGGGCAACACTGTAGCCCAACTCAGCCAGGTGGCCATTTATGTGAATGGGCATGTCCCTGGTAAAGTGGACAGTCACAAAGGGCACCAGGTCCCTCCCGGGTGCTTGCCTGCAAAAACTGGAGCTGTTCCAGTGACAGTACCCTGGGGGCCGGGGGGCTTGAGGCACCACCCCTTCCAGGCAGGTCCGGGTCCAGGAAGATGCAGGCAGAAGGTGGCACACACTGCCAGGCTGACACTGCTTGTGACAAGGGGGCTCCCAAGCTGGGCAGGGCATCTGGTGAGTGGCTAAGGGTCTGTGACAGACCCAACCCCCTTGGCTGCTGTGTTCTGTTCAGATGGAGGGTTCTAACACGACCTGGGTCTGTCGATTCACCAGTAACGCGGGAGCCGGTAGCTGTCGGGTGGAGGTTGGGAGGCCTCAAGTCTGCAACCCCGCAGGTTTAGCTTTAGTGCATCTGCACAGCTGTGCTCCCTGAGACAGCTTCTACCACCAGTGAGACTCCAAGGTGTGCAATGCATGTGGTCCAGTGCCCTGTGGACCCACCATGCACGGTGTTGAAGCAGGACCGAGGAACAACTGCTGGAATGCTGGTGGATGGATCTGATGGGGCACCAGCACCCATCCCTGGGAGCCACTCCCGGTGGCAGGCACAGCCGGCCCCACCCACCTGCTGGGACCCAGGACCACAGGCTGTGCTGGGCCGTTTCAGCGTGCGGAGGAACGTGAAGCTGCCGCGTGGGGCCGCCTCAGACCAGTCCTTGGACAGGGGCTCTCAGAGGAAGCTCACGAGTGGGGCTCACGGCAGCAACCCAGAAAAGTGCCACTGCCAAGCCCAGGTGAGGGTGGGGCCCAGAGGAAGGGGCGCTAACAAGGGCTGGGGTTGGAGAGGACTGACTGGAGAGCCTCCAGGAAGCTGACCGGATCCCCGCCCCCTCCTCGCTAGGCCATCAGGAGACGCTGACAACCACAGGCCCACAGACGTTCAGAGCCAGAAGGCATGTGTGAGGTGCCGTGAAACCCCTCGGGGAAATGAGAATGGGGACCAGTTTTCAAGACCCCTCAGCCCTGCCTGCCGCCCTCCATGGCCCCGCGGCCCTGCACACACCCGATGGGCTTCCCAGCCTGGCGGAACTCCTTCAGGACGCGCTCCACGTCTCTGTGGACCGTGCAGTCTTTTCCGTGTACAGCGAATGTGCTCCTGCCACGAGAGGGGAGGCTTCCTCAGCTCAGTGGGCCTGGCCCCGAGAGCCCACGTGCGGCTCCATCTGCTCCTCGGCACTGACACAGGAAATCATTACACGCAAGCGTGCACATACGTGTGTGTAGCTATTCATGTAATTACATGTTCCTGTATTTTCCCATTTTTTAAACAGAAAAAAACTGAGTAATTAGGGGGAGGGAGGGTGGAGGCAAGGTGGGAGAGCAGACGGAGGCAAACCCAGGACCTGCAAGCAAGCGCGTGGCCCGAGACCAGCGATGGCACTCCGCTGAGAAGGAAGAGAAATGCATCTTGTTCCCGGAGCCAGAGCCCTGGGGTGTCCTCAAGGGGCACACGTGCCAGCACCGCCGGGAGGCCATCAAAGGCCAAAGGACACGCCTCTGCCCACAGCCTCACCTGGGCGCCGCCTGCTGCTATGGGCGGGACTCTACCCTGGGCCATCTGCTGAGCACAGTTCGCAAGGAACCAGAAAACAGTGGGGCAACGGAGGGTTGCCACCCGATGTGGAGGCAGGAGCTTGGGGTGTGCACATGTGCCAAACGTCACATCTTACATTTCAAATGCATGTGTCAGTTACAGCTCCAAAAAGCCATCAAGACAAGAGTAGGCTGGAAATCACCAGCGCCCGTCAGCTTTGGGCCATCCACCAGATGGGATCTGTGCGCACAGCCGCTGGACCAGCTAATGGACCAGCAACAATCCACTTGGTTGCAACACGCAGCGTAGAACTGAGCTGGAGAGGCTACCCCTGTGCTACACACAAGCTGCTCACAGTGCCAAGGAGGGCCTTGGGCCCCCACACAGGAGGAAGGGGTTACCACGCTGCCCCTTACCGATCACAGCAGCCCTGCTCAGGGGACTGCTGTCTCGGGAACCGGCCCTCTTTCTGGACAGGTCAGGAAGAAATGGGGCCAGCGGCCACCAGTGGCAACTTCCCCCAGGGAGCCCGGGGCCTGCAGCATCCTCTACAGGAGAGATATGGATACACCAAGAGCTGGCTCAGCTCCTAGGCCAGCCAAGTGCAGGCGTGGGGAACACAACCCAACAGATTCCCCAATGGCCCTCACCTAGGGGGAGGCGCCGATGGTCACAGCAGAGGTGCAGCAGCTAGTGAGCCCATCTCATCCTTCCAAGAAACCCTGTCCACCTTCACCACCACGTGTGAAGGTGGTGCCAGGGGGAAAGGTCTTAGGCCAGACTTCAGGAGCATGGCACTGCTGGGGGGCTGCGAAAACGAGGTGGGTCTGCAGAAAGGAGGCACTGTGCAGGCAGAGGGGAACCTCCAGAGGCCAAACCACAGAAGGGTTGTGCACAGTTGGACATTGGGGAACTTAACGCCTCCTTCCGGGTACAGGGCACCCTGACAGAGCCAGCCAGAAGGGACGGCACAATCCCACCTCGTGTCCCGACCATGAAGGGTCCACAGGGGCCTGAGCGCAGGTCAGGGATGTGGCTTTAAATGTCAACATGACATTCCCATGTGAGTCTTGGGCAAGCAGCTGGAAATGCAGGTCAGAAAGGGGGAGGGTGGTGCTCCAGACTGCAGCGGTGACACGTGAAGCTCGTGCAGGTGAGCCCCAGGGGGCACGGGCGGTGCAGGGGGTGCCCGACAGAGCAGCAGCAGCCCTAACAGTGCTCGCGGGACTTGAATGCCACCCCGTGGGGCCCGAGATGGCGCGGTGATGGGATCCTTCAGAAGAAGACACTGACGGCCCAGCAAGGAGCCACAAGGGCGAAGGACAAGGGGAGGCCTGGTGTCTGCAGCAGTGCCCGGAGGAGCAGGCAGACGGGGAGCAAGGAGGCGGAGGGCCGGCACAGGCAGTGCAGGCCGCACAAGCCCCAGAGCGGCCCATCAGCAGCGGGCAAGCCCTGGTGCTGGCCGCTCACAGTCACAGCTGGGCATCGGTCACCAGAGACCCTGGGCCTGGGACAGAGGAGTGCTCTCATCCTCATCCCAGGAAAATGCTCCTTCCAGGGCCCGTTTGCTCAGCGGCTGTGTTTCCATCATGGCCCATGAAGCCTGGCTGTCAGACATGCTGCACCGTGTGTTCAAGTACCCAAAACAGTTGCACACAGCTGCTTCTGGTCTCCTGCACCAGGACAGCTGTGCGGGACCCCCCCCATCACCTGAGCAGAGGTCCCTGCCCACCTCGGGAGGGACGTGCTGGGACAGAGACAGCGCAGGGAAATTCCTGAGACACACACCAAGGAGACAGGGCAACAAGAGAGAGCAGCTCTGAGACCAGAGGACAAGGGCATGGTGGCGTCTCAGCGCCATGGGATCGGCAAGGCTGTGCTGTGCCAACAGGCCCGCAGCCCCATCACCATGGCAACACCCACAGGGCAAAGGAAGAATGGGCCTGCGTGCGGGAGGACCCTCACCCAACAGCCTAACTGAAAAACACCTCCCTGTGCTGTGCAGAGTGTGTGGGAGACAGTGTGGACGAGAGCAGACTACCGGCGAGAGCGCATCAGAGGGTGGCTGCAGACCAAGCAGAAGGCAGAGAAACCACACATCTTGCTGAACTGTGACCTGAGCCCCACTCTACAGTGGTTCCATCCCAGAGCAGCCATGCACGTCAAGAAGCGGAGATCCCCAACAGCTGCCATGGGTCCAACACGACCCACCCACCACCCCAGGTGCTGCGGCAAAGACCCCAGAGCTCTGACGTACAAGTTCTTGGCGGCTCCAAAGCCTCCAGGGAAGATGGCAGCGTCGTGGTCAGCCGTGCGGAGCTTGGCCAGGTCGGTGATCTTGCCACGGGCAATCCTGGCTGACTCAGTCAGAACATTCCTGGGAAAGGAGAGAGACCGCAAAAAGATTCAGTGTGCAGACAGGAGCAGGGCAGGCAGAACCATGCAACCAAGGCCCCAGGAAGGCACATTTACTGCCTATAAGAGGGACACTGACCCACACCTGTGCTCATAACGCCCCTGAAGCCCTTTCAGGTCGGCAATTCAGAACCCAAGCCGAAGATCAGGAACTTCCTGTCAGCCAGGGACCCCAGAAAGACAGGCACCCCTCCGGGTACCGGCGACAGACAGCAATTGCACAGCAGTGCGTACAACAAGCGAAGCTACAGCCTAAGCCACAGAGCCCGGGGCCAGGATCCCAGGCAGGAAAAGAAGCACAGGGATCCTGTCTGGGGGATCCACAGCCCCCGGGAGACAGAGCTGTGGATCCCCCAATGGCCCACCTCTTCCCGAACCTAGATGGAAGGTGCCTGGAACCTCAGCCCCAGGCTCTTACCGCACAGTAGAACGGGACAGGGAGACATGGGGCTCTGAGCATACCAGGCCAGGCCTGAGCACATCCCAAGAACAGAGCTGTGTCTGGGGGCCCCCTTCACAGCTACCTGGGGCTCAAACAGGTGAACGAGGGGACCAGACTGAGCTGTTCGCCTTCACTCAAAACCAAGGACGAGGCCCCTACTTGGAATTCTGTCACCGCCTCAGTAAGCCCTGGGAGGTGAGAAACAACTCCACGGTTCTGTGTTAGGTCAGCCCGAGCACCGTGCTTGGGGGGACGCTCACCCCGGCTCCCAGCTCAATGAGGTGGCGGTGTGCACAGCTTGCGTGTCCACCCTCTGTGACCACATCTGACCACCAGGGGTAGGCAAAACTCACCTGGTTTCACTCTCAGAAGGCTGCCCCTTGGCATGGTCAACTACGTGCATCTGAGGGACGTCAGGAGCAAATATCTGGACCTCAGCCCCACCACGGCTCAGGTGAACCAGCACCCTGACCGGGACAAAATCAGACAGGACTGAGACTACCCAACCCAGCTTTACCCGTTACCATGTTTTTGAAAAAAGGATTTTTTTAGTGACTGCTTTACAAAACAAACATAAAACCTCGTATATACTCACACTCTAATTGCTTTACGAAAAGTTAAGGTTAGCTTGCTAATGATCCAAATGCAGTATCATGAACTAACTTAGGGAGACCAGCCAGTCCCCAGGCTCCCTTTACAATCCAGGGTGCTGGGGTCGGGCGACCCGGCTGGTGTCACAGCCAAGCCTCCAGCATTTGAGGGAGCTTTTCATGATGACAAGCAGTTTAACTCATGATCTCTCGCAGCTTTCCCATCACGGTGGTGGGAGAGAGACGCAAGACGCAGACATCTCCCCTGAGGGCTGCCCGGTCCCAGACACAGCGCTTCTCCATTTCAGACAGGGCACCAGGCGTGGGATCCAGCCGAGCGCGCGGCCTGACCCTGGGAGGTCTCAAGCTGTCTGAAGGCCACCCCGACTCCGCCCTCTAACCCCACAGCGCGCTGCACCCGCCGGGTCGGCACCGTGTCCAGCGCCAGCACCGGCGCACGCTGGCAAACCCTGGACGGGCAGGGCTCGGCGGCCTCGCAGCCCCCGCCGCAGGATCCTCCGGTCTCCGCAAGGCCCCGAGCTCCAGAGGCAGGCATTCCGCGACCACTGCCTGACTCGCCCCCTCCCGACGGCCCTGCTGGTGCCGCTCACGGGAACCTTTGAACAAGACGAGGAGCCAGATTCGCCGCAATAGCTGACAGGTCGCGTCGGTCAAGGGCACCGGCAGCCACTACAGTCAGAGCTGAGTGGAGGGCGCAGTGTGTTCCCCGGGCTTGTAACTCAGGGGCCTGAAAACCCCACAAGGCGGCTACTAAGTGGCTGCCCCCGGTGGCAGCGTTACCCCGACATCCAAGATCTCGGCCCTCCTCCCCCGGAACTGCACACGCCGGTTTCCAGGTGCTGCTCTGCGCGCCCCGCGCCCCGCCGGTACCGACAGCCCAGGGAGAGGCCCCGCCCTTCCCCAGGGGCGGCCCCGGGGCCGCGGGGGCTTACGCGGAGGCCTCGTGCAGCTCCGTGCCGTCGTAGACGCCGCACCCGGACAGCACCTGCGGGAAGAGCGGGGTCACGGAGGCCCGCCTGGAGAGTCCGACCTCGGGCGGCCCGCCCCCGCCCGCGTCCACTCACCAACGCGACCCTGGCCCCGGGGCGCGGCACGGAGCCGTGGAGGCTGGCGCAAGGGGAGGGCGCCGGCAGGTCAGCGGACAGCGGCCGCAGGCCCGGGAGCGGCGCGAGCGCGGAGGCCACCAGCTTCGGCGCCAGCAGGGCCCTGACCGCCGCCATGGCCGCCCAGGGACAGCAGGTCGGAGGGTCACGCAGCCGCAGGGTCGTGCGCGAAACGCGCCACTGCCGCGCCTGCGCAGAATCCCGCGAGCGCGCCGGGACGGAGCCGCGCCTGCGCAGTCTCCCAGCTTCCGCTCCCGCGGGCGGTCCCAGCTCGGGCGGGGGCGGGGCCGCAGGTCCCGGGTGAGGGGCGTTCCCTCCGCACCTGACGCGGCTCCATCGCACCACTGGCCCACGTCTAAGTGCGGCCAGGCCTGAGGACGACCCCTGCGCCACCACCGGCCCCCGGGACCGGCCCCTGCCCGCACCCCGCCCAAGTTTCCCGCCAACTGCCACTGCACCAGTCACTTTGGGGCAGGAATAGCCACGGCGGTGACGTCCAGATGTTCTGTCTTCTGTGACCTGTGCCGGCCCTAATTCTGTGTGATCCGTGCATCACATCATTGCAAAAAGGGGGTGTTCTGATTCCTTCAGGTACTAGCTACGATTCTTCCATTTAGAAGAATCTAGTTATCCAGGGATCTGTTCACAGAGAAACGAGTGGATTACCGTTTCTTCCTTTATTTACCACTTTTCAAGCGAACAACACAGGTTTTGTAAATAATTCAAATGGCCTCTGGGACCTGCAGACACACTGCATGTTTTGACCAAAAGCTGTCACTGTCATGCTTACTCAGGCTGTCCCATTGTTGACTTTTACAAGTACTCTCAGCAAGGACATTCTCATGGAAACAACAAATGTGGGGTATTCTACAAGTTACAACCAAAGATGAGCCGGGAACATAGTACCATCTTCATTCTTGAACTTCATCCCAACCCCTCCACTTTGAAGCCAGTAACTCCCAGGGGTACCCTGGCTTCTCTGCTCCTGGGAGCCAGCTGACTCTGCCCCGACCCCCCGTCAGGGCCACATCCAGGACATTAGCTGCCCAGGGGTGGGCTCATGGGGATGCTGAAACCTGCTCTTTCCGGGAGAACCGCCAAAGCGCACACCCTGGTTCAGCTGGTCTGGAAGCCAAGATCCTGCCTCTACCAAGCTCTTCCTGGGCACTGGCTGATGCGAAGCCTTGAGCACGGAGGCCCAGCCACCACCCTAGCCATGCTATGCACACAGGAGACTTACCAGTGGGACCCATCTCCGGGACTGTGGGCAGAGCGGCCCGCCCCCTCCCCCGTGTGGCAGGCCTGAGTGAGCTTCCAGCCCAGCCTGGGGCTGCTGGGTGTGCTTCTACAAGGTCAGAGCCAAGCAAATGCTCCCGGCCCTAGCCCTGTGTAGAGGGAGCCCTGCTCCCGTCCCCCCAGCATGGGAAGTGCTGGCAAGCAGGTGGCCCTGATCCCTGCCACGTGACGATCATACTCGGGAGATATCGTTAATGTTTTTATATCAGAGTTCAGACTTAATCAATACTTACATCTTAGAAAACCCCATCTTTTTCACCCCCAATTTATCATTGAAAGTTCATATTAAAAATAAAATAACAATTATACCAAGTTTGAGTCTATACACAGGCACCCCCTGCTTCCATAAGGGTGCACCAAGGGCTCATTCATTCGCCTGAGTGCCTGAGGCTCCTGGCTGAGCACCAAGCCTGTGCTGGCTGGGGTGTTAGCTCGCTGCTTCCAAGCTTGCTTCTCCCAGGAAGAGTGGGTCCTGGGCGAGTTTCTCTGCCTCTCTGGATTGCCCTCCCGCTCCCAGGCCAGGCAGCGGAGGCTCCACCTCTCTGCGGTCTTAATCCAAATGAACGTGGTTGCAAGTGAGGTCAGCTCTACACCAGAAGCCCGTCCTGGTCCTGGTCCTGGTCCCCGTGTCCTCCCCCAAGCAAGTGCAGACTGTCATCGTCGGACACGTCTACCTCCTCCTCACTTGCCAGCGGTTCTGAGTGGCGTTTCATGCCCCGCTGCCTGGACACTGCCAGTGCGTACTGGATGTTGTAGCGGTTCCAGTCACAGCTGTTCAAGGTACATGGGATCAGGTTAGTAAAAGCAACAGGTTTTCCACACTATCAACTGGCACCCAGCCCACCCAGATCATAAAATAAGAGTACACAGCAAGGCTTGACTAGCTAGTATAAATAATACTCCTTTATGTTGATTTATGTTGATTAGGGGGTGTAATACTGGCAAAGGTATTCATATTGTTAGGGCTAGTGTGCCAGGATAGGTGCTATAATGAATATTGTGGTTGAAGATGTAAGGGGTCTAGGGTCTACAGCGGTTCTTTAGTAGAGGTTTACTGCATCGGCAATTGGCTGAAGTAGTCCATAAGGTCCTACAATATTTGGACCGTTGCAGAGTTGGATATACCCTAGCACTTTATGTTCTACTAGTGTTAGAAAAGCTACAGCTAGGAGAGTAGGAACGATTACTGACACTGTATTGACAATGTACATGTGTGTTAGCCACCTCTGTCACCTCGAGACCCTGTGACCACAACCTGCCCTACCTTTCCTCTTCTCTTCCCTGAGACCCAGGTCCTGCCCAGGCCAGCCTGAGTGGCGGAGGTCTTCAAGGACCCAACTGTGAGATCCCCCTCCGGTCTGTCCTCCCCACCCTTCCTCCTCTGGATGTGACCCAGAGGCTTCACCAGACATGCCTGCCAGACGCCCAAGGATCGGACCAGTGCAGAATGTCACAGCTGTTATGGAGGGCAGAGGGCACTGAATTAGCTGATTCCCATGTGAGCAGAGTAAGGAGAAATCACACCCTCATTCCAGGGGAAGAAAGCACCCAGAGGACAAGCTAAAAGGTGAGGGCCAGAAGGGGCCGAAGCAGCAGCACCTACGTGAGGCGGCAGGACTGCTGTGCGGGAACTGGAACCGTCTAGGTCGTCGTCGCAGCTGGGCCTCAGATCAGTTCATAAAGGCCAGCTGGACGCCAGACACAGCCAAAGATCACCAGACACTCAAGTCCAGGAGACAATGCTCTTGCATTATGCCAAACGAGGAGTCAATCTAATGGGGCACCCGGACTCTTAGACGGAGCTCTGGAGTCACAGAGGCCTCAACAGAGGGAAAGCTATCCCTAGCAGATGGCCATCAGCACAGCCCCTGGACCTTGGGCAGCCAGGGCACTCGGGAAGAAAAGCCTATCCAAGAGTCCTAAAGGCTGAGGAGCCAGTCAAGGAAAAATGGGAGGACACGCGACCCCCAGCCCAGACACAGGCCTCTGCGGGTGGACACTGGGCAGACAGCGGGGCAGGGAGCACACCTTCAGGCACACAGCCAGGTTCCAGGCAGCGATCCATACCCTGCTTTCCACACATTCAGTCAACAGTGGGGAGGAAAAACCCCAAGAGGCCAAGCTGGGAGGCCTTCCTGGCTCCATTTGGCCTCAGGCAAGGGGCAGAAAGTACCTGAACTGTAAGAAACCACCCAGGGACACGGGGATGGAGGCTTCGGGCTGTACCACGACGTGCCCACCTCCACTTTGTAGTGCTAACTCCAGGCCTCATCTAAAGTTGGCCCACCCTGGGTCCCACCGTGGGGCAGCCCAAGGGGAGCAGCTCACCAGCAGGGAGGGACCAGCACCTCCAAACTGGCGCAGGGAGCAGCCCCACTGTGGGACCGGCTGGCGATGGCGGAACCCCCACCCTGCGCACCAACCACACCAGTGCACGTACAGTTTGGAGACGTCGTCCAAGTGCCGCTGGATGCTCTTCTGAAGGAACTGAACAACTGGCAGCAGCTTCCCTGCCCTGGGGAGGAGGCTTCCGTTAGTGCACAGCAGTCACGGAGCCGCCACCTGCCTCCCTCCACGCCGTGTCTCCCTGTGAGGCGTCATGCTGTGGTCTGCCCATGAGTGATCCCCTTCTACCTATGACCGGCTGGTGGAGAGGCAGTGCCACAATGAAGGGGCCCGCCAGCATGACCTACCTGGGCTTCAGCTTCTGACCATGTGCCATGAGCAATTTCTGAGTCCATATGAGGTAGAATTCTAGATGGCAAGACAATTCAAAGGACGAGGCTAAAAACTCAAGTACTTTCTCCACATACAACTCGGGAAGGGAGGAGCTGACAACTTCAACTGTAAGGAAAGGAGGAAAACCACGCTCACACTCAAAAAGCTCACATCAGAAGAGATGCCTCCAGTTCACACCTTCTCTGCCTTTGCAAAGAAGCTGACAGCCTGCCCCGGGTCCACACGCAGGTCCCCGCGGCACCCTGGGCGCTCACTCTCATTCCAGGGCACCGCCTCCAGGACCTCCTGCAGCAGTTTCCTCTCGTTGAGCCGGAAGGCCATGAGGACAGCCCTGGTGAAGTCGCGCTGGCGCAGCGCTGCCCGGATCTGCCTGGGGCTGATGCTGGTGTCCAGCTGGAATGGATCAAAGAGCATCTGGGTGTCCAGGGAGTAGATGAGGAGCCCCTCGGTGGTGGTGGCTGCCCAGCAGCGCCCTGGGGATGAAGCGGGAGAGAGGCTGCCCATGTACTTTCACGTTTCCCCATTTTCTAAAAAAAGGTAGTAAGTACACCCCAAGGTCTCAAACACAACCACACGACAGGCATGTGGGGATGTCTTCCCCTTCCTCAGCCCCAGCCACCAGCTCCTCCCTGGAAGGAGCACCAGGCCATGCCGTGGGCATCCCTCCAGGGCTACCGCAGGCTGTGAGCAGAAACGCACGCATGCTTCTTTCCCCTTTTGCGTCAGGTCCAGCAAGCACTTCCAAAAGGGAGATCTTTTGACTTTGCAGGGTGCATGTTCTCTGCCACAACAACTCCACCATGGCGCCGGAGGCGCCCCCCTAAGACTTCAACATACAAGACGGGGCCACGGCCTGCACCTGGCTCTCACAGCAGGGCAGTGCCACCTGCTGTGCACCCAGCTGCCTCTGTCCTCCGTCTGGCTGCATTAGCTGCCAACCCAAAGATAAGCCCACTGCAACTGTGCAGGCTCGCTCCACAGGACGGCATTAACTAAGGCCCCAGGCCCTCCCCCCGGCCCCTCAGAGGGTCTGCGGGACACGCAGGGGTGGGGCAGGGCAGGGGAGCAGGGTGCTTGGTGGCAGAGGAGGTCGTCCCCTGGGATGGCGCCAACGGGCACACGGGTGCCTTCCCATCCGAAGGCCTGAGCTGTCTGTGACAGCTTTCACAGCCTCCAGAGGGGACAGAGACGACCATGCCTCACCCAGAGAGAACGACAGGGCCTGAAGCCAGCCAGGAGCTCCGTCTGACCTGTCCCCAGGGCAGAAGAGACAGGCCCACCGTGACCAGCCCCCAGCCCTACCAGCACCAACAACGCCCTGCTCAGGGCTCACCGGTGGGGGAGAAGCGGAGTGAAGTCACCCTGATTTCAGGTTTGAAGTGCCGAGAGCTCATGTCACCTGGAAAACAAAGGAGTTGCCGTCAGTTATGGGGCAGTACACTGCTCAGTAAGCGTCTGACAGGCGGCCCCTGGTGCAGCCTGTGACCCCGTGTGACCCATGCCGAGCGCAGCCTGCCCCATGAGCACACACAGCAGGTGAGCCCAGTGCCAGGGCCTCCCCAGAACAGCCTTGGAGCAGCTGTGCCTGTGGGCATCCAGCCTGGCCAGGCAGAGAGCTGGTGTGTTCCTGGAAAAAGCCTCTGTCCAGCCTTACCTGCCTATTCACCGGGCCCCTCACTCCTAACCCCCCTGTCCAGTCGAGGCTCACCCGCACCAGGCTCCACCCTGCAAGGCCTTTTGGGCACTTTTTATTTTCAAATTAATTCTTGAGGGGTAACACTCCCATGTTATGAAATCCGATCACACACAGGTGACCTGGGAGAAGTCCGCCTCCTCTCTGCCCGGCCCCAGCTACCTGGAGCCCTTCCTGGAGGCACTGCAACATTTCCTGCTTGTCTCCCAGAAATACTGTGCTAGGGGCTCTCCACCTTGGGATGACCAACATCTGAGGCAAGGTCCTGTGGGTCCAGCAGAGCCTTGGTCTTTCCACACCTGATGCTAACAGCACATGGCCCGAGCTGAGACCATGAAAATGAATGCAGGCAGGTGGGAAGCAGCATTCCACACAACTGGGGAGTCCTAGGCGCTGAGACCCCAGCACGCATGTGGCAAAGACCAGCCACCGCAGGCACAGAGCAGATGTGCGTGTGCTTGGAGCCGGAGGCCCCAGCCAGGGCTGAGGCGCCCCCACTCCCCAGTGCAGGAAGGTCTCAGGCATGAGCCAGGGCTGGAACCAAGCAGGTGTGGGCAGCCCCAGGGGCTGAGGCAGGCAGGGCGGCTGCTGCCACGGAAAGGCTTGCAGGCTCTCTGGCTGATGGATGCCCCTTCATGGTAGTCTAGCAGGGTCCGAGGGCCCCAAGTTCTCTGCCCTGGCCCTCTGAGGTACCTGTGCCCCGCGGGCCTCCTGGGGCCAGAGGGACACCGAGTCCTCCTTGTGGCCCACATGGGGGTGAGTGCCAGGCCCACGGGCTGGTGGGGAGGCTCCCCAAGCCCCCCACCTCCAGGAGGAGGCCGCCCGCATGCTGCAGCAGCCCAGACAAGGGCACGTCTGCGGTCACCCAGGAAGTGCATGTGGTGAGCAGGCCCTGCTGTGGCCTGGGCCAGGGGACGCACGAGGGGGCCCCTGCTCACCCTTCTTTACGCCCGGCAATGGGATCACCACGCCATCCTCCCCGGCATCTTGATCAATGAGTGCCAGGTTGCCAAATTCTGTCATCTTCCTTCGGTTCAAAAATTCCTAGAAGGGCCAAACTCCAGATGATGCACCTGTCGGAGGGAAAGGGAGGCCGCGCTCGCCTCCCCCAAACCCAGAGGAGACCCCAGCATGTCTGGAGTGCGCAGGACACACAGACCCGGGAAAGTCCGTGCCGAGCCCGCCCACCTAGCCCGTGCAGAGCCTCTGTGGACGGGCGGGGTCCCCACGGCTGCCACCATGGAGGTCGGCTCGGAGGCTCGTGGGGGGTGGGGCAGCTGCTCCCTTGGCACCCCCGTCCTGGAGGCACATCCTCAAGGTAATGGCCAGGACAATGTCCCCCCAGAAACATGAGGAGGGAGTGGCCTTGCCCTGCAGCGGGGCCAGAGCAGGTGAACCCAGGCAGGTTTTCTGGGGCCCTGGAGTGAGGAGTGGGGGCGGGGGCCATGCAGATCCATGCGCTCACTCACCTCCATGGCGTCTAGAGAGAGGTTGCAAGAAATCTCAAACTTCTTCCTAAGAATCTGCTCCTTGACATGATAGATGCACACGAACTTGGACATGCCCCCTGCCAGGACACTCTGGCCGTCCGCGGAGTAGCACAGAGTGGTGAAGGCCCTGAAGCAGAGGGGACATGGGTGAGGGACCCCAACCAGAAGGCATTTCCGTGTGGAAGTCGGTGGGCCCGCTGCCCACCACGGCCCTCACGCGGCTGCCTCCTTAGCCCTGCAGAACTACTATCAGGCACTTATTGCCCCACTGACTCACAGGACTGCAAACAGTGACCTTGGACTTGAAAAAGGATTCTTAGATGTGACACCAAAAGCATAAGCAACAAAAGGAAAAATAGAGAAGCGGGACTTGAAAAATTTGAGCTTCAGCGGCACCTTGAGAAAGTGACGACCACCCCCGGGAGGACGTTATCTGCACGTCACACAGGCTCTATCCAGAACATGCAGCATCGCCCACAAATTGCCAAGGACAGAGGGCCCACGAAAACGGACAAGTTCTCTGAACAAACGTTTGTCCAAAGCTGACACACGCAGGGCCCATCGGCCCGTGAAAGAAGCTCCCATCAGTCCACAGGGAACTGTACACAGGAACCAGGAGAGCCACCACACATCCACCAGAAAGGCCGTGACGCACAACACGAGCCATGAGGACGGGAGGAAACCCGAGGCCCCCATGCCGGCGGGAGAACAAACACGCCGCCTCTTTGGAAACAACAGTCTGGCAGCTCTCCCGAAGGTCACCTGTCCACGTGACCCAGTGCTGACCCTTCCGGGACACACCTTGGCGAGCGTCCGCGACACCTGTGCCCGGATGACTGCAGCGGCGCTGCCCACGGCCCAGCGGCCCCAGGACACTGGACGCACAGACCCGCCCAAGGCCCCAGCGGCTCCAGGTGGCCCCTGACTGGGCCCCTCTGCTCCGCAGGCTGCAGGACCTTACTTCCCCTTGGCCGAGTGCTTCGCTGTGATCTTGTCCAGCTCCTTCCTGCCTGTCTTGAGGTCGTGCCTGCCCTCGATGGAGCCAGTCTGCGTGGCTTTCTCAGGGTCCCAGAAGGTGATCTGCGCATTCAGTGTGGCCACAGCCAGCTCTGCCCCATCAGGGCGAAAGGTCACAGCCAGAGCTGAAGGGAAATGCAGAATCAGGGCCGGGAAAGACCCCAGGTTCCAGCAGATGGGCCCTCACCTGTCCTCAGCCCAAGGGGTCTGGGAGGAGGGGGTGGCGCACAAGAAGCCCTGAGAAGCTTCACCCTGAGGCAGCGCGGGCCCTGCAAGAACGGCGGGGAGCGACGTGGGCAGGCAGAGCCCAGCCTCCTGCAGGGGGGAGGGTGTGCAGGTGGGGGCCCAGACTGACACAAGGCACAACTGAGCAGGGGCCAGGATGGCAGGAGGCGGGGCCCGGCAGGGGTGAGTCCCACGAAGCACAGCCAAGGTGCCTGTGACGACTGCAGGACAGGAGCAGACTGACGGGAGGCCAGCAAAGACCAGGATGCTGGCCACTAAGAGCCTGAACAGAGCCAGGTAGGCAGTGGAAAGCAGAGAACACCACGGAGACCTGAGGTTCCAGGGCCCAGCACATGCCCACACAGGGAAAGCCACGCGGCGCCATCTCTGCTGTGACCCATCGACCCTGCCACCTTGGGTGACAGTGGCCACTGACAAGCCTGGCCAGGCCCAGGACGACCTCACTCTCAACACGGCAGCAGGGCCCACCCACTGCAGTAAGCAGCTGGAAGCCACCGTGGCGCATGCCTGACACTGAGTAACTCCGCTGGGCCACCACCAGCAGCTACAGGCACTTGGGGTCCTGGGCTAACAGCTATACATGCCACCAAGGTGGCCGACTGACGGGTCTGAGACCAGCCTTCCCCGCTGGCTCAGGCCCCTCCCTGCAGGCCCCATGCACGCACCGTCAGAGGTCAGGGCCAGCGTTTCTGTGGTTCTCCAGCTGTCCACCATGTCCCACAGACGCACGGTCCTGTCCCAGGAGGCACTGGCCAGGACTGACTTCACTGGGTTAAAACACAGACCACTGATGGGCCCCTCATGGCCAGACAAAACCTACAGCCGTTTGGAGGAGGGATAAGGAGGGCAGAGCTCAGCCACAGCCCAGCCACAGCTCGGGGAACGTGTGTGCTGGCCACCAAAACAGCTCCCGAGCAGCCAAGGCCATGGGATGAGGTGGTCTGGTGTGGGGAAGGGAGAGGTGACCAGGCCCCAAACATGTATAATCGGTGCTTATTCCCAGGATGACCTCCATCCAGCCGGCGCCCCGGGTCAGCCAGTTGCCCTTCCTGTGCAGTGGGGCCCCTCCCCACTGCCACCCCAGCCCCTTCAAGGGCAAGGCTCTTGCATCATGTGGCGCTTACATCAAGGAGCCTGCCTGTCTGCATGGACCAGATAAAGATCTCGAAGGAGTCCTGGGCCCCTGCAGAGACGATCTCCCCGCTTGAGTCCAGAGCCACGCAGGAGAACTGCGTGGGCCGTGGAGACGTTAACGTGCGGAAGTTCCGGTACCTGTGGGTGGTGGGGGTGCAGCCCGGTTGACATCATTCAGGGGTAGACGCCACCATGCGCCATGGGACTGAACGTTGGGCTTCACGCCAAGCCTGGTGGACGCTGTGTACTTCCCACCAAGCCCAGAGCCCTGGGCCTGGCTGACAGCCCACCACAGAGGGAGCTGCTGCTCTGGGCATGCACCCTGGCAGAAAGGTCACCTGTGAAGGTCAAAGGCGCGCACTGTCCCATCCATGGAAGAGGTCACGATGACATAACCGGTGGTGCTGAAGGTCACACCGGTGACCCCACTGGAATGCTCCGTGAAAGTGATGAAGCAGAAGCCACTGAGGGTGTTCCACACCTTGACCTGCAGCAGGATGGAGGGAGAAGCAGGCTGAGCGCAGGACCACATGCATGTGTGCATCCCAACCAGGGACCCCCAACACGTGGAACCCACACACAGCAACCCTGTGTGCACTGTGGCCACCTCCCATCTCCACGTGAAGGGGGGCAGGGGACCGTGGGGATGGTGTCACCCCGGGAAGGGGCCCAAGCCAGACACAAGGAAGTGGACAGCCAGTGCTCTGCACCCCCACCCCAGCCAGCAAGTCTGTAAGCACCTCCTCACGCTGCAGGACACGGTCGGGGCCTGGCACGGGGCCCCCGGGGCCCTGGCCGGCAGCACGGGGCCGAGGCCCCCACCAGCCCATGTCCGAGGCGCCGCCCCTCACCTTGCCATCATCCCCACCGGTCACGATGTACTGCCCGTCAGGGGAGTAGGCCAGGGCCACCATGCTGTTGAAATGGCCCTGCTGCTTGAGCACGTAGGCCTCGCTCTGCCACTCCCACACCAGCAGCTGGCCCAGGCCTGTGGGGCACATGCCAGCTGGGACCCACGCCTACCCTGCCCCCGGCAGATGCCTGGGAAGGAGGACCAACACAGACGCCCAGCCTTCGAATCCCCAGGGTGCTAAGGCCACAGCCAGGGGCAGCTGGAGACCAGGACCCAGGCCCACCAGGACTCAACAGCTCAGAGGAGCCTGTGTTGTGAAAGCGCCTCTGCTCCTTCACACATGAGCCACCCAGCTGACCTACAGGGCTCACAACAGGCCCTTGGAAGGCATCCTCCTGGGGCTAGGGCACGGCCCAGGGCCTCAGGGAACCACAGGCAGGTGGCCCAGCACAGGAGTCCATTCTTGCTCGCATGCGACCTAGGCCCCAAGACAAACCTGAACAGCCAAAGGCAATCCAGTCCCCAGAGCTGTTGATGGCGATGGAGGCGATCCTCTGGTCCGAGATGCTGAGCAGGGAAGCGGGCCTCAGTGAGCACAGGGACGGCCACCGTCCGTGCCCTGCGGACTAGGCCTGCCAGGACAGAGCCAGACTCCCTGTCCCCTAGCCACTTTCTAGGCAGAACAGTCACAGCTGACCAGAGACCCCAGAGCAACTGTGCTCAAAACCGCGAAGCAGCATGACTTTGAAGAACCAGTATGCAATCTTCTTCACATCCCAGAGACACAGAAAAGAAGGAATGGTGCACAGAGGATGAGAGCTCTTCAAGCCTCTGGTGGCCACTGCTTGCGTGGCGACTCAGGGAGGATGGCACCTGAGTGGAGGCCAGCAGAACCCTGCGGTCCCTCCAGCCCCTCCTGGCTCCAACCCGCTGCCTTGCTGGCTGCCCGCATGTCAGAGAGGAAGGCGCTCACCTCAGGGAGTGGATGAGGTTGAACTCTGGGAGTTCATGAAGATGGAAGATCCCGGAAGCAAAACCAGAGACCAAGAGGTGGGTCTTCTTGTGATACACTGCAGCTGTCAGGTTGTTAAAATCACCCTCTTTATTGAAAAAGTACCTGCACAGACGGGGACAGAACTGTGGAAGGACTGGGGAGCCATGGCTGGCCCCATGCCCCGACCAAGCCCCGCTTGGGACCCTTAGGCCACAGGCCCGCACAAAATGCGGGTGGACAGCCTGACCACACAGGCCTCCCGGCCCTGAGGACGACTCCCTACCTCCTCAGGCCTGCAGCTCTCCACTACCCCTGCCACCCTGGGCTGCGGCCTCTCCACTGATCCCAGCGCCTGTGCTTCCCCGGGTGGGCCCTCGGGGAAACCCTACTCTCAGTGCCTCCAGCCCCACCCCCTCTCCCAGAGACCTACTTGGCCAGCCTGGAGTATTTCACTTTTCCCTGCTGCTCCTCCGCGGCCGGCACAGCCTTCCCACGCACTGTAGTCTCCTTGTCCTCCTCCTCCTCGTCCTCGTCCGCCTCCTCCCTCTGCAGCAGATCTGCCTTCCAGCCCTTGGGGGCTTTCAGCCTCAGGCCCTCGGGAGGCGTGTCACACTGCCACACACACAGGGCTCCGTCCTGGCTGAGCGTGTACAGCTGCAAGGCAAGAACATGGAGTGGGCATGGGTCACCTTGACCCCCCAGCACTGCTGGCCAGGGGCTGCCACGACAAGAACCCTGTGCTAGCTCCATCCCTTCGGCTGAAGCCTGCCCCTGGGCCTGGGAGCAGCAGGGACCTTGGGGAGGCCCGGCACCCCCATGCTGTGCCCAGTGCTGTTGGGGTTTGGGCTCCAGGTGCAGGGACGTACATCCAGGCTGCTGGATTCGAAGAAGCAGGCTACAATGGCATCCTTGTGGCCCCCCAGCGCATAGTAGATGAGGTTGTCCCAACGCTCAGCCCCAAAGACCCAGGTGGACATGTCTCTGCTCCCGACTGCAAAACACCTGGACAGAGGAGACACAGTGCATCCAGTGCAGGGGCTCCCCAGGGTGACACACCCAGGTCTGCCATGCTGGCTGCATCCACCTGCACTTCTCCTGGACACAGGAGCCCCAGTGGGCACGTGTCAGTCCCCCGCAAAGCAGTCCCTCATGGGGGCAAGCAGGGGAGCCCATGAACGGATCTCTGAGCCTGCTGGGTCCCACTGGGAGCTCCTCACCCTCAGCCCCCACGACCTGCCCACAACTGGAGGGAATTCCAGTGTAAACAGAGGGGCAGGAAAGGACGCTGCGACACTGAAGCGGCCGGATGCTGAGTGCGCGGCACCTGGCCACCCCTTCCCAGCGACCCACTCCCAGGAGCCAGACCAGTCTCCCGCTGACACACTGCACTGCCTGGGGACTGTGAGGAAGGTGACCCGACGTACAGGGCAGCACAGACTCCGCCTCTCCCTGCCAGAGCACAGGGAAGCTTAGGAAGGGCAGCAGCTACCAGGAGCCTGTCGCAGCTACCAAGAGAGCCGGAACACGCCCCGTGCACCATGCTTGGAGAAGCCTGCCAACCCCCGCCAGCCACAGCTGCTCTGGAGGTCTGGTGGCACAGATGGCCTCGCGCACTGGTTCACGGCACTCCTCAAGAGGCCCAGACCCTGCTCTCTGGTTTCCAGTGGCACATGCCAGGCCAGGCAGGCCACACTCACAGCCAGGGCCCAGCCTGCACAGCCTCACCGGGAGTCATCGGTCCAGTCAATGCACGTGGTCTCATCGTAGGGGCCAAAATAAGTTTTGTCCAGGACGAACGCGTTGAACTCCCGCTTCCTCCCAGGGGCGTGGTACATCTGAGCGATGTTGCCTTTTGTGACGACGAATTTCCTGCCACAGGAACGGGACCCTCAGCACTCCCCACCCGCCAGAGTCCTGTGCTCAGAGCCTCCAGGGACAGCTCAGCTGCTCCGAGGCCAGTTTCCTGTGAGAGGAAAACCCAGGACTGCCTCTCACTGGCCCCAGGGCCCCTCTTCTCCTGCGGGGACCAAGGCCCAAAGGGCAGGTGGACAGTCAGGGAGGCGGCAGGCAGACCCTGCGGGCACCCGGGCCCTGACATGCCCGTGCCTGTGCACAGGCCCCTCAGCCTCCCGCCTGGGAGGTGCTCACCGACTGGGACACCCCTCGGTGAAACTGAGAGGAGGCACGAGCCATGTGACAGCTGCCCCCGATGCCACTCTTTGGGTTTCGGGTTTGGGTGCCAGGTCGCCCCTGTCTGGAGGCTGGGAGACCCCCTGAGAGCCGCACCTGCCCTTAGGGATGCCTTTGGAAACAAGCTCGTGGACCTCTACTTGACATGTGACAGCCCACGAGAAGGCAGGAGGGGCCGTGCCCGCAGGAGCCATGACAGGGGAAGAGCCCTCTGGGGCTACAAGCACCGACACCAGTCCCCTGCCCAGCCCGAAGGCCTTCACCTGCCATCAGGAGAGAAGGAGACGCTGTGCACAGAGCCCTTGAAGTGGAAGTGGTGGAGCACGGACCTGCAGACCAGGCTGACCAGCAGCGCGTCCCCGCCTGAGGAAGGACAGTGGCAAGCGGGCAGCCATCTGCCCTGCATGCCGCACACTCGCTGCTCTTGTACAGCCCACAAGTGGTGGGGCTCTGTGTGTCCCCGCTGTAGGCATCAAGACTCAAAGCACACCCCCAGTGGGGGCAGTGACACCCCGACACGTCCTCGCCCCGAAGATGGCCAGGACCCCAGATGCAGAAGCAACTGGGGGAGGGGAGAGAGCAGGCCTAGGTGCCCAGCAGGACAGGGTGTTGGCCTCAGGTCACCGACACCCGCCTCGCCTGTCTCCCGGCTGGTCCCATCAGTCCCCACCCTGCAAGGTCGTCTCTTGACAGAGGGTAGTTACCTTCATCGATGATGATGGCAAGGCGGCCATCTGGGGACAGCCCCACACACCTGACGTTGTAGCGCGTGGCCAGGGGCAGAGTACTGGATCTGTTGCTGAGACAAAAACCAGAGAGGTGCCACTGATCTGTCCTCATGGGGGCCTGCTGGGCCCCTGGAACCACCTGCCCACCTGCCCCATGCCCCCAGCCAGAGATGCTCACTTGTCCCCTGCTCCCCAGGAGAGGAAGGAAGACAGTGACCCACAGAAAATTCAGCAAAGCATGTTATACGTCTTAAAAATGGGCTTTGGAAATGTCAGTTTTGCCTCTAGAACTGCATCTCAAAGAGGATTCTGCAAAACTGGAAACTCGACAGTTTAAAATGAGGGATTAGCAAGGACAGCACCTCCCTGTGTACAGAAAGAAAAACATGTGCAAAAATGGAAAAGTAAGGTTAAAAGTGAGTAATCGTTGGGCTAAATTCTGATTGTTATTATTTTACTTTCTGATTTTTCTTCAATGAATGTGTGGTCGTTACTCGAGCTGGACCTGCCCTTTGCACAGAATGAGAGCAGTAACGCCCCGCCTACAGCTGACCTGGCTCCAGGGCTTTAGGGACCCACGGAGGCGGTCCAGGAGACCAGGCCCGCACGCAGGAAGCTCTCTGGGAAGGTGTAACAGCCTACTGAAGAGTCGTTTTCTCTGACAAGCCACAAGCTCATCCAGGAGAAGAGCACACCCAGGCAGGCAGGCCTGACCCGCAGCGAGAGCCTCCCTGGCTGGTGGGAGCCCAGGGCGGCCTCACACCCCCGTGAATTCTACCTTGAAGGTAACGTCGGGGACCTCAATACACGGGGTTTAGCCAAGGGGCTGGAAGCAGCTGGGACGCCTGTGGCCCATTCCACGGCTGGCCCATCACTGCACAGACCCTGTGGCCTCCTGGGGCTGCCCCATTAACAGGTCACTATTCAAAGGAAGGTGAGGAAATGCCCTCAGTGTTTACACGCCAACTACACCCATCATTTTAGCATCATTTCAGCGCCCTTACTTTTTAAGGTCAAATACAGTGACTCTGTTTCCCACAGGACTGATAACTGAATTCCCATCACATGTAAAATTTAAGTTTCCACGCCGATAGACAGTCCCCAGCAAGTTTGAAAACTGAAAAGAGAAAAAAAAGGCATCTTAACAGAAAGAAAGTACAGAATCTCAACTCTGGACAAGAATGAGACCTCTGGTCAAGGGTATGGCAGAGTCTCCCGCAGGGTCCCGTCCTGGGGCCCCTCGGAGCACCTATGCGGCCTGGCCCCGGGAGGAAGGGAGCCCGATCCCAGGGCCGCACCTCCCAGACAGGGCCACGGCGAGCCCTGGCCACAGCCGGGTCGGCAGGCGGACAAGAGGGCAGGGCCCCGGCTCGGCGGGAGAGGCGGCCACAGGGGGCTCTCGGCTTCGCGGGCAGGGTGGCCTGCCAGCACCGCGTCCCCCCACCAGCCCCGCCGCTGCCACCGCTGTGCGCCCCTCACACGCGGAAGGCAGGAGACGGAATCACAGGGCGGCTGCTGGGCCGGGAAGCCCGGGCCCCAGGCTGAGGGCAAGGCCTGCGGGGGCCTACGGAGGAAGCTGCCGCCCGCACCCGGGGCAGCGGCGTGAGGACCACGCTGACGGGCGCGCCGGTGTCCCCCAAGGCGGTGACCCAAGGCACGGGGGAGCCCTGCGGCCGGAGCGGAGGGCAGAGCGCCCCGCGGGAGGCCCAGGGCCGGTAATGCGCGGCGTGAGTTTGTAGGTTAGAACAGCAGCAAGGGTGCGCCGGGTCCCCCGACCCTGAGAGGGATCCCTGCGGCTCGCCCCGCGGCCCCTGGAGCCGGCGCTTGGGGGAGCGGCAGCCCCCGGCACGGCACGCCGGCCCCGAGGAGGCGGGGGTAGCGCGACTCCGCCCGCCCGGTCCCGCGCGTGCTCACCCGGTACGCGAACTTCATCGCGGAGCCAGCACCGCACGTGCGCCGTAGCCTTGGCGTCGCCGCCCGCCGGCCCAGCAAGCACTTCCGGGGCGACCCGCGCCACGGCGCCACAGCGCCCCCCGCGGCCGGGAGGAGGGACGCCTCCCGAGGAGCCGGCCCCCGCCCCCCCGAGGCGGAGCCCCGGGGTCGCGCCCGGCGCCACAGGGCGTGGGGCCCGCGGCCGCCCAGAGCGTCGACGCACTAAGGGAAGAAGGCCGCCCCCGCGCAGGCGCACTGACAGCAGCGGACAATGAGAGGGGCCAGGAGACTGTCACGACACCCCAAACATCGCATGGGCGGCCGGTCACTTTCAGACGTGCGGCTGGCAAACACGTCTACGAGAAACCTCAACTTCTAAAAATGCCTTTGCTCCTCCGTAATGTTCCCCCCAAAATAAATCACCTATGTTTCAAGCCAGGAACAAGGATTGGGGGGAAAACAAGGAAACTATTTAACTTTACACCCTCAATTTTCACACCCTACAAGTTCAAAACGGCAGTTTCTTGAAATGTGTATTTTCAGAATTATAATGCTTACATTTTAAAGTTTTAATACAATGGTTTTAGTCTAACTATATTACAGAATGTGAAAAATGACTTTCATAGTAAACCATGAAAGAAATTAATACCTGCAGTGTCAAAGTCACCAACTTGTCACCTTTTCCAGTCACAGAATCCCAGCAAATTGTATTAACAATACTTTCAGGTCTTGCAGCCTGATGTATATATAGAGAGTGAACAAATTTAGAGAAAGGGACATTTTCATGAATAATCAAATTTTAGAATCATATAGGATTTATTTGAAAGATCACAGTTGACAGTAAAACAGATCACTCTAGTTTGTTGTTTTTTAGAAAGTGTAACTTTACATTGTATATATACCTGGAGTGTTTCATTTTATAATTCTATCTTATTTTGAATGCTAAATTGAAATAGAAGCCTGAATTCTCTCTACTGTTTATGGGACATCTATACTTATCGACTAGGACTAATACAGGAATCCCACTCACCACGGCTGTGCTGACAATGGAACTGTAGGTACAAGTCATTTTCAGATAAAACAATTTCCATATTAGAATCAGAGGAGTTAATAATTTTTCCAATCATAGGACACCCCATGAAATTCACCAAAATTATAACTATTTTCTTTTCCATTCGTTAGTATTTACATGTTCCACATATATGTGTAAAACAGCTGCAGGTGTATTTTAGAGGAATATTCTGTACCTGGCTTCACAATTACATCTTTACTAACAAAACCAGTTTATCTAAAACACATTAAGTCCTATTTTATTTTAAACACAACAAAAATCCAAACTGCCTTTTTAGTTCTAAAAACTGAACTTTAAGGTGACATTGTTTTGTGTTAACAACAAAAAACAGAGGCGTCCACCTAAACTTAGGCTGCAAAAGATCTTTTGAGTAATTGGGGCAAAAAACAAACCTGTGATAAATTTCATTAAGTTTCCAGACAGTAAGAAATCACCATAAATATTTTGGATTTCCTCTTCAAATTTCCCCACTAAATATACATGTAATTAGAGAACGCCACCCTGGGATTGGGGCCCAGACACAAAAATCAGAACTAAGGTAACGGCTGAGTCACACTCCCCCTAACAAAGGGCGAGAGACAAGCTGCACCGTGCTGTTTGTTCCCTTGGCCCCAAGGCCGCCCCTGCAGGTTAGAGGCTTTTCTGACAGAATCACATGGCAAACATCTCTTCATTGACAGGGCCTGGCAGATCTGCAGGGCAATCGATCAAGTTTCACAAGGAAACAAACTTGCTTTTTTAAAAACCCTAGACCATCCTTACATTCTTAAATTCCAGTCTGCCTAACTAGTTGACCAAACTTATTACTTTTAAACTGCACATTAGGAAGATAAATTCCTGCAAAGCTAACACACATATTTATCTTCTTTACATACTTGTCCAATTTCTATAAATGAAAGAGACACAGGGGTGGGGGTGGGGAATCACACCAACTTTATTTGCTGAATGAAAAGACAACATACAGAAGCGTGGAAAGACTGCTCTGTCCATGTTTATTCTGAAACGTGCCTTCTCACACCTACACCACTGGCCTCTTGGAAGCTGGTGACAAGCCCAGGCCAGTGGCAGCTGAACAGGCCTGACTCACCCATTTTTCACTAAGGCTCACACATTTGAGATTATTCTCAAGTTTTATTGAGGCATTATTTGAGGCCCCACCCTCTGCCAACCCAACTACACTTGTCTGCATTGATCTGATCAAGTTCATCCCAACCACACTTTCCCAGTGAATTAAGAGTTCTCTATTTCATATGTACAAAAATACATTGCTTTGGAGAGCTGGAAAAGGTTTAATACATACAACAGTTATTTACAAGCTGTGACTTTCACACCAGTAAAAACAAACACATATTTATTTTGTCCTTGCTTTTTGGTGCAACTTATACATAAACATTACATCAGTTAGTTTGTACCTTTAAAAATAATAAATCGATCGTATGTACAATTAAATTTACAACTGAAAGCAAACTAATCCGTTGGTGTGATATGACCACAACTTAGCAGGCCGGCAGAGAATATTCTAAGACTTCCGTCCCTCCTATAACCAGACTGGAAATACACTGAAAGCACACCCTCCAGCCTTCACTTAAATGGAACTTCTTAATTTCAAAGACGTAGGGTGCAAAAGAAAAGTATTGATTACACAGTTACAATTACACATAGACTTTAAGTGTAAAGGTGAGAGAAAAACAATACAATGTATTAACCCCCACATATATAATTAAAATAAATATATATTTAATTCCAAGTGCATATGATAATCAACATTATGGGGAGAAAAGGGCCTCAGAAATATTTACTCTGAAACTATTTCAATACCAAGTCATTCCTTACGACCTGGTCTAGTCTCCTTAAAGTACCTTTAAAATGGCTCCAGCTGCTGGATGCCCCAGGTCCGCCCAGTCTGACATCCCAAGGCATAGAAGGGGCTATGTTCCCTTCCAACCGCACCCCTCAGCCCCACCCACCTGCCCTTTTAAAAGGGAGTCACTATAAAAGCACAACTAGAAGATCTGGGGTACAGAACTGTGTTTTACCCCTTAGGGGCCTTACAACTCCATCTGTTCCAGGAATTGGGCAGCCATGTGACCAGAAAGGCACACACATGCCACCACCAAGACTAACACCTGCTGAGCATCACCTGAAAGACACGTGGACTTCCACAGAGACCCAGCAGGTGAGAGGCACTCAGGTGGGAGCACTCTGCACCTCTTCCAGGAGCAGGGCGGGGTGACGGGTGGGGGGAGCGCACTCCGGGCAAACCCTGGAGGGCACCCGACACAGGCAGGGAGATGAGAAAGTCAGTCAACGGACACTACAGACAACACAAAAATAACATAACCCAGCTGTACACTGAAATTCTCGGATGTTTCCGTGGCCAAGGGGAACCCCCAAAAGTCTGGTTAGAGCTAGCATGTTACAATGGAGAGCAACTGAGTCAGGACGCCTCGGCGCCCTCACGTGGGCCAGAGGCATGGTCATGTGACACTGACTTCGAGGACATGGTCGTCTGTGCTGGGGATGACCAGGACCTGCGCACCCATGCTGGAGTTGAAGACCTGGCCAGGCAGCAGGGCTTGGAGCCGGGGCATGGGCAAGCCTTTGTGCTCGCCGCCGGCAACCGAGTGCACACCGCCCCTGCTCTTGATGCTGCCGCTGTCCAGCTGGTCATCCACGTGCTTGTCCACCGACAGGCTGTCATTTTCTATCCAGCTATCTGAAAAACACATGGAAGTGAGAGGCAGGCCACAGACGCCGACCCCTCACCTCCCCAGGTGCCGTGGGCCACTCTGAGCCGGTGTCCAGCGCAGAGGATGAACTGAGGCAAGCCCTTTGGAGAGCAGCCAGCGCGGGCCCTTGGAGCAGGCACCTGAGACTAATGCTAACTAGGTTTGGGCATTAGGTTCCACGGGCACCCAAAACAGAGCCAGTATTCCGTACAACGCTGGCCCCTCAGCTCCCTGCGCAGCCACCCCCCCACGAGTGTGCACTTCAGCGTACAGAGTCCTTACCAGCATCCAGTTGGGAGGAGTGCGCAGAATGATGTGGGAGGTATTTAAACAGCCTGACGTCGGGAAGTGGCAGGTATCCCGCAAAAAGGGGCATGACCTCCATGTGGACTCTGTGAGTGGCCTGGGCGGCCACAGGCATGGCGATGACACCAGAGCTTTTCCCACACACTGCCCAGTTGCTACTGTTGTCCACAACTGAAACAGAGGGAAACCACTGCTTTGGCCCCAGGGAAGGGCATCTGGTATACATACCAAAGCCAGAGCTACTCGTTGCCTCACACTCCCGTGTGAGCTCCTGTGCCTCCATGTCTCATGACTGCACCTGGAAGCAAGGACGGAGGTTAAACCTAAGATACACACTTTAGGCACAGGGAAATCACTTTCTCCTCAAGCTAATAAATGAGCAATGATTCAGTTTTGACGTGAAATCACTTTGAAAAGTTCATGTGTAATGCTTTAAGAGTCGGCTTGCTCTGGCTGTTAAATCAGGAATGGGGATGCAATAGGGTGGGGCTTGTCTGGTAAGTGCCAGGGCCGAGGCAGTGGGCCTGACCCCCTCAGCCACTCACACAGACCTCCGATGGGAAGGGGAAGACGTATGTAAAGCACTTAGAACCTCTCCTGGGTCATCAGCATCTTAGTACATGGCGGGCGTTATTAACACTACTAAGACACAACCTAAATGTATTTCAGTGCCATTTACACAGCTAACTGAGCAGTCAGCTGAAAGTAAGTAGGGCAGGACCTGCGTCCTCAGGCAGCAGATGACTTTGCAAAGAGGTCACAGGATCCCTGTGTGGCCAACAAAGCCAGAGCCCAGCAGCATGTGACTTGAGCTCCACGAACACAAAGAAGGGGCCACAGAGGGCAGGCTTCCCGCAGGGGGACCTGGGACCTTTGAGGATGCGGGATGCCAAGGGACGGCATCCGGGAGGGACCCATGAGGCCTACCCCTGCTGCCTCCCAGTGCGGACATGTGCACCGGTGGGGAAAGCGCAGGCCTGAGCCTGAACCGCAGCACAGGTACCAAGAGTGGTGGCACTGCCTTCTTCGCCACCACAACCCTGTAGTGAAATAATTGCCAGTTTTACTTAAGAATGTCCTTCCTGTAGTAGTAAAATTAATTTTATTAAATTCAACCCTTAAGTACACCTCCTTTTTTAACTTTAATTTTGAAAGGATTGTAGACTCTTAAGAAGTTGCAGAAAGAGAGTGGTCCCGCACACGCCAGCTACGCTGTTCCTGTTACAGCAAGTGGACGCAGGCACAGCACAACCCACCAGACCGAGGGGCTCGCTGGGCCTCACCAGCAACGGCCCCTCAGTCTGGGTACTGGCAGGCACTTTCTTTACGTGAATGGTGTGAGCCTGACACTTCAAAGATGATGCCAATGATACAGTTTGTAACTCTGACCAAACATTCTTGGACAACGTGCATTTGCCACCGTGGGCTCGGCAGCATCCCAGTCCTCAGACTATCCTGATGTGCTCAGCGTGAGCCTGAAGCCCATGACCAGACCCTGTGCAGTGAAGGGCATCGGCATCTGGAAGGCCCGTTAACTCAGGAAAGTCACACAGCAGTGCCCGGGGCCCTGAGGGCTCAGCACCGGCGCATAGGGTCAGCACCGCAGCGGGGAGTTGAAGTCTCCAGACCCACCTTCGTACAGGAGCTTTGTTGAAAAGTACTCATCAGATTGCATCAGCGCGTCATCCCTGTCCACCTCCAGGAGGTCGGAGAGCCGCGTGATGGACACCTCCAAGGAGCACAGCGAGCCAGTCCTACAGTGCTCCGCCCCCGAGGGCGGCCGTATCTCAGCCTTCACATTATACAGCGTCTGGCCAAGAAAGGGAAGAACAGGGAGGCGGGGGTGATGTGAAGCAATGCTCTGCAGCCTCGGGGCTGCCCACACCAGGGGAGGCAGCGCCGAGCATGGGCTGGGTGGGGAAGCACTGAGCTGAGCATCCCTCAGGGACTGTGGGTGTGACGTCCTCGGGAGCCCACCTCCAGAGCCTTAAAATCTCTTCTTTAAGCTGTCCACTTCCTGGCGGGCACCAGAGGAGAAAGGAGAGGCCCAGGCACCCCGTCTACTACCCCCAGATTCCAGGAGACCAGCGCTTTGGCTGCCTGCTCCTCTGCAGGGAGTGTTTTAGAGCTCATTTCAGGCCCCGTACTTCAGCATTATGACCAAACACAACACCACTATCACAGCTATCAACACCATTCTTGGGGTCATCCAGAGTCAGGTGCACAGCCAACCTTCTCCATGCCTCTGTCTCCACAACCCACCTGCCCAGCAGTCAAGCACACCTGCCCAACATTCGCCGACCCAGGAGGAGCAAACACCCAGACCTGCATGTGACCACAGCCTCGTCCACCACACGCTTCCTTCAGACTGCTGTCACACTGGGGCTTGGCCACTCCCCTGAGCTGCAACCTTGGCATCCATTTCGTTTGGAGAAGTGACCTGCAGGGGCCGCACTCGGACGCTGGCCCCTCATGAGTGTGTACCCCAGGTCAACAGCTTGCAGAGTCACAAGCGAGTGTTAACTTCCTAACATGGCTTCCTCAGTAGCCCCCACCCCTGCTTCCCAGCACCTTCCCCTCATGTGCCCCTCGGATAAGACCACCACGGGGTTTACCAAAACCCACTCTAGTGGTCTGAACCCAGCCTGAGCCCTGGAGCCCTCCACCCAGGCCTGATAAAGGCAGGCACCCCAGGTCCTGCCACACTCTAGCTACACTCTGCCTCAGCCTCCCCATGTGGCCCCCAGAGGCGCGCCATACTTCCTCTAGGATCTTGAGTGACAAACTTCCCTTTGTCAGTTTTCAGGGTCTATTGTTGAACTGGAGTTCACCACCTGGCACCCTGTGCTCCACATAACAGGTGTTCATCTACCCAAGTCTTAGCAGGTATATAATTATAGTAGAACCTAATTTAAAACTGTTCTGTTGGTACTGTAAAATGCTCAAAGAAAAAGGATTTCAGAGTTTTAGATACAACTTTTTTCTGGAAGCTAATAAGGCTAACCAGCAGGCCTAGATAGGCCCTGCTCAGTAATTTTCCCATCAGATTACCAAATACATCTATTTGGAGGGACAGACTTTGAGTGGTCTGAAGGGGGTTATGCTGGATTTCATGTGGATCTCTGACTACACGGGCACAGGAGATGCTGGTCTGTGCAGATGTAAAAGTGTGCAATCCCTCCGGCTGGAGCAGTGCCACAGTGTGTCCCGGGGGCTAGAGAGGTGAGCAATGAGGGGCCCTGCGCAGAGACAACAGCAGCGTGGACAAGGCCGACCACAGGGCCTCCTGGCCCTAGGACGCTCCTGCCTGGGGCCTACAGAGTGCGCCCAGCCAGGGAGTGGTGTGGGGCGTCCAGCGTGGCTGTCTGGCTGCATGGGGGGGTGAGGGGGAGACGCTGAGGGGGCCGTGGACCCCCAGTCGGCAGTGAGGTGCCTCCCTGCACCTGACAGAAGCTGCTGAGGCCGCGGGTGCAGGGTCTGGAAATACACTTCAGGCCGGAGCGCTACCCTTACGGCCCACTGATTTCTACAAGGGCGCCTGACCATCCTATGGGGAGGGGACAGTCTTTTCAATAAATGGTATAGGGACACCTGAATAACCCCCTGGAAAGGGTGAAATTTGGAACCCCTCCTCTCACCATATACACAAGTTAACTTAAAGAAAATGGTAGACCTCAATCTAAGAGCTGAAAGTACAAAAATCTTAGAAGAACACAAGGGAGGAAATCTCTGACGAGGGGTAAGGAGAAATTTCTCAGATCCCACACCAAAGGTACAAGCACTGAAAGAGATTGATAAGTCGGGCTTGAATGAAATGAAAAACTTTTGTGGTTCCAAGGACACCATCAAGAGAGTGAAAGTACAACTCACAGAAAGCAGAAAAATCCCAGCAAACCATCTATATGGTAAGAGACCGGCATCTAGACTGTATAAAGAGCGTTTACAACTCAAGAGTAAGAAGACAGCGCTAGTAAGAAACATGCAAGTACCTTTCCAAAGAGATGCAGATGGTCGATAAGCACATGAAATACGCCCACTGCCATTTGCCATCATGGAAATGCAGCCTAAAACTGAGATACCACTCCCCATGGGGACAGCTACGATCAGAGACAACAGAAACAGTGTGAGAATGTTGAGAATGTGGCCACTGGATCCCTCACAAGCTGCTGGTGGGTATATAAAGTGATGTCTCTTTGACAACTTAGCAGCTTCTCAAAAAGTCAAACACAGAGTCACCATACGACCCAGCAGCTCCACCGAGGTATTTACCAAAGACGACTGAATATGTACACATATAAACACTTACACAGGGTTTCCATGGCGTCATTTCTCACAATAGCCCCAAAGTGGAAACAAGCCAAATGTCCAGACATGGAATGGAAATACATGGAAAAACAAAAAGTGGTCCACCCACCGAATGGAACATCATTCAGCCACTTAAGAGGAATGACGTCCTGGCACGTGCTACAACATAGAGAGCCCTGAAGACATGATGCTGAGGGCAAGAAGCCCACTGCAAGATCACCCGTGACATGATCACAGCTCACGAACTGCTCAGAATAGGCGAGGGCGCGGGCAGCCCGGCCGCTGGACTGGTGGCCTTCTCGAGTTGAGAAGAGGAAGAGATGGGAAGTGGCTGCTGCCAGGGCACAGGTTTCTCTCGGGATGACCAACATGCCCCACAGTCAGATAACGGCACTGGTGGCACAAGCCTGTCCCCCCCACGTTCAGTGAGCTGCACGCTTCCAACAGGCGACCCTAAGGGCACAGAAGTTCTATCTCAAAGCTGTTTTAAAAGTGCTATCTATATTTGTCAGTTCTGTCTTCAGAATGCCAGTTGAAGAGCTCCCTCTGGCCTTGTGCTCTGTGCATACAGTTCTTAAGGAAAACGTTTCTATACTCCTCAACTGAAGGGGACACAAAAACGACAAAGAAGTGAGAACTGTTTACTAGCTAATAATCACCTGCAACAAGCAATCAGATTGAATTCATGCGGACTCCTTACCAAACAGTGATGTGACATTCTGCTGCCATTAACACATCAAAAAGGTGCCCGTTAGTACTACAAAAAGACATACAGTGGTAGTGATTATGTTTAACTCCAAACAGGAAGAGCAGAACAAACAGTCTTTTGGATGGAAGGAAGTATTAAAAACCTGCCAACACCAAGAGCTATGAACACAAACACCTTCTCAAAGTGCTGTTGGACAACTTCAGTAGTAAAGAGATGGAAACACCACAAAGCTGTGTATTTAATTCCCATTTACCTATCACACAACCCAACAATCCCACTAAAGGGACAAAAATACAACTGTATCTCCTCGCGTGGCATGAGGCCACTTTCAGCCACACACTTAACGCGCAGGCTATGGAGAAGCTTCACAGGATTAAGTTTCCGTGAAACTTTGTTTTCCTCTCAAAAAACTGGAGACCTGCGTGTATAAAGTAATTCCCCTGTGTAGCAACTAATGATCAAGATGCAATGATAAGAAAAAATTCCAGGACATCAGTAAGTCAATGTACGGAAGAGAGGAGGGACAATAGGGAGGGGGTCTTAGGCCTTCACAGACACAGCTCGTAGCAAGCCTGTCCGGGGATCAGCCCTGTCACCGAGGAAGGCCTGGGGCTCTCCAGTACGGTCACTGGCGATCTGAGTACTGCGTTAACTCTTTTCCTTGGCCACTTGCTTCATTATATCCCAAGATTTTTGTCTGATTTTTTTCAGTTATAAAGAACACGATGCTACCTTTCATTCTCCTGCTCCACATCCCACCAAGAAAGTAACACAATACGTACGAAAAAGTTTTCCACTTGGAACTCATAAGTATACGGCTTTAAGGAGATAGACAGCTGTTCGGCAGAAGCTGGGGAGAAGCCCACGGAGAACTGGCCACGCAGCGGAGGGGGGGGCACTGCCGCCCACTTCAGCTCCCAGACGAAGAACACCGACTGCTTGCTGGGGAGAGGCTGCAAAATGGAGAGTCGACCGTCACTGCACTTGCAGGAGACCTGGCCAGCGGGCCGCTCCCAGGGGCGCTTGGCACAATGGGAACGCATGCCTGAGGCGAGAGGTGGGCTGCCAGAGCTCGCGCCCATGCCCGCCTCCCACCCCCGCTCATCCTGCCCAGCCCTCCCCACAAGAAGACGATAGAAGGTGGCAAAAACGTTTTGATGTTTTATGATTCCATGAGCTTTATGGCATAGGGGTTCATAAAAAACGCTAAAAGAACATTTATTAGTATATAGTACACCATACACTTCCAAAATGGGAAATGCCATGAACCACTTAAAAAGGACATCTTTACATCCATGCCAGTCACTGTGCATTAAATGTTAAGGTACATGAGGAACCAGTGCCACCTCAGGCAGTCCGCAGCTACAAGAAAAGGGACAGACTCGGGTAGCATCTGAAACGGGGCAAATGTTAGCTGGGAAAATCCATTGAAAATGTTAAAGATCACAAATCCTACCATTTGCAACAACATGGATGGAGCTAGAGGGTATTATGCTCAGCAAAATAAGCTAAGCCGAAAAGGACAAGTATCAAATGATTTCACTCATATGTGGAGTACAAGAACAAAGGAAAAAACTGAAGGAACAAACAGCAGCAGACTCACAGAACCCAAGAACGGACTAATAGTTACCAAAGGGAAAGGGATTGGGAAAGAAGGGTGGGAAGGGAGGGATAAGAGGGTAAAAGGGGCATTACGATTAGCAGATGTAAGGTGGGGGGGCATGGGGAGGGCTGTACAACTCAGAGAAGACAAGAAGTGATTCTCATCTCACTACACTGATGGACAGTGACTGTAATACGGTTGTTGGGGGGGGACCTGATGAAGGGGTAGTTTAATCACCATAATATTGCACCTGTAATTGTAGGTTAATGATACCAAAATAAATTGTAAAAATGAATGAATGAATGAATGAATACATGAATACATACATGAATGAATGGATAAATAAAATAGATGAATGAATAAATAAATGAATAAATAAATAAATAGATAGATAAATAGAAAAGTAAATAAATAAATAAGTAAGTAAATAGATAGATAGATGATAGATAGATAAATGAATGAATAGATAGATAAGTCAGTCAGTCAATCAGTCAGTCAGTCAGTCAGTCAGTCAGTCAGTCAGTCAGTCAGTCAGTCAGTCAGTCAGTAAGTCAGTAAGTAAGTAAGTAAGTAAAAGATCAGGCATCCATTATGAAAACCTTCAGAGTTCCAGGAATATGGCGGCGTGAGCAGGGCGGAGGAAATCTCCTCCCCAAACCATATATATTTATGAAAATACAACAAATACAACTATTCCTAAAAGAGAGACCAGAAGATACAGGACAGCACACAGCCTGCATCTACACCTGAGAGGACTCGGCACCCTGCGAGGTGGGTAAGATACGGACCCGCGTCCCAGCGGGACCCAAGCACTCCGCCACCCTAGCGCACTGGCGGGAGGAGAGGATTCAGAGCGGGGAGGGAGTGGGAGTACACCCTGTGAAATAACCAGCCCTGGTGATCTGTGCCTGGAGCACTGACACACATCGCGCGGTGTAGCGGAGATTGGAGAGGCAGAGGGCGCAGGGTCTCAGCGGGAAACGCATTGGGTCCTCTCAGCCGGCACCCCAGGACAAAAGAAAAGCGCGCACTTCTTTTTAGTTGTCTTAAAGAGATAGGGGCCCAACGGAGGAGCAGGATCATCCCAGAACACTCGGCGCAGCAGGTTGGAAGTCCTGGGGAATTTGGGACCCCTTGGCTGGCGACTGGGAAAAAGTAGCCCTACTGAGACTTCCCACAGAGATCAACAGCCTCCCATTTGTTCCCGCCCCAGCCAGAGCTACAAAGGGCTCTGCGGAGCGGTGTGGCCGCGGCTGCGGAATAGTGGAGCAACAGCGCCACCCACACCATCCTCACAGAATCTACTCCTGGCAGGCGTCTTTTTGTTTGTTTGATTTTTCGGTGTTTTTTTTCTCTTTTCTTTTCTTTCTTTTCTTTCTCTTCTTTTTTTTTCTTTTGAAAGTTTTAAAGAACCCAGCAGACATACATGGCACCTGCCAGCGACCACTTCTATCACCACGAAAAGACAGAGGAATATGGTACAGACAAAGCTCCAGACCCAGACAACCCCAGAGAAGGAGCCCGAAGGGATGGACATGCACAGTCTTCCTGAAAAAGAATTCAGAACAAAAATCATAACCATAATGATGGATCTACAGAGAAATATGCAAGAGCTGAGGGAGGAAGTGAGGGAAGTGAGGAAAGACAATGCAGAAATGAGACAAATAATCGCTGGCTTAGCAGCAGACTGGACGAGATGCAAGAGACTGTTAATGGAATAGAAATCAGAGAACAGGAATACAGAGAAGCTGAGGCAGAGAGAGATAAAAGGATCTCTAGGAATGTAAGAATATTAAGAGAACTGTGTGACCAATCCAAATGGAACAATATTCGCATAATAGGAGTACCAGAGGAAGAAGAGAGAGAAAAAGGGATAGAAAGTGTCTTTGAAGAAATAATTGCTGAAAACTTCCCCACGCTGGCGAAGGAAATACTCTTGCAGGCCACGGAAGCCCGCAGATCTCCCAACACAAGGGACCCAAGGAAGACAACACCAAGACACATAATTAAAATGGCAAAGATCAAAGATAAGGACAGAGTATTAAAGGCAGCTAGAGAGAGAGAAAAAAGATCACCTACAAAGGAAAACCCATCGGACTATCATCAGACTTCTCAACAGAAACCTTACGGGCCAGAAGAGAATGGCATGATATATTTAATGTAATGAAAAAGAAGGGCCTCGAACCAAGAATATTGTATCCACCACGATTATCATTTAAATATGATGGAGGGATAAAACAATTTCCAGACAAGCGAAAGCTGAGAGACTTTGCCTTCCATAAATCACCTCTACAGGATATCTTAAATGGACTGCTCTAGAGGGAAGCATTTCTAAGGCTAAAAAGATGTCACCAGAGAAAATAAAATCATACCAAAGATAGCGGACCATCCAATACTAACTAAAGGCAAAGAATAAAACACCTAGTATATAAAGAATGGAGGAGGAAGAATAGGAAGGGAGAGATAAAGAAACATCAGACGGTGTAAGTTAGATTGTCAGATAGTAAAGAAGCAACCCTTGAACCTTTGGTAACCACGAATCTAAAGCCAGCAATGGCAATAAGTATAATACATATCTATCAATAATCACCCTAAATGTAAATGAACTGAATGCACCAATCAAAACACACAGAGTAATAGAATGGATAAAAAAGCAAGACCCATCTATATGCTCCTTACAAGACACTCACCTCAAACCCAAAGATATACAAAGACTAAAAGTGAAGGGATGGAAAAAGATATTTCATGCAAACAACAAGGAGAAAAAAGCAGGTGTTGCAGTACTTGTATCAGACAAAATAGACTTCAAAACAAAGAAAGTAGCAAGAGATGAAGAAGGACATTACATAATGATAAAGGGGTCAGTCCAACAAGAGGATATAACCATTATAAATATATATGCACCAAACACATGAGCACCGGCATATATAAAACAAACACTAACAAAATTAAAGGAGGAAATAGACAGCAATGCATTCATTTTAGGAGACTTCAACACACCACTCACTCCAAAGGATAGATCAACCAGACAGAAAATAAGTAAAGACACAGAGGCACTGAACAACACACTAGAAAAGATGGACCTAACAGACAGCTACAGAACTCTACACCCAAAAGCAATAGGATACACATTCTTCTCAAGTACACATGGAACATTTTCCAGAATAGACCACATACTAGGCCACAAAAAGAACCTCAGTAAATTCAAAAAGATTGAAATTCTACCAACCAACTTCTCAGATCACAAAGGTATAAAACTAGAGATAAATTTTAGAAAGAAAACAAAAAGGCTCACAAATACATGGAGACTTAACAACATTCTCCTAATTAATCAATGGGTTAACAACCAAATAAAAACAGAAATCAAAGAATATATGCAGACTAATGACAACAACAACACAAAGCCACAATTTCTGTGGGATGCAGCAAAGGCAGTTCTAAGAGGAAAGTATATTACAATCGAGGCCTATTTAAAGAAGGAAGAACATTCCCAAATGAACAGTCTAAAAACACAATTACTGAAATAGGAAAAAGAAGAGCAAAGGAGGCCCAAAGTCACAAGAAGGAGGGACATAATAAAGATCAGAGAAGAAATAAATAAAATTGAGAAGAATAAAACAATAGAAAAAAACCAACGAAACCAAGAGCTGGTTCTTTGAAAAAATAAACAAAATAGATAACCCCCTAGCCAGACTCATTAAGAGAAAAAGAGAATCTACACACGTAAACAGAATCAGAAATGAGAAAGGAAAAATAACAATGGACCCCACAGAAATACCAAGAATTATAAAAATGAGAATCTATATGCTAACAAGCTAGAAAACCTAGAAGAAATGGACTTCTTAGAAAAATACAACCTTCCAAGACTGACCAAACAAGAAACAGAAAAACTAAACAGACCAATCACCAGCAACAAAATTGAATCGGTAATCAAAAAACTACCCAAGAACAAAACCTCCAGGCCAGATGGATTCACCTCTGAATTCTACCAGACATACAGAGAAGAAATAACACCCATTCTCCTTAAAGTTTTCCAAAAAATAGAAGAAGAGGGAATACTTCCAAACTCATTCTATGAAGCCAGCATCACCCTAATACCAAAACCTGGCAAAGACCTCACCAAAAAAGAAAATTACAGACCAATATCCCTGATGAATGTAGATGCAATCAGAAAACCAATTCCATTCACAATTGCATCAAAAAGAATAAAATACCTAGGAAAAAACCTAACAAAGGAAGTGAAAGACCTATACTCTGAAAACTACAAGACACTTCTAGGAGAAATTAAAGAGGACACTAACAAATGGAAATGCATCCCATGCTCTTGGCTAGGAAGAATAAATATTGTCAAAATGGCTATACTATCTAAAGCAATCTTCACATTCAACGCAATCCCTATCAAAATACCAACAGCTTTCTTCAATGAACTGGAACAAATAATTCTAAAATTCATATGGAACCAAAAAAGACCCCGAATAGCCAAAGCAATTCTGAGAAGGAGGAATAAAACAGGGAGAATTATGCTCCCTGATTTCAAGCTCTACTACAAAGCCACAGTAATCAAGACAATTTGGTATTGGCACAAAAACAGACCCACAGACCAGTGGAACAGAATAGAAAATCCAAACATTAACCCAAACATTTACAGACAATTAATATTTGATAAAGGAGCCTTGGATATACAATGGGGAGATGACAGCCTGTTCAGCAGCTGGTGTTGGAAAAACTGGACAGCTACATGTAAGAGAATGAAACTGGACTACTGTCTAACCCCATACACAAAGGTAAACTCAACGTGGATCAAAGACCTGAATGTAAATCATGAAACCATAAAACTCTTAGAAAAAAACATAGGCAAAAATCTCTTGGACATAAACATGAGTGACTTCTTCATGAACATATCCCCCCGGGCAAGGGAAACAAAAGCAAAAATGAACAAATGGGACTATATCAAGTTGAAAAGCTTCTGTACAGCAAAGGACACCATTAGTAGAACAAAAAGACATCCTACAATATGGGAAAATATATTCATAAATGATGTATCTGATAAGGGGTTGACATCCAAAATATACAAAGAACTCACGCACCTTAACAAACAAAAAGCAAATAACCCAATTAAGAAATGGGCACAGGACATGAATAGACACTTCTCTAAAGAAGAAATTCAGATGGCCAACAGGCACATGAAAAAATGCTCCACATCGCTAATCATCAGAGAAATGCAGATTAAAACCACAAGGAGATATCACCTCACACCAGTGAGGATGGCCAACATCCAAAACACAAACAACAACAAATGTTGGCGAGGATGTGGAGAGAGGGGAACCCTCCTACATTGCTGGTGGGAATGCAAATTAGTTCAACCATTGTGGAAAGCAGTATGGAGGTTCCTCAAAAAACTCAAAATAGAAATACCATATGACCCAGGAATCCCACTCCTAGGAATTTACCCCAAGAATGCAGCAGCCCAGTTTGAGAAAGACAGATGCACCCGTATGTTTATTGCAGCACTATTTACAATAGCCAAGAAATGGAAGCAACCTAAGTGCCCATCAGTAGATGAATGTATTAAGAAGATGTGGTACATATACACAATGGAATATTACGCAGCCATAAGAAAAAAACAAATCCTACCATTTGCAACAACATGGATGGAGCTGGAGGGTATTATGCTCAGTGAAATAAGCCAGGCCAAAAAAGACAAGTATCAAATGATTTCACTCATATGTGGAATATAAGAACAAAGAAAAAAAACTGAAGGAACAAAACAGCAGCAGACTCACAGAACCCAAGAACGGACTAATAATTACCAAAGGGAAAGGGACTGGGGAGGATGGGTGGGAAGGGAGGGATAAGAGGGTAAAAGGGGCATTACGATTGGCAGACATAGGGTGGGGGGGCACGGGGAGGGCTGTACAGCTCAGAGAAGACAAGTAGTGATTCTCATCTCACTACACTGATGGACAGTGACTGTAACAGGGCCGGTGGGGGGGACCTGATGAAGGGGGTAGTTTAATCATCACAATATTGCTCATGTAATTGTAGGTTAATGATACTAAAATAAAATAAATTGTTAAAAAAAAAAAAAAAAAAAAGAAATGGGCAGAGGACATGAACAGACACTTCTCCAAAGAAGAAATTCAGATGGCCAACAGGCACATGAAAAGATGCTCCACATCGCTAATCATCAGAGAAATGCAGATTAAAACCACAATGAGATATCACCTCACACCAGTGAGGATGGCCAACATCCAAAACACAAACAACAACAAATGTTGGCGAGGATGTGGAGAAAAGGGAACCCTCCTACACTGTGGGTACGAATGCAAATTAGTTCAACCATTGTGGAAAGCAGTATGGAGGTTCCTCAAAAAACTCAAAATAGAAATACCATTTGACCCAGGAATCCCACTCCTAGGAATTTACCCTAAGAATGCAGCAGCCCAGTTTCAAAAAGACAGATGCACCCTTATGTTTACTGCAGCACTATTTACAATAGCCAAGAAATGGAAGCAACCTAAGTGTCCATCAGTAGATGAATGGATAAAGAAGAGGTGGTACATATACACAATGGAATATTATTCAGCCATAAGAAGAAAACAAATCCTACCATTTGCAACAACATGGATGGAGCTAGAGGGTATTATGCTCAGTGAAATAAGCCAAGCCAAAAAAGACAAGTATCAAATGATTTTACTCATATGTGGAGTATAAGAACAAAGAAAAAAACGGAAGGAACAAAACAGCAGCAGACTCACAGAACCCAAAATCGGACTAATAGTTACCAAAGGGAAAGGGACTTTGGAGGATGGGTGGGAAGGGAGGGACAAGGGGGAAAAAGGGGCATTAAGATTAGCAGATGTAATGTTGAGGGGGGCACGGGGAGGGCTGTACAACTCAGAGAAGATAAGTAGTGACTCTATAGCATCTCACTACGCTGATGGACAGTGCCTATAATGGGGTTGGTGGGGGGGACCTGATGTTGGGGGGAGTCTAGGAACCATAATATTGCACATGCAATTGTAGATTAATGATACCAAAATTAATTTAATAAAAAAAAGAAAAAAAGAAAACCTTCGATCTTGTAAACACTCAAGATTACTGTCTAAACACACACATGACAAATGAAGATAAGAGGTAAGGTCAAGACAGCCAGATCGCGTGAGCATGAATAGGGCTACTTCACAAGCTGCACTAGCCCCTAAGGTCTCTGCCCTGGGCACAGGCCGGACAGGACACAGGACGCCACCTCCTGGAGTCACGTGCCCAGGCCGAACACAGAGGCTCGAGGATGAGCTGCGCATAGGGCAGATGATTTAAGATCTACAACCGTCATTCTCTCTAATAACCCACCTGCTGTGCCCCCTGGCCCACAGGGCAACGCAGACATGCACACCACTGCAGCAAGCTGGGGACTCAGGCCATCACAGATCACCACCAGTAAGACTGTCTCTGTACTGGAAGGCCCAGTCAGTGTCATTTTCATCAAAACGCTATGGATACTCCATCACTATACCCTTAACTTAACCTGCGTCTGTTGAGTTTATGCTCAACTCTAGAAAACAGTTACCTGCTGGGATCTCGTGTTCAGTGGAATCAGTTGCAAGTCGGTACTATCGCCAATATCTGCAAGATTACTATCTGACAGCTGAAAGTCAAGTTCCGACAAATTCTGGATGCAAACTTGAACATATTTCCTAAAGCAGAAAAACAAACAATATGATCTTGACACTTAAGAACTTTATTAAGTATAGTTTGGATTTGTTAAAAAGACCCTTTCTGGGGAATCAAAAAAGTGACACAGTAAATTAATAGCTAGTTAGTACACATATATCTACTTCTGATTTCACATGTACAAGTGCCACAAAAAACCCTAATCTTTCTAGGCAAGCTATTTCTGGGGAAAAGTGGATTGAAGGACATTGTTTCTGATCCAGTATTATTACATGATCATAACTGATTTTCCTTAACACAGAACAGGTTTTAGTAAGTCATCCAGGAAAGAAACAAGTACAGGCCTCCCTTGAATTCTGTGGCGATGAGGAGGAGCCATAGAAGGCCAGTCTTACCATTAGTCTCACAGTTTCCTCACTGTAGTTTGAAGGAAGGAAAATGCTGCTAGTATAATGTTCCACTCTAAGTATGGTTCTGACCTTTTTGTTACCAATTACGCAAACATCACTGAGAAAGCAAAGGGAATGTATGGTGAGAGGCCAGACCCCCGGGCCCTGGGACTGTCGTCAGCATCATCACCCACGTGGGCACAAACAGACCCCGTGTGTGCTGGCCCAGGGACACAGAGGCACAAACA
>JAQQAC010008350.1:102358583-102375715 GCA_029783875.1 Phataginus tricuspis | reverse complement strand
ACACAGAGGCACACCCGTGTGTGCCGGCCCAGGGACACAGAGGCACAGGACACCACCAGCAAGCTTTCTTGTCCAAAGGCTGAATCTGAATCTAACCCAGCCTCTAGAGCAGTGAGAGGCTCTCAGCTGGGCAATGTCTGGATACGATTTTGGTTGTCACACCAGGGACGTGGAGGACAGGGAGTGCCACTGTGTTAAGGGGCCCCAGAGCCCACAACAAAGGGCCACCTGACCCAAAGTGCCAGGGATGCCGGGAAGCCTCTCTGCACAGGTGATTGAGAGTCAACAGGTAAAACAAACACATGAGGACAAGCCAGTCAGATCCACAAAGGTGGGCCTTCTAGATAACAGCCAACCCAAGGTTTCAAGGGGTCAGTGGCTTGAAAAATGGGGAGGAGGGATCTTGTAACCAAATGCAGACTTGGTTTAGATCCCACAGTTCACAAGCGAACTGTGCAAGTCGTTTTGGAGGCAGCTAGGGTGACCTTAATTCAGACTGGGTGTTCTAGGACCCCAGGGGTTCCTGTGAGTTTTAGCAGGTGGACAGTGGCATCATGGTTACCCAGGACAACACACCCAGTGTCACCAAGCCCAAGCTCGGAATGGTAAGAGTCTCCCTGTAGAAGAGCCTAGGCCAGGAGCAGGGCCTGGAACCCACGCCCCCTTTACCGTGTGCCAGCTGACAGCAGAGTGTGTGTGGTCCTGAAGGGCACGCTGAATGTCAGGGCGATGACAGTGGAGTAGATGGACCATGGGCAGTCGATGGACACCTGAGGAGAGACAGACATGCACTTAGACCACTTGCCTGCCTGCACAGCTGCCACCAGCACCAGCCATCCAAGTGTACGGTGCTGCCAGCTCCCAGACATTGGCCGGCTTTTCCATTCCTTACGCAGACAGGAAAACCCCGCTAAATGTATGCACAGGGAGACATGAAGCCACGTACACAGGCAAGAAAAACAGGACACAAAACCGGCAGGAGTCCCAGGAGTCACCAGGAGGTCTCAAAGGCTCTGAGCAGGTGCTGCAGTGCACAGTGTGGACCCACCCGGCTGTGCTCACGCCTGTGGCCACGATGCCAGGTGTGGGTCATGTGCAGGAAGCTACGACAAAATGCTTTAATCGCTATGTCCAGATGACATAATCCACATAATCGATCATGAACTGTCACAAAATTAAACGAATTATCCAAACACTTAATCCATTATGAAGTCGAATACATAACTGAAAACCAATCAGGTTTTGGATGCAGTGTAGACCAAGCTATTAACTCCCTTAAGGGCAAAAACCATGTCTCCAGCTTCATTTTTATTTTCCTCAAGGAACAAATGAATATACTAAGAACACTTTTTCATTCAGCCCTATGTGCTCTTGCTGAAATAATTATCATCTTTCCCTCCTGAACTCTGTTATCACATAAGGAGGGAAGAAACTTCAAGGCATGAAAATCAAAACACTGTCCCCGAGGAGACTGATTAGAAAATGCTGCCTGGTCTGTCCTATGTAATCATCTTGCTGCAACTGTGTTTCTTAGCCTTTGGGCCGACTGCTTTTGTGCGTATGTGTATTAAAAATTATTCAGTTTATCTAAATTGAAAAACAAGAAGTTCAGCAATCTCTCCTGCCTCTGGCAACCACAAATCTGTTCTCTGTACCTATGAGCTTTTATTCTGCTTCTGCTTTTTCAAGATTCTACACATAAAGTAAATCATACAGTATCTGTCTTTCTCCATCTGACTTACTCCACATAGGTCCATCCACACTGTCACAGATGACAAGCTTCCCTTCCTTTTCTGTGGCTCAGAAGTATTCCATGCATACATGTGCTACATCGCCCTTACCCATCCGTCTCTCTGCGGACATGAAGTTTGCTGCCGTATCTTGGCTACTGTAAATAATGCTGCGGTGAATGCGCGCGCATGCATGCGTGCGTGTGTGTTTTCAAGTTAAGTGTTTTCATTTTCTTTGGATAAATACCCAGAGTAGAAAGTAGAATTGATGGATCATAAGGTAATTCTATTTTTAATTTTTTGAGGAACATCCATAATTTTCCATAGTGGCTGCAGCAATTTATATTCCCACCAACAGTGCACAAGGGTTCCCTTTTCTCTACACCCTCAAAAACACTCATTATTTCTTATCAGATGTCAATGCTGTCTCATTGGGGTTGTGATTTGTATTTCCCTGATGATTAGCAATGTGGAGCATCTTTTCATGCACCTGTTGTCCACTTGTATGTCTTCTTTAGAAAATGTCTATTCAGATCTTCTGCCCATTTTTTAATAAGACTGTTGGCTATTAAGCTGTACAAATTCTTTATACACTCAGTATCAACCCCTCCTCAGACCCTGTGCTCCGTGGATACTGTGGCGGCAGCTCCCTTTGGTCTGATGTCGCCCCACTGCTTCATGTTCACCTTTCTTGCTTCTGCTCTTGGTGTCAGATTAGTGAAATCATGGCCAAGACTGACATCAGGAGCTCACCACCTATCTTTTCTTCTAAGAATTTTATGGCTTCAGGTCTTACACTCAAGTCTTTAATCCAGTTTGAATTATGTGTTAGACAGTGGTCTAGCTTCATTCTTTTGCATGTAGTTGTCCAGTTTCCCCAACACTACTTACTGGAGAGACCTACCTTTCTCCATCATATATTCTCAGCTCCACTGTTTTGAATTAATTGGCCATGTATGCATGGGGTGATTTCTGAGCTCTCTCTTCTGTTCCACTGACCTATGTGCCTGTACTTATGCTAACCCAATACTGCTTTAAAAAATTACTATAGCTTTGCAATACAGTTTGAGATCAGGGAGCGTGATGCCTCCAGCTTTGTTCTTCTTTCTCAGGAGTGCTTTGGCTACCTGGGGTCTTTTCTGGTTCCACACAAATTTTAGGATTGTTTGTTCTATTTCCGTGAAAAATGCCACTGGAATTTTGACAGTGATTGCATGGAATTGGTAATTGTTTTGGGTAGTTTGGAGAGCTTAACAATATTAATTCTTCCAATCCATAAGCACAGAACATTTTTCCATTTATTTGTGCATTCTTTAATTTCTTGCATCAATGTCTTATAGTTTTCAATACACAGGTCTTTCACCTCCTTGGTTAAATTTATTCCCAGGTATTTTATTGTTTGATGCAGTTGTAAATGGGATTGTTTTATTTCTCTGATAGTTCTTTACGAGTACAGAGATCTAACATATTTTTGTGTATTGTTTTTGTATCCTGCAACTTTACTCAACTTGTTTATTAGTTCTAACAGTTTTTTGAAGGAATTTTTAGGGTCTTCTATGCATAGTATCATATCATCTTCAAATAGTGACAGTTTTACTTGTTCCTTTCCAATCTATATGCCTTTCTCCCCCCTTGCCTAACTGGTGTGGCCTGAACTTCCAACACTACGTTGAATAAAACTGGTGAGGGTGGGCATCCTTGTCTGGTTCCTTATCTTAGAAGAAAAGCTTTAAGCTTTTCAACACTGAGTATGATGTTAGCTGTGGTTTATTATACATGGCCTTTATTACGCTGACCTCAATACCTGTATACCTGCTTTGTACACTGTATATCTTCTTTGTTAAGAGTTTTTATCATAAACAGTTGTTGTATTTGGCCAAATGCTCTTTCTGCTCTACTGAGATCATATGATTTTTATCCTTCATTTTGTTACTGTCTGATTTTGTTACTGGGTCATTTTATCACAATTACTGATGGGCAGGTGTTGAACTATCCTTGCATACCTGGAATAAATCCCACTTGTTCATGGTTTGTGACCATTTGAATAGCCTGTTGAATTTGTTGAGGATTTGTGCGCCTATGTTCATCAGGGATATTGGCCTGCAATTTCCTTCTCTTGCAGTGTCTTTGTATGGTTTTGGTATCAGAGCAATGCTGGTCTCATCAGTTTGGAAGAGATCCCACCTCTCCCTTTTATTGGAAGAGTTTGAGAAGTATTAATTCTTCTTTGAATGTTTGGTAGAATTCACCAGTGAAGCCATCTGGTCCTCAACTTTCATTTGTTGGAAGGTTTTTGATTACTGTCAATCTTACTAGTAAATGGCCTGTTCAGATTTTCTATTTCATCATGATCCAATCTTAATAGGTCCTATGTTTCTAGGAATTTATCCATTTCTTCTAGGTTGTCCAATTTATTGGCATATAATCATTCATAGTAGTCTCTCATAATTTTTTCTAATTCTGTAACATCAGTTACATACCACCTCTTTCATTTCTGGTTTTATTTGCTTGAGTCTTCTCTTTTTTTCTTGGTAAGTCTAACTAAAGTCTGCCAGTTCTATCTTTCCAAAGCATGAGCTCTAGATCAGTTCAGTTTGATGCTCTTTTCTATTATCTTTTTGGTCCGTTTCATTTATTCTCTGATCTTTGTTATTTCCTTCCTTCTACTAACTCTGGGCTTCATTTATTTTTCTTCTAGTTCCCTGTGACAAAACGTTAAGTTGTTTGAGACTTTTCTTGTTTCCTGAGGTGTAAGTATGTATCACTGACAGCTTCCTTCTTAGAAATGCTTTTGCTACCTCCCACAAATTTTGGTATGGTACAATTCCATTTTGTCTCAAGGATGTCCCCCTCTTTGACCCATTGATTGTTCAGTAGCATGTTGTTTAATCTTCACACACGTGAATTTTCCAGTTTTTTTTTTCATTAAATTACTTTCTAGTTTCGTACCATTGTGGTTGGAAAAGATGCTTGATATGACTTCAATCCTCTTAAATGTGTTAAGACTTGTTTTGTGGTTGAACATACAATCTTATCTTGGAAAATGTTTCATGTGCACTTGAGAAAAATGTGTACTCTGTTACTTTTGGATAGAATGTTCTAAAAATATCCATTAAGTCTGTCTGGCCTAACATGTTGTTTATGGACAATGTTTCCTTACTGATTTTCTGTTTGAGTTATCTGTTCATGGATGTGAGTGGGGTACTGAAGTCCCCCTATTATTGTATTAGTGTCTATTTTCCCCTTTATGTCTTTTAATATTTACTTAATATATTTAGGTGCTCCTATGCTGGGTGCTTAAATATTTACAAATGTTGTATCTTATTGTCAGATTGACCCCTTTTTCATTATGTAATGCCCTTCTTTGTCTTGTTACAGTCTTTGCTTTCAAGTCTGTTGTCTGACTTGAAACCCTTCGGTTTCCGTTTGCATGGAGCGTGTTTTCCATCCCTTCTCTTTCAGACTGCGTGTGTCCTTACACCTAAAGTGAGGCTCTTGCAGGCGGCATATAGAAGGGTCTTGTTTTTTTAATCCATTCAGCCACTCTGTTTCTCTTGATTGGAGAATTTAATCCATTTACATTTAGAGAAATTACTGATAGATACGTGCTTATTGCCATTCTGTTAATTGTTTTCTGGCTGTTTTTGTCGTTCTTCTCTGTTCCTTTCCTCTTCTCTTGCTCTGCTCCCTTGTGGTTTGATGACTTCCTTCAGTGGTATGCTTCATTCCTTCTCTTTATCTCTGAGGTATTCACTATAGGTTTTCGCTTTGAGGTTTACATATAACTCGTATCCCTGTCGGTCTATTAAAGTCGATCGAGGACAAGTCAGGTCTGATCCCATCTAAAGCTCAGCATCACTCTCCCAGCCTGCGTTGTGTGGTTTTCATGTCATGTTACCTCTTTTCACCTTGCGTGTACCTTAGTTACTGTAACCACAGTTGTTTCTGCTACTCTTGTCTCTCAGCATTCACGCTAGCTTTATGAGCAGCTAATCAGCTGCCTGTGCTATATGTTTATCCACCCGGTGAGATTTATACTATTTTGTGTGTTGTTACTAATTAGGTCCCTTTCTTCTTGGCTTTAGCAAGTCCTTTCAACATTTCTTGTGAGGCCGGGTTAGTGGGGATGAACTTCCGTTCTTCTGGAAAACCCTCCCTCTTCCTCAGTTCTGAGTGATAACCTCGCTGGGCAGTGTTGGTTGGCACTCTGAATATCTGTGCCGCTCCCTTCTGGCCGCACAGTTTCTGCTGAAGGATCCGCTGATAGACGTACGGGGACTCCCCGCTGGGTCACAGGTTGTTTTCCTCACTGCTTTTAAGACTCTCTCCTTGTCTTAACTTCTGACATTTCAGTGTTATTGTGTCTTGGTTTGGGTCTCTGTGGATTTACCTCACGTGGAGCTCTTGGGCTTCCTGGACCTGGGTGTCTGTTTCCTTCCCCAGGTTAGGGAAGCTTTCAGCCATTATTTCTTCAGATGATATTTCTGCTCTCTCTGTCTCCTTCTGGGGCCCTGCAGTGTGAATGTTAGTCTGTTTGATGTTGTCCGACAGTCCCTTAAGCCACCTTCACTTTTTTCATTCTTTCCTCTTGGCTGCGCTGACTGGGTGGGTTCCGCGGCCTTGTCTTAGACATGCTGACGCCCTCTTCTGCCCCCTCTAGTCTCCTGGTGAACCCTTCCAGCTCTGCGACTTCTGTTCGATACTTTCTTATATTTTCCATCTTTGTTGAAGTTCTCACTGTGTTCATCCATTCTTCTCCCCGTCCACTGAGCGTCTTTATGACCATTACTTGGACTCTATCAGGTAAATTACTTGTCTCTGCTTCATTAAGGTTTTTTCTGAAGTTTTATCTTGTCCTTTAACTTGGAACATAGTCTTCTGTTTCTTCGTTTTGCTTGACTGATGGTTTCTACACAGTACATGCAACAACTGCCTCTCTCAGTCTTGAAGGAGTGGCTTTGTGTTGGAGATGAACCTTGCAGTTCAGCCCTGCCCCAGCTGTTGGGTGTCTCTGGGGCCTTTGTGCCTATCCAAGCAGCCTATTACATTGCTGAGTGGAACCTAGATTCTCAAGCAGCAGCTTTAGAAGTCTGCAAATATATACAATCCTATGGGGCCATAAGCATATACTTCTACACTTAACTGTTCCAAAGCCCTCAGAACTGACAGCCGTGTTACAAGATATGGACATGCCGAGAATAAGCACAACACTAACCACCCATCTGTGAGCTGATGCCCTGCAGATCTGGGGCCAAAGTCATGTATCTCACGATACATAAATACCAGAACCAGAGCATAAAAAGACAGAGCTTCTTCCTTTTTAAGGCTGATGTGACACTCAGCGGACAGAACTGAAGCCCACCGAGAACAACCCCTCTAGCCTAATCACTAGGACGAAGACTGGGCCTATTTATCGCCATCCTCGCGAGGTACCCCTTATCTAAGAAGGAGTGATTCACAGATATAAACGGTAAACCCGATGAGAGCTTGTGTATCAGGAGCTGGAAATCTGCCACTTGGAATGAAGTCCTCTCCCGTGTTCTGTCCGTGAGCATGAGCAGGACAAACAGAGCTGCCGCCACAGGCTGTGCGGTCCCAGCCCCTCCTTACTTGGTGGTCCGTGGTAGCCATGCAGTGGCCAGCTTGCTCTGTGTTCTTATGCTTCCTATGGCGCTCTGTCACGCCCAGCATGCCGCTCTCCTCTCCAGTTGCTGGAGCTGAAGGTAAAGAGAGAACTTCCAGTTCAAACTCAATCATGTGGTATGCAGGTGCGGCAGGCAGACTGATGCTTGTAACCTTGTCAGACGACTGAACCCGGAGTGACGCGTCAGAAGCCTTTTCTAGGAAGACAGAAAAAGTCACTTATAACACATCGTTTCCTTGTTCCTTTCTCTTCTAGAAGGTGATGGGCCCGGCAGTGAAGTTGTTCCTGTGTACATGACAGGGTTACGTCTTGGAATAATTAAGGTGGGAGGGAAGCAGCAGGAAAATCAGGAACAAAAGCCCCTATGACAGAGCAATGCTGCCTGAAAGGGTGCTGACTGCAGCCCAGAAAGCTGTCACTGAGCTCAGTCTGGGGGCAGAGACACTCCTACATGGCATGCCAAGCACTGTTTATTTCCCTGCACCATGTGCCCCACTCCACCCCACCAGCACAGCAGTTCATCCAGAAAGGATCCCTCTCCACCCTCATAGAGGGCCAGGGGAATGGGGGTTTAGGGCTTCTCACCAGAGCCTAAGAAGGCTAGTCTGCTTTTGCTCTTTGGTGAGGGCACTGGGGTGGATGGAGGCTGGGGAGCATCACTGTGGAGCCCAGGCCCTGGTTTTTTTTCTTTTCCTTTTAAACATTTTTTTTATTTACTGAACAAAATCCTTACATCATCACTGCAACTGTCTGGCCCTTTTGCCTGGCCTGATGAATTTGCAGCAGGGCATGGTCTCTGCTAAAGTTCTAGAAACACGCTGATGTTCTGCTTGGTGTTCACTTGGTGCCTGGCTTCTGCCAAGGACACTAAGAGGCCAGGAAATTTGCTGGCCCCCCAAGTACCTGGGCCACAAAGGCATAAATAAAAGAACTGGCCAAAATAAGAAACGTGGATAGGAAACTGCCGAAGAAGTAACAGAGACTCCTTCCTCCTTCTCTGTGACATACTGTACCTTTTCCCCACACTGCTAGTACCAAAGCAGGGTTAGAAAACAAAGGTAAAGGAAAGGCCCAAAAGAGCAAAGATATTTTTGAATAGAGTTAGGAGAGCAGCCCAAGTCCTCAGCAAGGTCAGCACTGCCTGGCCACACAGCACATGCATGGCTCTCGGGTTATCCCTGCCAGTGTCCCACCCAGCCTTGGGGCAGGGTCACAGCCCAGCTACAGGTGGGACGGGGCTGTGAGAGTCACAGGGAACAGCGGAGGGCCGGCTGAGGACGGCAAGGAGGACAGGCCCTTACCCTCGGCGCGTGACGATGTCGTGCCCACCTTCCCTAGCTGACTGCTGTCTTACCTCTCGCGTTGGAATAGATCACCGCTCTGCTCTCCGTGTGACACAGGATGAGCATGGCCTCCACATTGCTGAGCTGGAGGCTGTCCCCGTTTTTTACTGTATAATGGCCCGTAGTGACAGTGAACTTGACCTTCTGAGGAATACCAGCCAAAAGGCTATCTAAAGAAAAAAGACAGCAATTAGCATCACTATGAACCCCAAGTGCCTACGGTGGGCCTCCTGTGAAGTTAAAAGGCTCTGCTGCTTCTACTAGAAAAGATTTGTGTACTTTAGATACTCCGCCAATTTGTTCGATTTCCTTCCCTCCACCCTCACTTCCACCTCCATTAAATAGACTGCAGGGTGGCAGGGGAAGGGGAGGTGCTTGCTGAGAAAGAGAATCTGGGCCTAAGAGGTCCCATCACCACCCTGGCTTAGAGGCTAGGGACCACGGTGGCAAGCATGTCTATGAGGGTCTCAAAATTTATCTGCCGATGAGACGGTAAGAGAGAACCAGATAATGACACTCAAGAACAAACTAATGAAACTGAATTGCTGCTGATGTTTTCTCTGGCTTTCCCAGCCTAGACTTTCAGGATCTTGGCCCAGAAAGAGCTTGATCCGAGCTATAGCTACTGCTTTCTTCTAGACAAAAACAGAGGGGCAGGCATGGGCTGCGATTCCTGAGAATCCCACTCCAGGGAAGGCAGAAAGAAGAAGGCAAGAGACTAGAAACAAGGAGCAGTAGAGACGAGATGGATGGGAAGTTGTGTGGCCAGGAATGGAGTGAGGGACGTCAGGGTGGGATGGGTGGTGTGCACAGCTGGCCAGGATCCCATTCTGCATCCCAGGGCCCTTAGCCTTTCTCCCCAAGGCTCTCTGATGGGAGTGTCACTGGGAGACTGACTGTTGTTGTATTCAGCATCTGAGGGTCTTTCCAGGGGGCCATAGGAGGAGTCTAAAAGCTGAAGAAAAGGGAGTGTGGGGAGATAAAAAAAACACTACCCTTACCTAAGAACACAATCCCTGGCCCAGATAGCTTTACCGCTGAATTTTATCAAACATTTGGTGAAGACCTAATACCCATCCTCCTTAAAGTTTTCCAAAGAGTAGTAGAAGAGGGAATACTTCCAAACTCATTCTAGGCCAGCATCACTCTAATACCAAAACCAGGCAAAGACACTACAAAAAAAGAAAATTACAGACCAATATCCCTGATGAACATAGATGCAAAAATACTCAACAAAATATTAGCAAACTGAATTCAAAAATATATCAAAAAGATCATCCAGGATTTATTCCAGGGATGCAAGGATGGTACAACGTTTGAAAATCCATCAACATCATCCACCACATCAACAAAAAGAAGGACAAAAACCACATGATCATCTCCACAGATGCTGAAAAAGCATTTGACAAAATTCAACCTCCATTCATGATAAAACTCTCAATAAAATGGGTATAGGGGGCAAGTACCTCAACATAATAAAGGCCATATATGACAAACCCACAGCCAACATTATACTTAACAGCGAGAAGTTGAAAGCTTTTCCTTTAAGATGGGGAAGAAGACAAGGATGCCCACTCCCCCCACTGTTATTCAACATAGTACTGGACGTCTTAGCCATGGCAATGAGACAACACAAAGAAATAAAATGCATCCAAGTAGGCAAGGAAGATGTTAAACTGTCCCTGTTTGCAGATGACATGATGTTGTACATAAAAAAACCTAAAGAATCCACTCTAAAACTACTAGATCTAATATCTGAATTCAGCAAAGATGCAGGATACAAAATTAATATGCAGAAATCCGTGGCATTCCTATATAATAACAATGACCTAGCAGAGAGAGAAATCAGGAAAACAATTCCTTTCACAATTGCATCAAAAAGAATAAAATACCTAGGAATAAACCTAACCAAGGAAGTAAAACACCTATACTCTGAAAACTACAAGACACTAATGAGAGAAATTAAAGAAGATACCAATAAATGGAAACACATCCCATGCTCATGGATAAGAAGAATTAATGTTGTCAAAATGGCCATCCCGCCTAAAGCAATCTACAGATAAAATGCAATTCCTATCAAAATACCAACAGCATTCTTCAATGAACTAGAGCAAATCATTCTAAAATTCATATGGAACCACAAAAGACCCCGAATAGCCAAAGCAATCCTGAGAAGGAAGAATAAAACTGGGGGTATTACACTCCCCAACTTCAAGCTCTACTACAAAGCCACAGTAATCAAGACAATTTGGTACTGGCACAAGAACAGACACATAGATCAATGGAACAGACCAGAGTGTCCTGATATAAACCCAACCATATATGGTCAATTAATATATGATAAAGAAGCCATAGACATACAATGGGGAAATGACAGCCTCTTCAACAACTGGTGTTGGCAAAACTGGACAGCTACATGTAAGAGAATGAAACTGGATGATTGTTTAACCTCATACACAAAAGTAAACTCAAAATGGATCAAAGACCTGAATGTAAGTCATGAAAACCATAAAACTCTCAGAAGACAACACAGGCAAAAATCTCCTGAATATAAACATGAGCAATTTCTTCCTGAATGCATATCCTCGAGCAAGGGCAAAAAAAGCAAAAATGAACACATGGGACTACATCAAACTAAAAAGTTTCTGTATGGCAAAGGACACCATCAGTAGAACAAAAAGGCATCCTACAGTATGGGAGAATATATTTGTAAATGACATATCTGACAAGGGGTTAACATCCAAAATTATAATAAAGAACTCACACACCTCAACACCCCAAAAGCAAATAACCCGATTAAAAAATGGGCAGAGAATATGAAGAGACAATTCTCCAAAGAAGAAGTTCAGATGGCCAACAGACACATGAAAAGATGCTCCACATCACTAATCATCAGGGAAATGCAAATTAAAACCACAATGAGATATCACCTCACACCAGTGAGGATGGCCAACATCCAAAAGACTAAGAACAGAATTAAGGATGGCAGCGTGAGAGGTGAGACAGAGGCTTCCTCCTAAAACCGCATATAATATGAAAATAAAGCTACTACAACTACTCTTGAAAGAGCAACGGGAAAGAGGACGGCAACAAACTGCATACACTTGGAGACAAGAGCAGCCCTCACAGAAAAGGGTAATGTACTAAAGCTGTGGTCCTGCGGGATCCAAGCCCTTCCCCCACCCCAGCTCACCTGCAGGAGGAACAGGAACAGAGCAGAGAGGGAGTGGAGAACTGGGACTGCTGAATACCTAACTCTGGAGATCTACTCTGGGAGCACAAACCTACATTTCATGGTGCTTCCATGATACTCTTGTTATTAGGAGCTTGGAAAGCTAAGACAGGCAGAATTCCTGGAGAGACTAAGATTCCAGCTGCTTGTGAAATCAGGGATCCATACCCAGCTGCTCAGGGACAAAAGAAAGGAAGGCAGTCTGAGAGACTTCCTAACAAAGAAGACCTTAGCAAGAGGCCTGCTAAGGGGGCAAGGACTGCACAGAGCTTACTGCTCAGGAGAAAGGAAAGGCAGACAAAATTGTCCAGGTGTACTCTGCCCAGCAGATTGGAAGTTTTCTGATCTTCACGTGTGCCAGCTCCCTGGCTGCCTACACAGCTCCAAGAACCCCTTCTGTGACAGGTGGACTAGTGCACCTTTCGCCTGGCCAGCCCCACCGGGCTTGCAAACCTGGAAACCTTTCCCTGGTGTTAGGCCAGCCAGAGGGAAGATCTCTCTACAGCAACTAAAAAGGCAAAGCACAGAGGCTTATACCTGTGTGCTCAGCCCACTGGTTCAGACAGTGGACACAGGCATAGCAGCCAGGAACCAGGAAACAGCCCTTTCCTCATCCCAGGCACCAATACCATTCCCCTACAATCCCTGACATTGCTTCAGGGGCTGAGCAGCTCCAGAGAGTAGAGCTTCTGGGCACTAGAGGGCTCCATACATGAATATGAAATGCCAAAGGAACCTGGTCCAGAGTAAAATTATGAATACAACTCCTGAGAAAGATTTAAATGATATGGACCTTATGACTCACCCTGAAAGGGAGTTCAAAATAAAAATCATTAACATGCTCATGGAGGTACGGAAAGATATTCAAGAACTCAGGAATGAATTTCGGTGGGAGATCCAATCCTGGAAGAACACAATGGACGGTATTAAAAGCACATTGGATATGGTGGAGAAGATGATAAATGAAATAGAAACTAGAGAAGAGGAATACAAAGAAGCTGAGGTACCGAGAGAAAAAAGGATCTCTAAGAATGAAAGAATATTGAGAGAACTGTGTGACTAATCCAAACAGAACAATATTCGCATTATAGGAGGACCAGAGGAAGAAGAGAGAGACAAAGGGAGAGAAAGTATCTTTGAAGAAATAATTGTTTAAAACTTTCCCACACTGGGGAAGGAAAAGTCTCGCAGTCCACGGAAGCCCACAGAACTCCCAACACAAGGGACCCAAGGAAGACAACACCAAGACACATAATAATTAAGATGGCAAAGGTCAAAGATAAAGACAGAGTATTAAAGGCAGCTAAGAGAGAAAAAAGATCACTTACAAAAGAAAACCCATCAGACTATCATCAGACTTCTCAACAGAAACCTTACAGGCCAGAAGAGAATGGCATGATATATTTAACGTAATGAAACAGAAGGACCTCGAACCAACAATATTGTATCCAGCACAATTATCATTTAAATATGACAGAGGGATTAAACAATTTCCAGACAAAGGAAAGTTGAAAGAGTTTGCCTCTCATAAACCACCACTACAGGATATCTTAAACGGACTGCTCTAGAGGGAAGCACCCCTAAGGCTAAAAAGATGTCACCAGAGAAAATAAAATCATAGCAAAGAAAGCAGACCATCCAAATACTAACTAAAGGCAAAGAATAAAACACCCAATATATAAAGAATGGAGGAGGAAGAATAGGAAGGGAGAAATAAAGAAACATCAGACTGCGTTCACAATAACTTAACAAGAAAGTTAAGTTAGATTCTTAGATAGTAAAGAAGCAATCCTTGAACCTTTGGTAACCACGAATCTAAAGCCAGCAATGGCAATAAGTACATATCTATCAATAATCACCCTAAATGTAAATGCACTGAATGCACCAATCAAAAGACACAGAGTAACAGAGTGGATAAAAAAGCAAGACCCATCCATATGCTGCTTACAAGAGACTCACCTCAAACCCAAAGATATACACAGACTAAAAGTGAAGGGATGGAAAAAGATATTTCAAGCAAACAACAAAGAGAAAAAAGCAGGTGTTGCAGTACTTGTATCAGACAAAATAGACTTCAAAACGAAGAAAGTAGCAAGAGATAAAGAAGGACATTACATAATGATAATGGGATCAGTCCAACAAGAAGATATAACCATTATAAACATATATGCACCCAACACAGGAGCGACAACATATGTGAAACGAATACTAACAGAATTGAAGGAGGAAATAGACAATAATGCATTCATTTTAGGAGACTTCAACACACCACTCACTCCAAAGGATAGATCAACCAGACAGAGAATAAGTAAAGACACAGAGGCACTGAACAACACACTAGAACAGATGGACATAACAGATATCTACAGAACTCTGCACCCAAAAGCAACAGGATACACATTCTTCTCAAGTGCACATGGAACATTTTCCCGAATAGACCACATACTAGGCCACAAAACGAACCTCAGTAATTTCAAAAATATTGAAATCCTACCAACCAACTTCTCAGATCACAAAGGTATAAAACTAGAAATAAATTTTAGAAAGAAATCAAAAAGGCTCACAAATACATGGAGACTTAAAAACATTCTCCTAATTAATCAATGGGTTAACGACCAAATCAAAACAGAAATCAAAGAATATATGCAGACTAATGACAACAACAACACAAAGCCACAACTTCTGTGGGACGCAGCAAAGACAGTTCTAAGAGGAACGTATATTGCAATCCAGGCCTATTTAAAGAAGGAAGAGCATTCCCAAATGAACAGTCTAAAGACACAATTATTGAAACTGGAAAAAGAAGAACAAAGGAGGCCCAAAGTCACCAGAAGGAGGGACATAATAAAGATCAGAGAAGAAATAAATAAAATTGAGAAGAATAAAACAATAGAAAAAAATCAGTGAAACCAAGAGCTAGTTCTTTGAAAAAATAAACAAAATAGATAAACCCCTAGCCAGACTCATTAAGAGAAAAAGAGAATCTACACACATAAACAGAATCAGAAATGAGAAAGGAAAAATAACGACAGACCCCACAGATATACAAAGAATTATAAGAGAATATTATGAGCATCTGTATGCTAACAAGCTGTAAAACCTAGAAGAAATGGACAACTTCTTAGAAAAATACAGCCTTCAAAGACTCACCAAGCAGGGAACAGAAAAACTGAACAGACCAATCACCAGCAACGAAATTGAATCGGTAATCAAAAAACAACCCAAGAACAAAAACCCCGGACCTGATGGATTCACTTCTGAATTCTACCAGACATATAGAGAAGAAATAACACCCATTCTCCTTAAAGTTTTCCAAAAAATAGAAGAGGAGGGAATACTTCCAAACTCTTTCTATGAAGCCAGCATCACTCTAATACCAAAACCGGGCAAAGACCTCACCAAAAAAGACAATTACAGACCTATATCCCTGATGAACGTAGATGCAAAAATACTCAACAAAATATTAGCAAACCGAATTCAAAAATACATCAAGAGGATCATACACCATGATCAAGTGAGATTCATCCCAGGGATGCAAGGATGGTACAACATTCGAAAATCCATCAACATCATCCACCACATCAACAAAAAGAAGAACAAAAACCACATGATCATCTCCATAGGTGCTGAAAAAGCATTTGACAAAATTCAGCATCCATTCATGATTAAAACTCTCAACAAAATGGGTATAGATGGCAAGTACCTCAACATCATAAAGGCTATATATGACAAACCCACAGCTAACATCATACTTAACAGCGATAAGCTGAAAGCTTTTCATCTTAGATCAGGAACAAGACAGGGATGCCCACTCTCTCCACTGTTATTCAACATAGTACTGGAGGTCCTAGCCACAGCAATCAGACAAAACAAAGATATACAAGGCATCCAGATTGGTAAAGAAGAAGTCGAATTGTCACTATTTGCAGATGACATGATACTGTACATGAAAAACCCTAAAGACTCCACTCCAAAACTACTAGAACTAATATCTGAATTCAGCAAAGTTGCAGGATACAAAATTAACACACAGAAATCTGTTGCTTTCCTATACACTAATGATGAACTAACAGAAAGAGAAATCAGAAAAACAATTCCATTCACAATTGCATCAAAAAGAATAAAATACCTAGGAAAAACCTAATGAAGGAAGTGAAAGACCTGTACTCTGAAAACTACAAGACACTCCTAGGAGAAATTAAAGAGGACACAAACAAATGGAAATGCATCCCATGCTCTTGGCTAGGAAGAATAAATAGTCAAAATGGCTATACTACCTAAAGCAATCTACAGATTCAACGCAATCCCTATCAAACTACCAACAGCTTTCTTCAATGAACTGGAACAAATAACTCTAAAATTCATATAGAACCAGAAAAGACCCCGAATAGCCAAAGCAATTCTGAGAAGGAGGAATCAAACGGGGGGTATTACGCTCCCTGACTTCAAACTCTACTACAAAGCCACAGTAATCAAGACAATTTGGTACTGGCACAAAAAACAGACCCACAGACCAGTGGAACAGAATAGAAAATCCAAACATTAACCCAAACATTTACAGCCAATTAATATTTGATAAAGGAGCCTTGGATATTCAGTGGGGAGATGACAGCCTGTTCAGCAGCTGGTGTTGGAAAAACTGGACAGCTACATGTAAGAGAATGAAACTGGGCTACTGTCTAGCCCCATACACAAAGGTAAACTCAAGGTGGATCAAAGACCTGAATGTAAATCATGAAACCATAAAACTCTTAGAAAAAAACAGAGGCAAAAATCTGTGGGACATAAACATGAGCGACTTCTTCATGACCATATCTCCCCAGGCAAGGGAAACAAAAGCAAAAATGAACAAGTGGGACTATATCAAGCTGAAAAGCTTCTGTACAGCAAAGGACACCATCAGTAGAATAAAAAGACATCCTACAGTATGGGAAAATATATTCATAAATGATGCATCTGAGAAAGGGTTGACATCCAAAATATATAAAGAACTCACGCACCTTAAGAAACAAAAAGCAAATAATCCAATTAAGAAATGGGCAGAGGACATGAATAGACACTTCTCCAAAGAAGAAATTCAGATGGCCAACAGGCACATGAAAAGATGCTCCACATCGCTGGTCATCAGAGAAATGCAGATTAAAACCACAATGAGATATCACCTCACACCAGTGAGGATGGCA
>JAQQAC010008350.1:102240526-102358083 GCA_029783875.1 Phataginus tricuspis | reverse complement strand
AGCATCACTCTAATACCAAAACCGGGCAAAGACCTCACCAAAAAAGACAATTACAGACCTATATCCCTGATGAACGTAGATGCAAAAATACTCAACAAAATATTAGCAAACCGAATTCAAAAATACATCAAGAGGATCATACACCATGATCAAGTGAGATTCATCCCAGGGATGCAAGGATGGTACAACATTCGAAAATCCATCAACATCATCCACCACATCAACAAAAAGAAGAACAAAAACCACATGATCATCTCCATAGGTGCTGAAAAAGCATTTGACAAAATTCAGCATCCATTCATGATTAAAACTCTCAACAAAATGGGTATAGATGGCAAGTACCTCAACATCATAAAGGCTATATATGACAAACCCACAGCTAACATCATACTTAACAGCGATAAGCTGAAAGCTTTTCATCTTAGATCAGGAACAAGACAGGGATGCCCACTCTCTCCACTGTTATTCAACATAGTACTGGAGGTCCTAGCCACAGCAATCAGACAAAACAAAGATATACAAGGCATCCAGATTGGTAAAGAAGAAGTCGAATTGTCACTATTTGCAGATGACATGATACTGTACATGAAAAACCCTAAAGACTCCACTCCAAAACTACTAGAACTAATATCTGAATTCAGCAAAGTTGCAGGATACAAAATTAACACACAGAAATCTGTTGCTTTCCTATACACTAATGATGAACTAACAGAAAGAGAAATCAGAAAAACAATTCCATTCACAATTGCATCAAAAAGAATAAAATACCTAGGAAAAACCTAATGAAGGAAGTGAAAGACCTGTACTCTGAAAACTACAAGACACTCCTAGGAGAAATTAAAGAGGACACAAACAAATGGAAATGCATCCCATGCTCTTGGCTAGGAAGAATAAATAGTCAAAATGGCTATACTACCTAAAGCAATCTACAGATTCAACGCAATCCCTATCAAACTACCAACAGCTTTCTTCAATGAACTGGAACAAATAACTCTAAAATTCATATAGAACCAGAAAAGACCCCGAATAGCCAAAGCAATTCTGAGAAGGAGGAATCAAACGGGGGGTATTACACTCCCTGACTTCAAACTCTACTACAAAGCCACAGTAATCAAGACAATTTGGTACTGGCACAAAAAACAGACCCACAGACCAGTGGAACAGAATAGAAAATCCAAACATTAACCCAAACATTTACAGCCAATTAATATTTGATAAAGGAGCCTTGGATATTCAGTGGGGAGATGACAGCCTGTTCAGCAGCTGGTGTTGGAAAAACTGGACAGCTACATGTAAGAGAATGAAACTGGGCTACTGTCTAGCCCCATACACAAAGGTAAACTCAAGGTGGATCAAAGACCTGAATGTAAATCATGAAACCATAAAACTCTTAGAAAAAAACAGAGGCAAAAATCTGTGGGACATAAACATGAGCGACTTCTTCATGACCATATCTCCCCAGGCAAGGGAAACAAAAGCAAAAATGAACAAGTGGGACTATATCAAGCTGAAAAGCTTCTGTACAGCAAAGGACACCATCAGTAGAATAAAAAGACATCCTACAGTATGGGAAAATATATTCATAAATGATGCATCTGAGAAAGGGTTGACATCCAAAATATATAAAGAACTCACGCACCTTAAGAAACAAAAAGCAAATAATCCAATTAAGAAATGGGCAGAGGACATGAATAGACACTTCTCCAAAGAAGAAATTCAGATGGCCAACAGGCACATGAAAAGATGCTCCACATCGCTGGTCATCAGAGAAATGCAGATTAAAACCACAATGAGATATCACCTCACACCAGTGAGGATGGCCAACATCCAAAACACAAACAACAACAAATGTTGGCGAGGATGTGGAGAAAAGGGAACCCTCCTACACTGCTGGTGGGAATGTAAATTAGTTCAACCATTGTGGAAAGCAGTATGGGAGGTTCCTCAAAAAACTCAAAATAGAAATACCATTCGACCCAGGAATCCCACTCCTAGCAATTTACCCTAAGAATGCAGCAGCCCAGTTTCAAAAAGACAGATGCACCCCTATGTTTATTGCAGCACTATTTACAAGAGCCAAGAAATGGAAGCAACCTAAGTGTCCAACAGTAGATGAATGGATTAAGAAGAGGTGGCACATATACACAATGGAATAGTATTCAGCCATAAGAAGAAAATTAATCCTACCATTTGCAACAACATGGATGGAGCTAGAGGGTATTATGCTCAGTGAAATAAGCCAAGTCGAAAAAGACAAGTATCAAATGATTTCACTCATATGTGGAGTATAAGAACAAAGAAAAAATCTGAAGGAACAAAACAGCAGCAGACTCACCGAACTCAAGAACGGACTAATAGTTACCAAAGGGAAAGGGACTGGGGAAGATGGGTGGGAAGGGAGGGATAAAAGGGTAAAAGGGGTATTACAATTAGCAGACGTAAGGTAGCGGGGGCACGGGGAGGGCTGTACAACTCAGAGAAGACAAGTAGTGACTGTATAGCATCTTACTACGCTGATGGACAGTGACTGTAATGGGGTTGGTGGGGGGGACCTGATGAAGGGGGTAGTTTAATCACCATGATATTGCACATGTAATTGTAGGTTAATGATACCAAAATAAATTGGAAATTAAAAAAAGAGAGAAAAAAAACCCCAAAGCTAAAAATGAAAATGTTCATAAGTCTGACTATAAAAATTAAATATAATTATGTTTTACATAAAAAAAAAAAAGACTGAGAACAGCAAATGTTGGCCAGGGTGAGGAGAAAGGGGAACCCTCCTACACTGCTGGTGGGTAAACTAGTTCAACCACTGTGGAAAGCAGTATGGAGGTTCCTCCAGAAACTAAAAATAGAAATACCATTTGACCCAGGAATCTCACTTCTAGGAATTTACCCAAAGAGTACAACTTCTCAGAGTCAAAAAGACAGATGCACCCTTATGTTTATATCAGCACTATTTACAACAGCCAAGATATGGAAGCAACCTAAGTGTCCATCAGTAGATGAATGGATAAAGAAGATGTGGTACAGATACACAGTCGAATACTATTCAGCCATAAGAAGAAAACAAATCCTGCAATTTGCAAGAACATGGATGGAGCTGGAGGATATTATGCTCAGTGAAATAAGCCAGGCGGAGAAAGACAAGTGCCAAATGATTTCCCTCATTTGTGGGGTATAACAATGCAGCAAAATTGAAGGAACAAAATAGTAGCAGACTCAGAGACTCCAAGAAGGAACTAGTGGTTACCAAAGGGGAGGGGTGTGGGGGAAGGGGTGTGGGAGGGTGGGTGGGGAGGGAGAAGGGGACTGAGGGGTTTTATGTTTAGTACACATGGTGCGGGGGGTCACAGGGAAATCAGTGTAGCACAGAGAAGGCAAACAGTGACTCTGTGGCATCTTACTACACTGATGGACAGTGACTGCACTGGGGTGTGGGTGGGGACTTGATAATGTGGGTAAAAGTAGTCACCACATTGTTTTTTCATGTGAAACCTTCATAAGAGTGTATATCAATAATACTTTAATAAAAAAATTTTTAAAAAAAGAAAAAACACTACCCTTGATTTTTTCCCCCAAATGGAAGAAACAAGCAATAAATTGTCTCCAGCCTGAATGGGGACAGTCTCACTACTGTTTCAATTAAGTGCTATGTGGTCTCAATTATTTACACCAACTCCTTCTAACTTTAGGACTTAATAATAATAATAATAATAATAAATAGTAGCTCTGAATCTCTCAAATACCACTTGACCAGGGTGTCAAGTTTAGTCAACATTTTCAAAGGAAAGACTTGATCAGAGTAAGAACATTAATCTAGAGTTTAGCCTTTGAAACAGAATCCTAAGCAGGACATTTTATGTACTTATTAAATTCTCTGCAGTAGACATTAGCTGATACTGAGCTGATTTTTCTCTTACCTTTCTCATTTTCAGATACACCATTTTTACTAAACTTGAAAGTCAGTGATTACAGGAAAGCAAATATTCAGAGGAACAAAAGAGCCATAGTCAATCAGTTCCCAGGCAGAATCTCCACTATGCCACTCAAAACATCTCCTACAAAAGAGGAGCACAGCTACAAGGAACCCAAGTGTGACATTACAGAAAGCCCACCTTGCGCGGGAGGCCCTTGCAGAGGGGCAAGGTGCCGCACAGGGCGGCGATGAAGCAGCCCTCCCCTCCGGCAGCTCGCAGCCCACTCACCGGCTAGCGGCTCCACGTGCAGCTGTGGCTCCTGGGAGTACACGTCATACTGCACCAGGGGGTAGATGGGAGGCAGCACAAACCACACGGGGCCCACCGAGGCACACAGCTGCCGCAGCGTGTATGTTCCCGGCTCCTTGGCCTAGGGTCAAAATCAAGCATTTGGAAAGCTCTCACCGGTCTGTGTAGCTGTGAGCCCTGAGGGGTGGTGAGCGTCCTCCTGGAGGCGCTCTGCATCCTCTGCTCTCTGCTTCTGACGACGCGAGGCGGCTCCAAAGGGTCTGCTCTCTCGGTACAGTTCTAGTAACTGATGTTTAAGTCTGACTTTATGCTTCTAATAACGTATTTCCAATTTAAGAAATGATATTTGCACCATTCTCTTCTGAAAAGGTATTTAATGGAGACCTTCAGCACAAGACTTAAGAGCCACTCTAACTTACAGGGTATACTGCGCTGGAGGAAGATTCGTAACAGGGTGGGTCAGAACAGTTTTGACCACCATGCAGCCAACAAAAGGAAAATGTTTAAAATGAAAATGCGCCACCTTCTTTGAAATCTCCTTTTAACAAATGAAAGTATATTTTAATACAAAAGGGACAAAATTTCATTAAAGCCAGTGAGAACAGAAATAGTTATTTATGTTAACAACTTCTTCCAAAATTTATCAACTGCCTTAAAACTGGTTAAGTATAAAAGATTTTTTTTAATGTCCGTCTTTTTCTTCAAGGACAGAAACAAAACCAGAGTTAATAGAGAGGCCTGTCCCGGACTCACTACACTGGGGACCATGCGGGCAAGCTTAGCACCCTCCTGACCACCTAAAACGTCAACTCCCCACCCAGCACATACCTGTGTCCTGAATGTTACAGTGTTGGCCCCTGGTTCCAGCGTCACACTGCTGCACCTGAGCACATGGGCCCCATCCTCCAGAGCCACGCCTGATGGCGTTTCCAGGGAAGCGCTGCTTTCCTGCCTCCTTAGAAGCATGTGGACATTTTTGCATATGATCCCTGTCGTGTTTAAGGAATTGTCAGAAGGACTCCTTTCAAACATCTCATGCAACTCCAGCGCTGGCAAGCTGTTCTGGGACGTGGGGAATGGCATGGTCTCCGCTGGGAAGTTAACACCCCCGTGGGACGTCTTGTGCTTGGTAAGCCACTCTGCGGTCTTCCGGTAGTTGTTCTTCTCGACGCTGAAGTGGACGCTGACGGCGATCTGCTCCACGGGGACAGGGACGGGCATCTGACTGCACACAGTCATCTCCACAGACAGAGCACCCCCCACATGGACCACAGCGTTGGAAGGAGTAAAACGGAGACCTCTCAGGTGTGCGAAAGAGTGCATAGGGAGCACGACTTTGTGACCTATAAATACATATTACCATGTCTTACTTCCTGAGTCACATTTCTAGGCCCTTGGTTACTTCTGGGCCACTGGAGGGGGCCAACAGGAGGAGAAAGAAGCGATGATGTTCCAAAGAGGTGGTTTAGGACTTCCCAGCCTCACGGCATTGTGATACACCAAGGCAGAGCACAAACAGTGTCTGCGTAACTCCTGAATAATCATACAATCTGAAGAAATTAAGGTATCTAAGTGGTTTTGACAAACCTAAGAGAAATACAGTCGCCTAACTCCTCAATTTCAAAACAAAATTTGTAAATGGTCCATTTCCCAGAGATGTTTCAAGGAATTCCACAACTTTCCCACCAACATAAAGAAATTCTCGAGTAAAGATTCCCATGTCCCCCCATGTATCTGGAAATAAACCCAAGTGTGTGTCAGCCTTTGAAGTGAGCCAGTGAAGAGGGAGCCCTGCCTCCCAGACCCAAGGAGGGCGGTGTGGCCCCAGACCCACAAGGCCAAGGTGGGAGGACCTAGTGCCCTCTGCAACCTCCTTTCTACAAGCATCCGGCTCGCCTAGAAAATCCAGAAGGCTGCTAGACCGACCAAAGTATTTACTAAACACTAATCAACTAAAGGACTTGCCGAGACTGATGCTATAAAGTCACAAAGAAATAGCGGACAGTCACAGAGTTTTTGTTCACACGGAGTTGCCAAGGGACAGCCGCACAGGAGAAGTGTAACCACACAGTCTCACGTGTGTCACATACGGCAGACACACTCCATCTGGGCACATTAAAGGATCTAAAAACACAAACAGATTGATGTCACGCTGCTCCCGAATCACCTACTCAGACGGCTTGATTTGAATGAAATACACCCCAGCAATCAGTGACAATGTCAAACTGAAGCCAGAAGCTTTGAAAACACTGGCTTTCAAGCATTAGTAACTGCTATGGGCTGAATGGTGTTCCCCCACAATTTTGAAACTGAAGTGCCAGCCCCCAGTGCTGGTTACTTGGACGCTGGTCCTTTGGGAGATAATTAGGTTCTGATGAGGTACGGAAGGATGCGTGCCCTTCTAAGAGGAGACACCAGAGACAGCTCTGTCTCTGTCCATCTCCCTCCCTCCTGCACCCCCTTCACTCTGACTCTCTGTCTCTGTCCCCGGCTCTGCCTCTGCCTCTGTCTCTCTCGGTGCCATATAAGGATAAGTCAGGACAAGAGGCCTCATCAGAAACCAACCATGCTGGCATCTCATTTCAGCCTTCCAGCCTTCAGAACTGTCAGAAAATAAACGTTTGTTGTTTAAGCCTCTGGATGGAGGCATTATGCTATGGCAGCCTAAGCTAAGACAGTAACTACTTTAAATAAGTTCCCTTCTTGCTAAATTCAACAGGAGGAGCTTAACTCTACAATAAATTTACTCTTATCACACAGCATTTTCTATAAAGTCTATTTGCTAAAACATTTAGCCTGAATCTAAGCCTTCCAGATCTACCTTCATGCTGAAAATGACCATAAGGAAATACTGAGTTCCAGAAGGTGGGACGGCCTGCAGGACAACAGGCTCAATGCCTTTAAAAGATTAGCGTCTTACAACCCAAATGTCAAACAACTGGTGACTGCATAAAAAGGTCCATCCATCCAATGGAATAGTATTCAGCCCTAAAAAGGAAGGAACTACTGACACATGTGCAGCATGGATGAATCTGGAAAACATGTGGAGTGAAATAAGCCTGTCACAAGAGACCACATAGTTATTGTGGGATTCCATTCACATGAACGATCGGGACGGTCTCTGCAGAGAAAGAAAGTGAACGAGTGGCCGCCAGGGGCTGGGCTTGGAGGGTGGGAGGAAGGTTAGGAGGGAGGGAGTGCTGGCTTACTCTTTGGGGGGATCAAGTGCTCTAGAAGAGACCATGGTGTGGATATACTGTGAATATACTAAAAGCTACAGAACTGTACAATGGAAATGGGTGAACTATATGGTTGTGAAATCTACCTCAATAAAGCAGTTTTATTAAAAAAGGTCAGTGTCTTGAAAAAAAGAATATAAGAGAGATGGGAAGAACTGTTGTGAATTAAAGGGATGGAGATACAACCACTGAATGCAGTATGTGACCCCTGATGGGACGCCACTAAAAATAACTTATGAAATCCTTTTTTTGAGACAATGTGGGCTACATAGTAACTAAAGTTAGAACTTGTTCATTCTTTGGGTGCTTAGTGCTTCCCCCCCCCTACCCACCTGCTTGCAGAAATTTCAGCTGGCAAGTGTTACATGTGGTCCAGAGTGCTCTGAAGTTCAGTAAAAACAAACAAGTGAAAAAGAAAGATGTAGCTACATGTTTGCTACACAGCTAACTGTCAACACCACCTAGTCTTACATTATACATTGAATATTCTTTTAACTTTTCTATAGTATTTGAAAGTTTTCATAATACAAAGTTTTAAAAATGTAGTCTTACCTGGGCTGTCTGCCTGTCTCCTGGCAAAGTTGAGTATTTCCTGGCAGAAGTATTTTCGTTCTTCCACAGTTAAATGTGGATCACTGGCTAAAAGGCTGCTGGTCTGAAGGTAGCTGGAGCAAAGAGTTAAGCGCCTAGAGAGAGGGCTTCCCGCCGAGGGGTGGGGTGCCAGGCACACGGCTTCTACAGTCCCCAGAGCTTTCAGAGTGCTGCCCAACGGGTATTCTTTTGAGTTATTAGGGACTCAAAAGAGAGAAAATAACGTTCACCAGGCATTTAACTTATACTCAGCACATACATTATGTACAAGGTGGGCTTTTTCTCGCCAGTTAGGAGGTGTTCATTAAGTCCTCAGTTGTAGGCACTGCAGCTGTACACATAAAAAGCCATTTTCCCATTTCATGAAAATATTAAACTTAAAGGATACTTTTCAACTTGCCCCAGGAGTTTCTGACATTCGGCTAACTGCTTCCTTGTGTGCGTAATAGGTAGTGCCCAGCCCTCGGTCAGGTAATTTTTCAATGCTCCTTGAAGATAGGTTTCTGCCTTTTGTGGAGACTTTTTCCTCCTTGCAAGTCAACAAACAGAAGCTTTCATTAAAGTTCATGATAATCATGAAACTCAGACATAAATCACCATGACTTGCCCTTCATTCTTGCAAGCCCACACCATGACCTTTGTCTCACCTTTAGACAGTCCCTCTCTGACTAGCCCCCTGGTATGAGAAGAACACTAAATCGGGAGTACATAACCGGACCTGAGAAATGCACTCATGGTGCTAATCCCACACACACATTTGCCTAGCACCACACACCAGTCAAAGACGCTTCAGAGCAGATCTCAGATTAAGAACCGCCAAGGGCAAACAGGTGAGGAGTTCACCCACAGACAGTCAGCAAGGAAGTCGTGGGACCTGGGCATGGCATCATGCTCCCTGCCGAGGACAGCTAGACAGAGAAGCAGTCCAGATGGCCAACAAAGAACGGGCTTGCCACAACTGAAACTCAGGCACACAGCACTGAGCAGGTTTCAGAGATTTACAGAGAACTATGAAGAACTTAAACACCAACATGTATCATATCACCCAAGGGAGTCCCAAACGAAACCTTCAGGATGTTCAGAACAAAACAAAGCAAGGTTCAGAGTACAACTAGGCAGAGCTTGCTCAAGCCTCAGTGACAACATGGATCCCTTGGCCTGCCCCAGTCTCAGGGGACAAGGCCAACACTAAAGCAGTTCTCTTCCTAGGCATCCTTGAAAGATATCCCAGTTTTCACTATCCTACTCTTAAAACAGCGAGAGTTCCCAAATTCTCAAGCTAAATTCATTTTAAACCTACCAAAGTATGTGAGCTAGTTTTTCTAGACTTTTATGGTCCCCCACCTCCACTTTTTAAAGGAGTCAGAACCATCAATATTTCAGCTGCTCTCTCTTACATTCTAGAACTGGGAGTTCACAGGCCATTCATCATCCACCCCAAGAGACAGAGGTGAGCAGTTACCAGCTAGTCTGGGGCCAAGCTGGAAGCAGGACCCAAGTCTCTAATGAGCAGGCCAGCATCACCCCACCAGGGCTCCAGCCCCAGAATGGACCGGCATCCAGGCAGGCTCACCTCCCAGCATCAACACAGGGCTTCTCGGCTCCATTAACTAACAATTAACTCCTTAGATACACTAGATTCTCAGGAGAGTCAAATTCTAGCCCTGACCCAGCTGTGAATAGTGGGACCGGCTGGCTGCTTCAAGCACATCTGGGGCCCTCTGCAGCCCCACTAATTAGTCAAAATACTCTTTCCTGTTTCATCTAATGGAATTTATTAATTGTAGATTTCAAAATATCACTTCATTATACACTTTTTTTGAGAAAACTTAAATACTCTTCCCCTTATCATTTATCTCTGCAGTGCTTTGAAATAGCAGTCACAACGCCAGTGAGATTTCTTCTCTTGACAGGCTGATTGTATCAAATACATGAGAAATATGCTAAGTTCTGAGTCTTTTCTCTGGAACCCAACTCCAAAGCCGGAGCTAGACCGGCAATGCCCACGGGGTCTGTACACACCCCTCTGAGCCCGTCAGGCTGGCCCCTGCTCATGGACATGTCCACGGGGTTACTGCACACCAGTGACGTCAAGGCTCTCAATCCTCCTAGGAGGCATTTAACATAAACTAGAGAAAATGCCATGGAACAACATCTAAAAATCCAAGTCCCAATTTACACCACTGGATGCAGATTCCTAAAATGTCCTCATAATTCTTCGATAAATTTAACTGTAATACTACATATTACACATATTATGTATAAATAACCTACATATATAGAACATACTATGTAAGTTCATTGAATTAATTTAGGTAAATATTAGAAACACAAAGAACCATAACAGCTATTAAGGTTGACAAAGTGAAAATCTCTCAATTTTGTTTTCAGAAAAAACTGAAAAAAAAAAAAAGAAATAATGATTGGTTAACAGATTCTATCTTTCTCATTCTACAAATTTATGTAAACTTCATTTCAACTCCATACATAACAAATCTCTTACTACATGTGTGAAATGCTTGAAATTTAAAGAAAAGTTCAAAATCAATTACATGTAAAACTCTGCCAGATCCTTTCCGACCAGCTTGGCAGATCGAATCCTCCCGATACTCGTGCACATTTCCATGGCGGCGTGGGACAGCTCCTGCGGGAAAGTAAGGAAGTGCCGTCATTCCGGACACATCCTACAATTGTTTACCTGGTGCTGAAGCAAAAGACTTTACAATCAAACATTATTTTTTACTTTGCATCTATTTTTGTTTTTATGAAATATGTGATTTTATACAGTTATTAATACATATAAATTATGAAGCTAATAATAAAAGAAATATGAACTCAGTAGGCATAAAAGTACTCTCCATATGAAGGTAACATTTTTGGTATTTTTTTCACTTTTTGGATAATAACAGGGACAAACCACTACAGGCTGCCATCAAAAGCTCTCGTTAGCCACGGCTCAGGAGCGCAGCTGACCACCCACCTTCTGTCTACACCATTTTCTGTGGTCTCTCCCAAGTCAGGTCCTCTAAGACCAGGCATGACAGCTCTGGTTGAGTCCACATTAGTGCTTTGCACACAGAAATCCACTCATCATCCTTTCCTTAGTTTCTGTTCTATTGAAAGAGCAATACCATTTTGAACAAAACTATAAATATTCAAAGATGCTTTTTTATGCCTAATACGGCCCCATGGACACTAACAAACACTTGATGAACAACTGTGCCAGGTCTCATCCACAGATGCCCAGGACACCAAAGAAATGTCAAAGGTCCATAAGAAGGAGGCCCAAATACAAGCTCATCTCCGAATCTAAAGGCCACGTAATAGCAAAGCCTTCCAGAAATGGGTCCTCTGCTGTGGGTCATTGGTCGACATTAGCGGTACTTACTAAGTAGTGGTTTTCAAAGGCTCCCACTGATGATAATGCTTCTCTGAGCTTCTTATAAGGACTCTGAGCTGTGTCGGCTTAAAGAGAAAGAAACGAGCCCTCACTCGTGTTCAGTGCAGCCTGCCATGAGTCTACACTCACCCTCCTACCCCACAGGGAGACGGCTTACTCTGACACTCATGGGAATGCCAGCATGGCCTTGCCAACTGAAGCTACATCACTGCTTACACTCCTGCCCCATTCACACACTCATGAGATAGTCTGACCCTTCATGTTAACACTTCTACCTTTGACACTAGACTTCCAAAGTATGTATTACAAATGCTCCAATGAATTAAATTACTTTCAAAAGACCCGAGGTGGTCTCAAAGTTGCAACGGTGCAATACAGGCACCCCACCTGGGAGTCCTTGGGTTGGCCGCTGTTCTTTACTCCAGCAACAGGCTAGCTAAAGCACACTGTTATCACCATACTTGGGCCTAGCAGAATGAGTATGCTCCTTTCAAAGTGCTTTATTCCCCAGGAGTAATTTATTGAGGATTTGTCTGGCTACAGTGTTAGAAAAATCAATGAACTGCAGTTCAGAGGGGCAGCGGTGCACTCAGATGTCACATGGGTTGTAGCCTGAGAGCTTCACACATGTTTTTAAGATGTCTTCCAATTTCCTAAACTATTTCTAACATTTCTTTACATTATTAAAAGGTCAAATACTCTATTAATCTGGTCAGCTAATAATGACTATAATTTCCCAAACACTTGAGTAATTATATTGTCAGAACTTGACAGCTACCATTTGATGGTGCCCCGCGGTGCCACATGCACAGGTGCACCCGAGGAAGTACCTGTTTCGGGTCGCTCAGCTCCCAAGCCTGCCAAGAGATCAACTATCCTATTGAGATCTTCTGAGTCTGGTCCTTTTTCTGACACAAGCCCACACAGATAGCCCAAGGACTTCAGCTGTTGAGATAAAACCACAATTTCAATTAATTTGCCATAAAAGTCAGCAGAGAATTTGTACATTTTAAATGTAAAAATTAAAATCCAACTAAATTCTAGAAGAAATTTACCTTTTCCATCCAAATGATTCTAATCTAGATATAAAAATATACGTTACTGGAAAAAAAAAAAAAATATATATATATGTATATATACACCTTACTGGGATCATGCCAAATTCCTACCTTCTACACCATGATTCTCAGAGTGGCTCTGGGCTTGGTAATTCTTAGCTCACGCCATTTATCTTCCCACACTCTCCACGCTGACGTGTCTCGCCCAAGCTGCACACTCACAAACCCAGCCCCCAGGGTTGCACACAGCCTTCTACGGCCAGTCGCTTACACAGAAGCCCCTTGCACCTCTAATACCATTTCACGCTCCACCCGTGAAACAGAACAACACCTGAGCACAAGCACCCCAAGAGCTTGTCTCTGTTGAATAAAGCAATCCTAGGAGGGAACCCATTCCTGCATGGCTGCTGCTAGCCCGTCCTAAAGGAACCAGAACCGCCCGTACAGTGATTGTGTGAACAGTGCTTCTCCAAACAGCTTCCTCCATCTGCCACCCAGGGGCCTGGCCCATGGACAGCACACACGTCTGCATGTACCTTTTCTGTGGCATAGCTCCACAAACCCACAGTGTGGGCCACATTCGAGTCTATCTGCGCTCGGTCACAGCAGCCTTCCATCCTCTGCAGCACCTCCAGACAACTCAGAAACACCCAGCAGTCCAGAGCGCCAGGCGGGGCGGAGACCTAGGAGGCACAAGTGCAGGTGCATGAGGGGCGCTCAGGGCACACACCCAAACCCATATGTCCTAGTCTGCCAGAAGCGGCCACCCAATCTAATGCTGCTGTCACCTGCAAACTGGAGGAAAGAAGGGGAAAAAAACAGAAACACATCGGTTCACCCACAGACAGGAGAGGAGTGACCGTGTCCAAGTGCACTTCTGGGTTTGTACTCCTGACAATGACGAGAGACTCCGCAGGGGTGTGACTTTCAACAAGACCGTAACTTGAAATCAGAAATTGGCCACCTGCTCACGGAGGACCACTGTAACTGGCAATGGTACCCGGAAGCTCACTGTACTATCCTGGCTACTTTTATAGGTATTAGAGACTTGCCATTAGAAAAATGATAAAGGCTGTATGTCAGAGGTGCAGAAGCACCTGCTGTACATGGTCAATTCCAAGATGCCCTTTCCTTCACATTTGGCATCTCTGAAACAGAAATGTGTCTCACAATCAACGGCCTCTTCACACAGTGGGCAGCGCAATTTTCCTGGTGGCACAATAGTACAGCTGTGTCGTACAGCATGGGGACCCCAGCTCCAGCGAGATGTGTGGAGTTCCAACAGGAACTTAAGTGGTAATTCTGCATCAGTTGGCGGGTGAAGAGCTACGTAGCAGTGACGGCACTGACTCACATCGAGGTGCCTTCGCGCACACCCTCAGCACAGCCAAGAGCACCTGGGGCCAGCTGGGAAGGACCAGAAGGGCATGGAATGCTCCTGTGAAAGCCGGATGCCCAGTCTGTGCAAATGAGGTGAACTACTTAGATCCTTTGAAAAGTAAAATCAGCACAGAAAAAATCTACTTTCATAAAGTGGCACAGCTTTTTCACGCAGGCATGGAGAACAGCGCCAGGGTGCACAGAGGAGCTGGTCAGCAGGCTGCAGCCTCGGGAACCCGGACAGAGCCGTTCCTCCCTCCCTGGTCAGACCAGGGCGTGGTCTGAGTGGGCCAACCTCACCTCAGGAGCCTCCCTGGTCACACGGTGCCAGGCGACCTGCTTGCTTCCACATCACAGACACAAGCACCACAAGTACCAAATCTATGAAACTTCCTCTAAACACGATGTCTTTCCTCAGGCACAGAGGTTATTTGCAGGGAGAGAGCAGACACACAGTGCCTTAGGGTAAGTCTCTAATTCAGATGAATTCAAGGAAAGGGAAAGAGAAACTCAGGAGCCACAGCAGGGGGCTCTGGGGCAAAGCCACCAGGGGCAGGCGAGCCCGTCCCCAGGACCAGGGCGCTGGCCGTTCTTCAGAACCAGCAGGGCCGGGGCAACAGCCGCAGAGACACAGAGAAGAGGGGACCGCTGTGGCACAGGAATGTGTGTGGGAAGGACCCACAGAGACAAACGCTATGATGTGAAGAGTGCTATTACTTTGTGGAAGACTATGGAATAGATGTTTTCCTGGTGTATCTGTTTGCTGCCAAGAGCAAGAACCACTCTGGTACATTTGAGAAATGTGTAAGAAATAGCCACAGCAGCGGCTTCTCCACGGGAAACAAGGAAACCCAGCGGCAGCCTGGCTGCTGCTGAAGCTCCAGCTTGTGACTGGATGTCAGAGCACAAGGGAGAGACGCGTGGGAGGCCTGTGGTGGGGCGGTGAGGAGAGACCGGCACGGGTCCCTCGAGCAGCCTCACGACCCACGGGCGCCGCACAGGTGCTGTGCAGGGGCCCAGAGCATGGCCTTGCCCTCAGGTGTCTCTCTCCCCGAGTCCGGATACCATCTACCAATCAAAGGTGATCTGACCGCAAGCCGTGCTGCCCGGCAACATCCTCCACCAACGGTGCTCCCGGGGGGGACCCGGAAATGAGCCCAAGCCAGAGCCTCCGCGGCTAGTTCACCAGCTCCTCGGTGCATTCCCGTCTGTGTCTTCTGGTGGGACTCATTTTTTGGGTACACACCCAGGAATGGGACTGTGGGGTCACAGGACAGGCCTGAGTTTCAGCTTTAGCAGACACCACCAGAGTCTCCAAAGCGGCTGCACAAATGTACCACCACACGCACATTCCAACTTTTCTATTTTGTATCATCAGTCTTTTTTAAATGTTATTTTATCCAGTAGAGGTAATTAGAGAATTTTTTTTTAAGTCCCATAAACTTTGGAAAAGCATGGTTGTTCTGCAGCTATGGTAACAAGGAACCAGTAGAACAGGTTTTAAACCTGTTCAAATGGTCACAGGCCCACCTTAGTGAGCCAGTCCAGGAGCACCGGCCCTAACCCCCTGGAAGGCCGCTGGTGTGCGTGCAGGCACTTCCACAAACACACCAGGGGTACCCAGAGACCCACCCGGGTTTCACCCAGGAGGCAGCACCAGCCAGAGGCCCTCTGAAAATTGCCTATAGCCCCATGCTGCCCAAACCTGGCAATGATTGGCCTCGGCTCCACGCAGAGCACCTGCCTGCCCAGCTGGACTCCAAGCTCAGCCATTGCACGTGGAGCCCAGTGGCGGTCTCTGCATCTCTTGATAACTCACATTCCCTAACAAGAAGACACTGAGCACCTCTCCACAGACTTCTGGACCATCTGCATAACCTCTCTTGTGATCAACACATTTTTTAAACTGATTTCTTAAAGCAGGTTTCCCCCACTATCTGAAAATAAAGTGCTCCTATAAAAACTTTCATTAGCCGAAATGGTGTAAGGCGAAGATGCAACTACCATTAACTCATCCTGAAAACTGTTTGAGTGTTCTCAGACCCCAAAAATGACCTCTTAGGCTTTTCCGATCCCTTAGGACACATCCTGCTAACAGATGAACACCATAAATCAAGATCAAGTCCAGATGCCCCAGGCTCTGGCGACTGGCCGCTGAGCGTGGTTCCCGGGGAAGGGCCTGTGCTGCTCTCGCGGCTCTGCCTCTGCACAGCTCTCTGCAAAGTGAACACTGAGTGCTATTTTTGCTTTTTGCCTTTTTCCATAAAAGTGAAAATCACTTTTGGATTTCTTTTGGTTATCAAACACAGGTACTAATAGATTTATCATAAAAGTAGCGTTAACACAAACTCTCCAACAGCAGGGGATACCTGCAAAGATTCTTTCATTTTCTTAAAACCCCTCCTCTCCTGAAACCAGGATTAGCAATGCTGAGAGCTGTTTTATCATTTTCCAAGCCTAAAATTAAATGCACTCTTTTAACTCCTTCTTTTGTTAAGCCTACATTTTTATGTAACCCAAACACTGAGAACCCTGTCCTGAGTGGACTTAGGGCTCCCTGTTGGTCACCATCCCTTCTGCAGACCCTCACGCACACAGCTTTGGCTTAATCTTGAATTCTGTACACATGGAATCAAAACGTACGCATTCTTCCATGTCTGGCTTCATCCCGCTTTGTGTTAAGATTCACCTATGTCAAGTCTACTGGTTCCCGTTACTGTCTGTTCTTTGGTCTGAACATGTAATTGTATCCCTTGTATGTGGTGGGCACTTAGGCTATTTCTAGCTTCTGATGATTGTGAATAATGCTGCCATGCGCATTTCTGCTCTCGTCTTTGGTACACATACTATGCATGCTTCTGTGTAACCCGGGGGTGAAACATGTGAATGTTTACCTCCAGCAGGTACTGCCAAACAGTTTTCCAAAACACAGACACGGATTACACTCTCCTGTCAGTGAATGCTCCCCTTCCCTTGCACGTGTCAAGCCTTTCAATTTTGGCCATTCTGTGGGATGTGGATTGGGGTTGTGCCATGGTTAAGTCTGCATCTCTGTGATTTGTGAGAGAGCACCTCTTCATATGCTTATTGGCCATCTAGATGCCTTTCACCTATTTTTCTGATGACTTGTCCATCTTTTTAACTGATTTGTAGGGGTTCTTCATATGTTATGGGTAAGAGTCCTCGACTACACATCCTGCAGACACTCTTCCACTCTGCAACCTGCCTTTCCCTCGCTTCATGGTCTCTGCCGGCAAAAAGGCCGGACTTTCACGCAGCCCAGCTTATTGTTCTCTCCCTGGTGGTCAGGGCCTTTTAGCCCTGTTTGAAGAGGATTTGCTGACTTCAAGGTCATGAAGATACTCTCCCATATTATCCTGTAGAAGCTTCCTTGTTTTATCTTTCATGTTTAGATCAATATTCCACCTGTGAAATCAAGGTTTATTTTTTACATACAGCTATTCAGCTGACTCAGAACCATTTATTCACTGAATACATTTTTCTTGCGATCATTTATTTAAAATCTACACCATATGCTTCGTTCAGAACCTCATCATCCTCCCTCCCACAGGCTACGGCAGGAATCTCAACTCCCCTCCTTGCCACTGTCTCCTCCACCTCTCTCGGCCCACTGCCCACCAGGCCCTAACACCTTTCACAGCATCCCAGCTTCACACCAGCAATGGCCCCCCACTAGCTATAGAATGAAACCCAACCTTTAAAATTATATACAAACACTTCCATTACCTCCCCTAAAAATCTGGCTTCCAATCCTCTGCAGCCTCTCCTCCACGCACTGCCTTGCCCCTTAAGTTCTAGCAAAACTATGCTCCTTTATAGTTCCCTAAGCAAAATGTGATTTTCTCTGCCTAAAACACACTCTTGCACTTGCCTACCCAGCGTTCCTTCCTCAGCCCGCTTATCCCACTGAAATGCAAGCTCACAGGGCAGGAGTTTGGCCTGTCTTGCTCTCTGCTAAAAATACAGTGCCTAAACAAACATTTGCCTGGCACAAAATAGGTACTCAATGAATACTTCCGGAATAAATGATCTCTTAAAACCTAGCTCATCTGAGACCCCCATCCAAACCTCCCGAGTACACATTACGTGCCACCTGGATGCTCGCTGACCAGAACTGAGGCCTCTTCCCTGGGATGCCCACCCATCCTGAGCACCTTCCCACCGCTGGGCAGCACTGTGTTCTGGTAACCTGCTTACACGGTGGGGCAGCGCCACCAGCTGTGGGCGTCTCGAGGGCAGCCAGGACCCACTCCTTCCTCACCTGTGCACCCCTTCTCCTCACTCCCGTGTTTACCACAGTGCCTGACAGGTAGCCAACTGCTTCTGCAGAGATGCTTGGCAGCAGTCCTCCCCCCTCCCGAGAGCCATCAATCCTCCTCGGTTCTTCCTCAGCAACACCTTAGCATTTGCCTCCTCTTCTTGCATTTCTACAACTCTTCCCACTTAGGTCCTCGTGGCTAAAGGTCATGCAACATGCTCCACCTGTCCCCTGAGGAGCCCAGCAGAGCGTCTGGTAGCCAGCAAGCACCCAATGACCGAGTTACACTTCTCAGCCATGTCTTGGCTTTCATCCTCTGCCAGGTCCGAGCCTCAGAGCACCGATCCCAGACGGCCAGCCTGGATGGCACGCCATGTCTATTTTCTCCCGTTTAAAGTGGCAGCTTCTACCACAAACGGCCCTGCTCACAAAGTGGCCAGTGGCTATGACAGCCTCTTGCATGTGGCTCTGGCCAGTCTCTAGACCGCACAGCTCTTCAGGGTCCAGAGGAGTCCTGATCTGCCATGGCCTGCCCATCTGTGAGCAAATCATTAAGCTGACCAAAGACAAATTATCACTAAGGAGAACACATTAAAAAAGGAAATCCTTTGGGCAGTGGTTGTAACAGCACATAACAGCCTTCTAGAAAGTACCTGCCTTATATTGTTGCCACTTACCCATTTGGTTAGGATTAACACACACACACATATCACTTTTTTAAACCAGAAAAAGGAAAACAGGCACTGCTAGTGTAACTAAGAATGGAAGATCTTTCTGGAAGGCAATGTGACAATGTGTACTAAAAGCTTTAAACACGTGTATCATTGAACCAGCAATCCATTTGTACAAATACATCGCATAAAGATGGACAAACAACATACACACTGTTGTAACTGCAAAGAACTTGGAATAATCCAATGTTCAAAACAGGACAGAAAGGCCGGAGACCAGGAAGGTAGCGTCTTGTTGTTAGAATAAGCAATGACGTTTCTGACTGTATATTTGCCTATAGTTTCCAAATTTCGGTGGAGAATATATCCAACTTGTGATATATGGAAGGAAAATGTTTAAATGTTGTAAAAAAAAAAAGAAATAGTTCATAATGGAGTCATTTAACTGACACAGAACTGGTGTAACTTTATGGATGTTACTCCTTGATCCCTGCGTGGAATGGATACAAGTTCCATTTTTACACACTTTCCATCAGGGGAGTTGGCCCAAGGCTCTTAACTGGCACTGCTGGGGTGTGACTCCAGGCCCCACTACAAAGGTGGGGCTCGATCCCATGGCATCTGGCCACCCCTCTGCCCCCTACTGTCAAAGAACATACTTAAATCAACTGATAGATCAACCAGCAAGTTGCCAGGACATGCTTTACAAACCACAAAAGCAAGCACACAGCAATTTCTGCTAAAGAAATGTCATGACTAGAAATGCACAGACCAGTTGCAATACTTAGGTTTGGGCTTAAAAAGGATTAACCACCACCAGCTTAACCCTGAAAGAAACACACACTGGTCCAGCACGCGAGCTGGCTGAGTCCCTGGCCTCTGTGTCCACAGCCTCACCCCTGCTAGCGATGGGACCTCCCCAAGCCGCCCCAGCCCTGCGTCAGAGCCCAAAGCTCATCACTGGCCTCCAGCCATGGACATGAACATGAGGCACAATCCGCCGGAAAGCTGGCCTAGATACAGGGCAACGGGGCTGTTTTTGAGCATATAGAAAAATAAGTAATTCTGGAATTTTGAATGTTTCCACAAAAACGTAAAAGGAACTCCAGGAAAGAAATTTTCAAGTTAACTGCCAACTGCAAAATTCACACCCGCCCCCAAAACCAACCACAGAAAGGATCTTAGGTGAGAAGTTGAGAGAATCATTCCAAGCTTGAAGCATCACATGACCTCCAGCCTTGCGAGAACACTAAAGAGAAGCTCACAGGAACTCTGTCCCGCGAAACAATGTTCCAGAGCCCGCTAATAAGGAGAAAGATGGTGCCGAGACCTAACCTGCAGAAAGGGCTGTCAGCGTGCCAGGCACGGCAGAGCTCCCTGTATATACTGCCTCACGGGTGCTCGCCACCCAAACGGCAGCCCCTGGTCTGCTCCCATCTCATAGACGGGAAACTGGAGTCCAAGGGTAAGTCAAAGAGTCAAGGTCCCTGGAGGGAAGGGGCGGCGGGTGGGAACTGAACGCAGAGGGCCTGGCCCCCTCCTAGCTCTGGGCCGCCTGTCTTCCCAAAGCCCAATCCTTAGGAAGAGTTCCTGATGACCAGGGCTGCATCAAAGTGCTGGGACAAGAGAGGGAAAGGCTTTTGCAGTGCAAAAGCAGCCACAGCGAGGCACTGCATGGGGACAGTGCCACACCTGGGCTGGTCACGCGTGGGGTAAAGGTCCTGGGAGGGCTGTGCAGGCTCAGCCCAGGGACGAAGGGGTCTGATGAGCACCAGCAGATAAAAGAGGTCCTGCCACTTCGTCACTGCACTGACATAATGGGAACACCAAGTGCCAGCACAGCCCCAAGACAGCATCCAGCTGCATGCGGCGTGAGGAGGACTGGGGACGAGAAGTCCAACTGTCAGGAAGGAGAGAGGCTGGGAAGGCAAACAGTGGTGGTATGTGCTCCCCGCAAATGCGCATTCAGCTTTGGTCTGCGTGATTCCAGAGGGACCCAGCAGCACTAAGAAAGTGCAAAGACATGCAGGGAACATGGTGAAAAGTGGGGACAGGCTCCACTCCCAAAAAGAGCATGATGACCAGGACCATTTCATTCAGGAAAGAGCCCAGGAAGAAAGACCACAATGGATGTGAGGAGCATGGACACCCCAAAGCATTCAAGAAACCTCCAGGGGAACCGGCAGCAGAGGGTGAGAGCCTCCCGACTGCACGGAGCCAACGTGTAGCCCTGGGCCACAGCCTATGCAGGAGCTCCAGGCCTGCCGTCTGGTACATGCGCACCTCTCTTTCCAGCCAAAGGGTAGGCACTCGCCTGAGTCCAGTTGCTTCCACAGTGGCCGAGCTATGACAGCTCGGGAAGGCTGGGCAGTCCACCTGTGCTGTCCGGGCATGTGCAATGAGGAGGGGACCCAGGGCGGACAAAGACACTAGTGTGTGGTGACATCAGAAGGAGAGGCAGCTCAGCCCTGCCCTGTACCAACGTCCCTGGCTGGCCTCCCAGACCCACCGTCCATGTTCTCCCCACTGTCTGCAGCACCACTGGGCCCTCACCTTCTAGCTTCATGGATGCCTGGAGAAGGAGCGATGGAGGAGTGGCTGCCGGGGCCCAGCTCTGCCCCTGCAGGGCCAGTGGCCCCTCACCAGTCCCTCAAGAGTGCCTCGCCTGGCCCTGGCCTCACCCCACCCTTTCTGCAGGCAGCCAGGCTAGGACCAGGCAACTCGGCAAGGCGAGGAAAACCCTTCCCACCTCATCTTTCTGACAGGCTGGGCCAGACTGTGCAAGAGCACCTTCTGGTAAACCAAACCCTCCTGGACCCCGATCTCAAAGCACCATGTGTGAGCGGCGTGGACTCACACACACCCCACTTCCCTCAATCCACAGGGCGACAAATCCCCACACCAGGTAAAAATCTCCAGCACACATGCACAGACCCACCGTCCTAGGAAGGAACCGCCACCTCACAGCTGGACCGAGCAGCCAAGGCAGAGCGCCTCGATCCACTCCCCAGAGGGAGCCAGGAGTGTTATTCAGAGGCAGGAAATGTTTTTCCTCGTTAACTTGATTAGATGTCCAAGGCAAGGAAAGAAACTTGATAAAAATTCTTAAATTCTTGAGTTTGTGACTCAGCTAGGCTAGACATTTCCCCTTTGGAAATTAACTAAAAGAATTTCTCTTCATTTGGGAAAAAAAAACATGGTTCAATCTCCTAAGAAGAGTTGAGCCTGCTCTGTAGTATTGCACAGCACACCTAACAGCTGGGATGCTGTGAAGGCGCAGTCCCACCGATGGTCTAGCCGGCCTAGCACGGTCACACACTGAGGCCTCTGTGACTCGCCCCTAGGAGCACCAGTATGGGGGCACCATTCGAAGGGGCATGACCAGCACGGCTGAGCGGGCTCTGACTGGCTGTGTTCCTGGGTATGTCCCCTAACCTCCTGCAGGCCCACTCTCCCCATCTGTAAAATGGAAATGGATCACCACTCACTTAGTTCTTAACTGGGGAGTGGAGTGGGATGTCCATGAATCCTCTGAAATTCCACATGACACGCTGTACGTGCATGTGTGCGTTTTTCTGGGTAAATAGGCAATGAAACAGACAAGGTGAGAACCCCCAGACAGGACAGTCACTGAAGCCCCCCGCTCCCCACAGCTCTGCAAGTCTGTGGGCAGTACCAGAGGGCAGGATCCGGGGGATGACCTTCACAGCAGGTCTATCCCTGCAGATAAACAGTGTAAAGCCTCACCAGCTGGTTTCTTCCCCACACAGTCATCATGTCCCTTCCCTTTGACCTGGTGCTTCTGATTCATGGGGCCCAGTTTGCTGGGTGTCACTCACTTTGTCACCTGCATGTTCATGCACAAAGTGAAAAGGCAGTTCTGAAATAGGCACCTACCTACAAAACCTGAAACTGGGTGTCCACCAGGAGAGTCACCTTTATCAGCGAAGACCTGCTCCCACAGAATAAGCCAGTTACCTTAAAAAACTGTATTAAGAAACTAACCTAAGAGTCTTCCTTTGGGCCAACATGAATTCAACCCTGCATAGTGCAGAAATTATGTTTTCATGCAATTAATCAATGTAGAGAGTAAACTATACAAATAACATACTAAATATGAAGGACGTTCAGAAAAAGAGCACTGTCTCCTGAGCACAGACAGCTCCACGCCTGGGGCTTCAAGGTTCTGAGATTCTGTCTGAACAAGGAACAGGTCATTTGCAGAAAGAGAGGACTCACTTCGAGGAGCTTCAGCTCCTGCACACAGCCGTGCAGCAGCTCCAAGGCGCGCTGAGCCACCTCCCATGGCCTCTGCAGGAAGAGAAGCAAGGTGCACTGGCGGGAGAAGAGGTAGCTGCGCAGGTCCAGAAGGGTGGCTTCCTGCCTCTGGATCAAGTCACGTTTCTCCATATCTATGGGCTTTCGGAGAATCAATCCATCCCAGCTCTTCACCGGCTGGCAGAAGAAAGTCAGCCAGTTGGCACCATCTAAAACACACATCATGAAAGGTGCAGACAATAGGTCACTTCACCTGGCTCAGGATGGGAACCTCATATGCCAACGGGCTGCTTGACAACTAGTTACTCCCTAACCCTGGCCCACCTCAGGGATGGGTAGTTGCCACCAGCATACCCACTCAGTACTCAGCATTTGGCGCTGACAGCAGTAACAGGCCCGATGCCACAGGGTACGCAGCTGTGCCGCGCCCAGGTCAGGAACAGATTGGAGGCCATGAGAGATGGACAGGCCTTGGGACCAGGGAGACTCAGTAGGAAGGCAGCTCTGAGGAGAGGCGCTGGCGCGGGCCTGCCTACATGCTGCAGAGCAGCCATTCACTTCACAGGGCCAGGCTTGTCTTTGTGTCTTTCCTCCCCTCCACACCTCCGCCTACTTATTCACGCCTCACGCCTGCCTTTAATTCAGCCGTGCCGACTGCCTGCGTCACGCTCCCTGAGGGAAGGACAGCAGGCAGAGACATAGCAGCACACAGCAGAGGGGAAACTGCTCAGCTTTCCAAGGAATCTCTCCCGTTTCAACTTATTGCCTTCAAATATGATCGCAAACATAAGAATCTACAATACCATGTTTTACTCTTTATGAAAAAAAGCTTTTCATCTCTTTTTCTCACTCCAGAAGAGAGGTGCCATGTCATTTTATCCCACATTCCCACAGGAAGTCACTCGACTTTGGCATATGGATACTACTGCACATTGGAAGCGCAGCACTGCTGACAGCATCTGGCACCGACTAGAACTGGACACTCAGGGCGCCCAGCCCACCCCTGGAGTCCTGACAGCAGCAGGCGCCTCTGCCGGGACCACTCCCAGGTTCTCCAGACTCACTCCCACATCTTGTTCGGGCCTCTGGGCCGATGCCCCCTCCCACCAGAGCCCCGCCACCCCCGAAGCTAATAAAGTCGGGCAGCACCTGCCACCACACCTGCCCTGCACCTGCAGCCTCACTCATACGATCGCGCCTGACACTAAGGCACGTTCGCCCTCCTGTGCCCGCTCTCCTTCCTGGATCCTCCAGGAAGGGAGGAAAGGGTATGTTCTCTCCTATATTTAGAACAGTGCCTGCTACACACCGGGCTCTCAGTAAGTACCTATTAAAAGAGTGAATAAAAATGAACAGTCTTATCTTCAGCAACAACACTTAGTGCAGGTTTACTTCTGGATTCTAAATTGCCCCAGATTTGCCTTAAAGCTGAAAGAACAAAGAAATTATGTGAAATGTAAGAAATTTGTAAGATCTTGAAAAGACATATGTATAATGTGGATATTTGAAATGTATGAAATGTAAGTAAATCCACCTCTTCTGAACTTTAAACTTCATTCATAAATATTTGGCTTTGGTTCTGTGTTTATACCGGTGCTTAGCAAGGGGAGAGAGTCAGACTGAACCCCGTGAAAGCCAGTCTGCAGTGGGAGCCAATCAGCGACCAAGACGGTGCCCGGGGCTCGAGCCAGTTGTCCCTGCACCTCATCTGCCCACAGGTCTTCCAGGAGACCCTCTGGTCCCTTTAAATCACTTCTTGCTTCAGACACTGGAACAAGGGTCCCCTGAAAAAGAGCCCCAAAGAAAGCCGCTTTCACAGCGCCGGCTGTGGGGCAGGGGCAGAGACGACACAGCCGTCCACACCCACAGATGGCCGAGTGGGCACCAGCTGACCCACTCTGCGGACTCATCTGTGGGCTCACGCAATGCCTGTGACAGGCTGTTAATAAGAACAAGAAGCTTCAGACACTGTCTACGTAACATGACGCCATTTCTATCAAAATGGATACAAAACAACACAGTGAGGACGACTGTGAGCTTTTTTCTTTGTATCTGGCCTCACTGTGCATGTCTGTGCTTTGAAAAGAATGTCAGACATCACTCCAAAGTTTAAAACAAAGATGAACACCCACTGTTACATTACAATGGTGTCATATAAAACTGCAGTGAGCACCCTAATATTCCAAAGACAACCTCTCAAAAGAAGTCAAAGCCCCCCACTCTTATGCTGGCAAGGAGGCACAGAATCACCAGCCAGTTCTAAGTTGTAGAAATGACTTTACACCTGAAAAACAACTTAAGACGCTTTTATTACTTCAGATTCTTCTAAAATCAAAGTCTACTTCTTATTTTTTTATTTATTTTTATGACTAATTCTTGATTCTCATTTCATTTCCAAGGAGAACATGAGAATCTACCGGATGCGATTTGGACCCAAACAACAGGAGACGACTCAGTCACCTGGAGAATGATGGCAGCTCCCAGACCACCTAAAGGCAGGGAACGAACACTATGTTGCGAAACAGGCCACTCACCGCCGGCGCCAAAGTTGACGACATACTGAGAAAACAGGGCGTCCAGCTCATCATACTGCACCAGGGCGTCTTCAAACTGCTGCAGCATCTCAAACACAAAGGCAAGCTCTTCCTATGCACCCAAAAAAAGTTTAAAAAAAAAGCAAAAACACAAGTCACCTTTTTGAAACAATATTTAGCTCTTGAAGATTACAACAGGGAAAAGCATGCAGCATTATGAATATTGCTTAAGCTGTGCTAAGTAGAAGTCAAATTAATGGCCATAACAGTCCCTGCTTGTGATGCATGAAGAGGGGAGGCCAGCATGGGGCAGGACAAGGCCCACGTGGCGTCCAGAAAGCCCTCTGCGACCCACCGACAGCACAGGACACGCCTGGCTGCCATCTCGTCCTTGGCATTTCCCTTGCCATCCCAGACACCCAGTTTCTAACTCGACTCTTCCCTATGGAAGAGACAAACCTTCTCCCCTGTTTATTTAACCAACTGCTTGTTTATATCTATGTAGACTCACGGATAGTAGCTTTATACCATGGGTTCAAATCCAACTCTTTCATCACTCATTTTGTTGCACAAATGCCCCACATTTGGCCAGTAGGAAGCTCCTTGAGGTGGTGCTATGTTCCTTTGATGGAGCCCCATCTTTCTTTGTGCCCTTCCTTACTTTCTGGCTCTACAAGATACTCCAGGCCCTTCTTATATCTTCCCTGCCCCAACTACTTCTCTGGGAGCCCTGGCACCGTTCACTGGAGAATAAAGTCTAGAAACTGAGATCATGGCACTGGGTGTGCTCCCTGATCCCCAGCGGCCAGTGTTTCTAGGCCCCATCAGAGGACAGCACAGAGCAAGCTGGTGTCTGTATGTGCACCAAGGCTCTACACAAGTACACCTGACGTCCTTCCTTCCTTCCAGTCAGCCAGCCAGCCAGCCAGCCAGCCAACCATCGGTTCACATTAACACCTCAGATTCCAATCCAACCACTGGGTTCACTCAGACGTCCCCTTTCCTCGTTTGTAACTAAGTAAGTAAGTGTAGTAAGCCTGAAGGGTGAGGAGCCAGGGCTTTCTGGAGGCCTGTAACAGCTCAGTCGTACAGGGAATTAGGGACACTCAGACTCCCCTGCGTGCACCAAACTACCCAAATACCACCAGGACGCGGGCATCAGAGAAAGAAAAGCATCAAAGTTTCCAATCAGAATTGGTCTTTTATTGTTCAATGTGCCTTATTTCCTCAGTAATTTATACACAAGAGGTATTTAAATGTGGAAATCACGCTTTATCGGTCAAGTATGGTGACCAAGGACCAGGAGCCCTCCCAGCACCGTTCTTTCCCCTCTGCAGCATCAGGAAGTCCCCTCTCCCCTCAGCGGATGAGCACACACCCCTTGTTCGTGTAAGGCTCTTCTTCTCAAACCGAAGACAAGCTGACCACAGACACCATTTTCAAAACCAAACACCTTTGTAAATTACAGTAAAGAAACTAGCCTAAGACTGTCTTTTATTGGGACCCAAGATGATGCAACAAAATTAATGTTCTCAGGATGTCAGTGTGATCCCAGCGCCGCACAGGCTAGTGGGCACTGTTGCCACGGGGCGTCGGCAGTACACTGCTCCTCAGCCTGTGTCCCTGCCACGGTGCACACCCAGAAGGCCCGAGATGCTAACCAAACCGGGACTACCCTGAGAACCAGGCCATCTCATCAAAGGCTAGATGCCGAGCTCGGAAGCAGCTGGGGTGCTCAGGAGACCGTCTCGGATTCTCTGCTTGATAAGCCAAGAGACTGAGACATCCGTTAGCTACTAAGCTGTCTCTTGGTTTTGAAACCTGTGCCAGGAAGAATTACCACAAGAAAGCTGCCTGATTTAGAAAGGGAGGGAGAGAAGGAAAGGTGTAGGCCTGCAGTTAGTCAAGTACCTGAACCATGAAATATTCACAGAAGCTCCACCCTGGCTCAGTCCTCTTCTCCCTCAAGGTTCGCATGTCGTCTTCAAACTTGCCTAAGTTTTTGGTAAAAGACATAAGAAGCAATGTCCTGAGTTTGGTCAGGAAGGCATTCCAGGATTCCTGAGTTCGAGAAGAGTCCTTCAAAGGGTCAGAGAGCACGACACACCTGCAGAGATAAGAACGGTCCGTGTCGAAAACAGGCCCTAAGCCCAGTGCCACAGCGCGGCCGCCCCCATTCCCCGGGGCGCCAACCCATGCTCACTCTTCCCCCCTTCCTCCTTCCTGAACGGGTGGGAGCACGAGGCCGGCGGCGGGAAATGAGAGCAGAGACGGTTCCCTCACACACCGGCTCAGTGTCACTCGAGCAGCAAGTGCTGCTCCGGGACCCATGATGAGTCTGCCCCCAGGGTTCTCTGAAAGAGGGGGACCAGGTCACACTCGGCTCCCAGGCCTCCCTCCCTTTGCCCCGCTGAAGCCTTTTGGCTACGATGCAGGGCTCTGGGTACGGTCAGCAGATAAGGACCATCCCCCGGCCCGGCCTGGCTGTCTAGCTTTGATCCTTACTACTCCCTGCCAGGCCGCTGAACTCATGCTCTCCCCTTTACCCAGCGCACTCCTACTCGCCCTGCAGAACCCGGCTCCGCCGCACATCCTCACTGAACCTCCTGTTACCCACCCCAGCTGCTCTGTCCTCACAGCCCCAGCTGTGATCGCACTACAATGGCAGTTAAGTGCCACGCTGTACACATTTTCATTATAGCTCTGTCTCTCCCACAGACCATGAGCAACTCAACAGCAGGGTTAAAAAACCATTAATAATGAAAACTTAGAAGAATATGGCTTAACATGCAGGTATGACACAATTTCACTATCAAAGACTTTGTAACCATGGTGTAAAAATATCAAAGACATAAAATTACAAGAGTTTCCAATGGATTTGGAAAAGGCAATGTATTCACCCAACAGGTTGGAAAGGTAACTTTCTTCATCCTTGATAATAATTGGGAGCCGGCTTTAATTCCACTCCACTGGGCACTCTGTCTTCCCCTGAAAGACACGGGGGTCCAGCCAGCTCACTGCTAAGGCCCCCGCAGGACTAACATGTATTTATTCACTCTATGAGCTGCTAGAATCTATCAGTTCAGTAGTTTATCCACAAGGCATTCTCAACATTTATTCCTGACCAGACACGGAACTGTCCCATGTACATACAGGGGTAGATGACACAAACACAGGCCACCAAACAGTATTTTCTTCTAGACACCTGGTGCTTATCAATCAGACAATATATTCATCATATTCTCTTTCTTTATTACATTCTTCAAAGTTTTCTGTTTCTAGATCTTCTTTTATATATATGTAAAAAAGAACTATGCTTCAGAAATTCACATCAAACCTAGATGGTTAACTCAGAAAGGGAGAGCCCCAGATGGCTCACCGAGGCAGGGGTGCAGAACTGCAGAGCCTCCAGACGCACAGGTGGCACAGCCACCCCAGCAGCTGCCCACAGAGGCGGCATGTGCAGCGAGCAGCTCCGGGCTGGGACTCTGCTGGTTGCTGGGACTGCTGCCAGTGCGGGCGCTAGTGAGGCCGCCCTGACCCCACGATGCCTACCCAAAGCCTGACGAGGCAGAAACCCCTGACTAAGCCATTCTCTTCTAAGGACTGTATCCTCAGGAAATAACTACGGATACACATGACACCTTGAGCTAGGGTGGCTACAGCATTGTTGTTAAGTAAAGCAACAACTTATAGCACTGTGAGTAAGCAATGACTTAGAAGCTCGGCAGAGGACTATATCAGTAACTTAGAGCACACCACTACTATGGAATACTACATGCTAACAACAAGGGTGTAGAAATACACTTACTGTTCGTGGAAACATTTTACAATGTGCTAAGTGAAAAAAGCAAGTATAAAACCTGCACGATATATCATACACACTTATATGTGCAGAAGGAGAAGACACCTGGAAGATACATGCTAAATTACCTTTTCTAATAATTCTATAATGACATGTAGTAATAATCAAAAACCAAATATAAGATTAAAGTTAAAAAAAATCATAAGCCACTTTCAAGGCCAAGTGTTCCAGTATTTCCAAAGGCCAGAAATTATATTGTCTAATTAAGATAATTGTCAATATAGATGTTACTAAATTCAAATTTATGAAACTGTTTTTTCATTAAAAAAAAATTTTTTTTTACATTAAAAAAATTAAGTACAGGTTTGTTAAAGGTTGTTTTGCAAACCAATGAAAACCAAAATGTTGGAAGGCATGTTTAAATATCAGATGAAATGTTAAAAATTTTAGAAAGTTGAATTTTACATACAAAGAATAATCATTAAAAATAAGTTAGTTTGAAATGGGCTCAGCAGGACCAAAGTTCTGGCAATTATATAAAAATTATAATGTATACTTAAAAGTATCAATAGGCTTTCTGAAAAAAAGTATTACACAATTTGCACATACCACAAGTTCTGACTAATAACTTCATTTGTACCAATTTATTTACTTACTAAAATCCCAAATATGATTTATTTTTGTTGTATTAAAAGCCACTCAGAGGCGCTGTGGTGTGAGGTCAGCCCTAGCTCTCTGTTCCATTACCCCATGCAGCCCTCCCTCAGAGGGTGAGGCAGAGCTCTGTCCCCTCCAGGCCCACCTCCTCCTGTTCTCAGAACAAAAATGTCTGTGTGCCTGAATCCCAGAGAGAAAGGACACTAGGTCTGGGGCACCCTGTTCAGATGTTAAGCTGAATCCTCTGGATAACCAATTCATGAAGAACAGACCTTAGGAAAAATTCTCACAAGTCCAGATTGCATGAAATTTCTCTAAGATAAACCATAAGCTCAACAATCTAATATTTAATTCAAACCTAAATAAAGCAAGTTTGAACACTGGTATATGGCCAGTATTGTGCAGAACATAGATAGGAAGCCCACACGCGGCTCCTTCCCCTGAAGAACTGTCAACTCCCTAGGGGATCAACACAGGATATGGTCACAGAACAGAAGAGCCACATGGCAGCGTCTGGTGGGTACACCTGGCCACACGCCCGGGATTTCTGCCCTTAGCCCCCAGGGCAGACCCACTCCACTGCTCCAGGCTCTGGACCCTGTCTGAGCACCAGCCACTGTGCTGAGGCGGGTGTGAGAGGATGATCTGGGTGTGAAGTAACACCTGCCTCTGCCACTTGGCGGCGCTGCAGCACAGCAGGCAGGCTCACCATGGCTCCCAGGAGTAAGGACAGACCCATCCCAGAGCAGAAGGGAAATGCTGCTTGCTGGCACAAGTAGGAATGGCCTCCCTGAGGAAACAGAAGCGAGCTCCCCCAGCAGACAGAATGGGGCCCAGACAGGGAGAAGCAGGGGAAGTAAGCCCATGCAAAAAAGTAGCCACCGAAGTTTCAGGGCTCCCTTTTCAAGTTTCTGGAGGAGCATCGGATAGGAACTCTAAATGGGTGTTAAGAAAACACAGCGTCCCACCGCTGAAAGCATTTAGGGGATCCTACTGTGCACAAGGACTACAAGGCCTCTGGAAGCCCCTGCTATGCTCAGAACTTTGTCCTCCATCAGAGGGAAGCCACCGTTGGACTCTCCCACAGTCACCGGGCCACAGGATCTGTTCCTCCCAGGCAGCGTCCTGGGGCTTACAGTTTGGTCCCGCACTGCCAGACCAGGAAGTCCCTGGAGAGGGCGCCGTCCTCCTCCAGCACCTATCACAGGCGCCGACCAGCACACCACAGCCGCTCACTGGGTACACGGGTGTCACCACCCAGGAGCAGTGATATCAGCCCAATGAGGTAAAATTAAAGACACACTTACCTGTCACTCTGCTTATTACAAAAATCATTTCTTATTTTGTCCACAATAGAAGTTCGGGGAAGGATGTTGGTTTTGTTTTTTTTCTTGGCATCATTTTCAACTACCACTATTAACCAGTCCACAGAGCTATGGGCTTTCAGAACATTCTGCCACTTGGTAAGGTCGTCTTTTACTGTAGCTTTATACACTTCAGTATCCTAAAAATAAATAAGTCACTGTGAAGGCAAGTTTATCAATGCCCTTTAGTTTAAATGGCAAAATGTGTCTAACAACAGAGAGTACATGGGCCCCAGTGCTTTACAGCTTTGGGATGGGACACTCAATGCAGTGGCCAGCCCAGTCAGATCCGAGCCTGCAGCGCTCTGGGCAAGTGCAGGGAAGATGGTTCCCACATCACAGAGGAAGGCACTGTGAGAGTTTGGTAAGGAGCCCATGGCAACACAGTCTGCTAGGTATGCTGGAACTTTTAAAATCCAGGACCAGGACTGCGACACCAAAGGCCCTGTGCCCAAGGACCACGTTAACCCCACCGTGTGGGCTGTGAGCCCTGCTGCTGGGGGAAGGAGAGCGGTTCCTCCCTCGGCAGGCTGGCTGCCACCGCAGGGAGCCCCTCAGCCCTCTGCTAGTCCCCACACCTTCTGCAACCTGGATGCCACTCAGGCCAGGTGAGGCAAGGTGGCTTCAGGTGCAAAACCTGGCAAGAGCACCATCCAGGGCTTCCTGGAAGCTGCTCAAACTTACAAGGTAGGTCCTACCTATCAGTGCCACTCTGACCCAGAACCCCAGGAGCGACCTGCCAGACTACCACCCTGGCACAACGCCCAGGCCAGTCTTGGCGCGCCTCCACAGAAGCAAGGACACAGAAATACCCCTTGGTAATCTCTACTGGTGACTCTGCTTCTGACTGCCCTTGCGCCCTAAAGCCACTCAGCAGCTTCAGAGAGAAAATCTAAAACCAGAATGCTTAATTCATTTCCAATTTAGGCATTTAAAAGCCTGTGCAAACTATAATCAGTAGCCACTGTTCAAATATATGCTTTCCTATCTTCTGACAGAAAGATTCCTTAACACCTTGCCCATATTTTCTCGGACTTTTGAGTCTCTCAACACTCACGCAGACATCTGCAAATATGACTGACCCATGAATGAGACAGATCTCAAATTCTGCATCCACTTATTAAGTGAAAAGTTCCAAAAGGCAGCATTTTTATGTTTTGGCCTGATTTTTAAAACTGCTAGGTCCTTGGTTTAAATTTAAAACAAACACAATCTAAAAAGATCTTCTGCTGAAAAATTAAGAGGAATACCGGCCTGCAAACATTGACTTTCTGTGAATTACTATCCAACATGAAGATACTCTTACACCGCATAGTTTTCACAGGATAGCAACTTCCAGGACTGAAGTGCAGATTTTACAATGCTGGCATTCCGTCAGAATGCTAGAAGCCAAGATGCATCATGTCTGGGAAGTGACACCTAAGGCCAGGGGGCTGAAAGCCACAGTTCCCAGTAGGGGGTCTCTTAAAATTAAAGAGCAGACACAAATTACAGGGCCCCACTGGATCACGGACTAAGAGGAGCAGCGAGGAGCAGAGAAGAGCCGGAAAGCCAGGCTGCAGCGCCCTCCCTGGCTCCAGCCCTGGCTCCCAGCAATCCACACCGGGGAGGGGCTGCTGCACCCTGAGGGGACACTACTGCCCTCTCTTGGGACATTTTGGGCAGTGTGCAGGGAGTCGGGAAGAGGCCTTGGGGAGCAGCAGGCAGAGCAGCATTCCCCTAAATTCAGGGGAAAACTGGGGCACATCATCCAGCCCATCCCGAGTCAGCACACAAGCAGCAAACATCACCAAACAGACTCAGCGGCTCTTCAGAAGAGGAGCCCAAGCCCAGCCCAAGAGGTAGGTCAAGGTTCTCTCCAGAAAACAAAGCAGTACAGGAAAACCGCATTAGCAGGGGTGGGGAGGCATGTGCCCATGATGGGGGTAAGGAGGGCACTTGAGGGGAGTAGCCTCTCTGGGCACCACAGCACGAGACAGGCCCCTGTGGGATGCCGTCAGAGGCCACGCAGGGCAGAGCCTCCCTGCAGGGTAACCGTATCCAGGGTGCTGCGGATCAGGTGAGGAGACGAGGGGCACGATCCAGTGCCGAGCAACAGCCGCAGAGCAGGGAGCCAGGGTCAGAAGAGCTCACAGTGATAATTCAAATGAGAAACAGGAGGAGAATGAGCATCTGGCTGCAACATGGGGATGAAGGCAGCAAAAAATGTGGAAGGGAGGAGCCCGGGACTGACGCTGTGATCCAGGATGCCATCGGAGTGTGGGCATGCACACAAGCATGTGCAGGCACATGCCACTACCTACAGAAGTAATGCCGGTGAGGGACACCCACACGCTGCCTAGCCAGGCCCACCGACAGAGCTCAGCAGCAAAGAGCACATCAAGCTCCAGATCCTGGTTTTTAATGCCGTTTTCTACTAAAAAGAACTGGGGCTCTTTGGAGAAGCGGCTGACCCCAGGGCTCAGGCAGAGAAAGGACAAGGTGACCCTGGAATGTCCTGTGTAAGGGAGGCTCAAAGAATGAACACGTTTCAAAGGGTCACAGAAGCCCAAATCTGGGACAATCGGCACATTAAAACCACTAACAATACAAGTTGAAATCAATGACTGCCTGCTGATACCAATCACCAAATGGGACTACTGCTTTCAGACAAGACAACATGACAGGGACCAGACAGGGACAACCACCTGAAACAACAAAAACAAACAAACCAAAAAATCCCCCAAATCAAGGGTTTTCCAAGGCCCCAATTACCAGGTAACAAAGGACAAAGACCCCAAGGAAGCCAAGCAAAGTGGGCCCTGCAAGCGGCCCAGTTGTCTGCACGCAGAGCTCCTGGACCACAGTACAGGAGGGGACTGAAACAGAGCCTGGCAGACTCTCTGTGCAGAGGAGACAGAGCCAGTGGTCCAGAGATGGAGGCAGCTGACTCCTAGGAGGTGAGAACACCCGAGAGAAGGAAGCAGCACACAGGAACCTGGAGGTCTGCAGAGGGCCCGAGTACCAACAGGAAACTGATCAGTACACGTCTGTAGGAACCACACCACAGAGCCGGGAAGAGACCCAGGAGATGGACCACATACCCATACAGGGCCTATTCTCACAGGCCAGACTGGAAAACCTCCCAATTCTCAGGACAGTGGGTGGAGAACTCAGAAAATAAGGAATAATTCATCCGAGACTGGTCACTGTTTCAGACCCACCAATTCATAAAAGCAATACCTAAAAGGATCAACTTTAATAAATAACTAAACAAAGCTCAAGAAAATTTCTGATTACAAAAATGCCAGCACTAAACAAGAAAAAGTTCACAGTATCTAGCATCCAATTAAAAAAAACTGCCAAATAAGCAAATAAGTAAGACTGTATGATCCATAATAAGAGAAAAACCAATCAATAGAAATAGACTCAGTAATGACATAGGTAACAGTATCAGTAGAAAAAGCCATTAAAATAGTTACTCTAACCGGATTTCATGTGTTCAAGACAGCAAAAGACTGATGTTCGGCACAGACAGGGAAGATGTTTAAAAGAAGGAAAAGACCCACATGGCACTGCTAGAGATGAAAACCACAATGTCTAAACTGAAAAATACACTGGGTGGGATTAAGAGAGGATTAGATACTGCAGAAGAAACAATTAGTTAATTTGAGAAAGCACAGAAACAGAAATTATCCAAATAAAACGCAGTGAGAAAAACACTGATAAAACATCAACAGGGCATCTGTGAGCAGTGGGACTGCAAGTGGCCTGATTCATAAGTACCTGGCATCCCCAGAGGAGAGGAGAGAGGGAGAAATGGAAAAAATATCTGACTAAATGACCAAAATTGTTCCAAATTTGATAAAAATTGTAAATCCAAAAGCCCCCAAAATCCCAAGCACTAAAAACATGAGGAAAACTACACCAAGGCATACTGTCACTAAACTCTCTAAAATCAGTGATAAAGAAAAAAATATTAAAACACCAAAGGAAAAAAAGACACTTCATGTACAAAGTAACAAAGACAAAAATGAAAGACTTCGCCTCGGTACATTGGAAACCAAAAGCAGTGGAGCAACATCTTTTAAGAGCTGAATGGGAACAAAGAACTGTCAGATGAGTTCCATATCCAGTGAAATATTTTCCAAAAATAAAGAATTTCACAGCTATACAAAAGCTGAAAGAACTTTGCAGCAATGCATCTGCCTTATAAAAAAGGTGAACAAAGCCTTCAGGAAAAAGGACATTCACACCAACTGAAAATCCCATCTACACAGAAAGGGGAGCACCAGAAATGGTGACCATGTGGACAAATAAATGACATATTTTCTTATGTTTATAGTTTCTTTAAAACATAATTGACTGTTTAAGAAAACATTATAATAACAATGTTTTGTGGAGGCAATAACACACATAGGATTAAATTAAGATGCGCGCCACCAACCAGGAAATGGAGGCACACTACTGTGAAGTTCCTATACTACGTGTCAGCTGGCACAGTGTGGCCTAAAGGGGCGAGGTGATACAAGGTCACCCTACAGCAACTCCTGAAATAACACAGCAGAGTTCTTTTTTTAAATTTAAACTCCTAAACATCATCAACTTGCTCTAGCAAACTTTTCTTCTTAATAGATAATCAAAAATGAACCAACATAAAATCTGAAGAAAACAACATAACCCACATGCTCCCTATTAGAAAGTGTCACTTTAAGGAAAAAAACCTCATTTATAATGTCCACAAAAGTTGTTTAGAGCAATCAAAATGCCAGACTTTTATAGACAGCATCATGACACACTACTAAAAGCCATTAAAAAGGAAAAAAGTATGGAGAAACAAACCACGTTCCCAGATGAGAAGATCCATGATTATTCAAATTCTCCTCAAATGAATCTCTAACTAATTCAAGGCAATCCCAATCAACACAACCCTCATCTTCTCTCCCAAGCTGTTCCAGCTCTCTGTTGCTCTACCTGCAGCAGCACAGAACATTACTCTGCTCACAAACCTACAGCCTAGAGAATACTTGGTGGGCGGCCCATCTGCCCCTCCTGGTGCGGAGCTTGGCTGCAGGCTGGAGCCTGGGAGCAACATGGCAGTCACGGGTCTGCGGGTGGGATGCGGGCTGCACACCCCCGGAGGGGCTCCCAGAGGGCATGTGACTGCCTCCCGGAATGGTGGCTGGGCTCTAAGAGCGAGCATCCCAAGAGGACCTGCCAGAAGATATATCATCTTTTATGACTTAGCCTCAAAAGTCACAGTATCCCTTCAGCCAGCGAGAAAGCCCACCCAGATTCAAATAGAGGAAACAAAGACCCAGCCTGCCAATAGAGAAATGTCACTGCCATGTAGAGAAGAGCATGGGGTATGGAATTTACTGGTAACAGCGGTTTTTGGAAAATAAAATTTGTACAACCAATAATCTGATTCTGAAACTTATGGGAGAGAAAATGTATACTAGCCAAGAGATCTGTTTTTAAAAGAACAGGTACCAATACAGATAATAAAAATGTAATAATTAAAAGTTTGGTCCTGGCACAGAACAGAAAATGATCAACAGAAGTGAAGTATCTAGACTACTGTACATACAGAATGATGGTTTCACATATAGGTGACATTTTCAGTGACTGGGGAAAAGACAGATGATTATGAAATGTTAGGCCAATACACTACCAACTTAAGACTATAAAATTCAACCCTGAACCCCCACAGTTCCTACCATACACAAAAATAATTTGAAGCTGTAACAGATCCAAGAATAAAACACAAATTATAAAATTATTAGAAAATACAGGAGAAAATCAGTTCTTATCTTCAGATAGACAAGGCCTTCCTAAAATCAGAAACCATTTTTTAAATGACATATTACACTCCATAAAAATTAGAATGGTTATGAATACCTATACACTAAATAACACATCACAACCACCAGACAAAACAGAAACTACTGAAGATGCAAGAGAAACAGAAACACACCAATAACAGAAGACTTCCACACACCACTGTCAAAGACAGGCCAGGTGGACAAAACAGTAAATATAAAAACAACATAATCAGTAAGATAGCTCTTGTGGATCCATATTTAACATCACAATATGAAAACAGGGAAAATACATTCTAACACATGTGAGAACAGCCAAAAAACTAATTATTTGGTCACAGAGACAAAATACGTTTCATAAAGCAAAAATATTATTGATTATCTATTCAAACACTGCAATGCAGTAAAATTATAAATTTTAAAATGAAAATTTTATAAAGTTTCTTTCGGGAAATTAAAAACCTTTCTCTTAAACTACTGGGTGGAAGAGGCAATACAAACAGCAAATAGACAATTTCTGAAAAATAATGATAGAACACTGGGATATCTGAATTCCTATCTTTAAAGACCTGTAACAACAAAAACTTAAGAATGAAAATAAATGCACTCCCAACTCAAAAAACTAGAAAAAGAACTACGTAAATCATAAGAAAACAAAAGGAAAGAAACAAAAATTAAAGCAGAAATTAAAGAAGTAGAAAATAGAGTTAATAGTGTATCAGGTTAATACATAAAAATCCTGGTTGTCTGGGGAGAAAGACCAGATAATTTAATCCAGGAAAAAAGGGGGAAAGTACAAGTATACAAAAAAATAAAATAAATAAAATAAGGGGGAAATAACTGCTGACATTGAGCACATATATGTATTTTTAAAAGACTTCAAACACCTCAATGAAAATAAATTTTAAAACTTAACTGAAATGTATAATTTCTAAAAAAAAAAAAAATCACTTCTCAAAATTGACAAATGGCTGAAACAACCAGTTTCCACAGAAGGGGTACAGAATGTGATCCAGAATCCGCCACAACGAGTCCCCGGCCCAGACGGCTCCCCGCAGGGCCCCGGCAGATCTCAGAGACCAGTCAGTTCCAGCGCTACGCAAATTCTTTGGGAAACAGAAAACAAGCATAACTTCCAAATCCTTTTGATGACTCAAGTGTATACTGACACCTAGACCTGATAAAGACAGCACAAAATAATAACAGACCAGTCACTTGTGAACACAGATGCAAAAAATCCTAAATAAAGTGAACAGACTCCAAGATCACATTAAGAAAATAGTAATTTGACCAAGGGGGATTTATATGAGGAAAAACGCATGATTCAGTAACAAGAAACTCATTAACATAATTCCACATATTAGATCTAATCAGAAAAAAATTATTATCTCCACTGGGTCTGAAAAAGACTTCAACAAAACTCAACAATGTACTCTTAATAAAACCCCTTGAGAAAACAGAACTGGACGGAACTCCCTGACATGTGCAGTAAGTGCACCCCCACCCTACTGCCAGCATCCTACTTAAGGAAGGGACACCAAAGACATCCCCACGAAGGTCAGTGCAGGGCATAGGGGCCCACTGGCTCCATGGCGATTTAACAACATACTAGAACAGAGAAAACAATCTGAGGTACAAGAAATGGAAAGAAGAGGAAAGACTATCTCTGTTTGCAGATGACATGAGAGGATGTCTGGAAAGCCTAGACTTTAGGGCCCAGTGAATCGATGATAATGCCAACACAAACAGTAAGAGAATTCAGCAAGGTTAACCTGAAAAAATCAATAGCTTTCACGTACAAAAAAGATAACCAATTTGAAGATATGATGGAGGAGAAAACACCATTTACAATAGCAACAAAACAGTAAAACACTTAAAAATAAATTGAACAGGAAATGTTTAAAATCTAGAATGCAAAAAAGTATAAACACTCCTAAGACACCAAGTCCACATGTACACATGGAAAGCCGTGCCTTGTTCGGGGCTAGCGTGGCTCAACCTCAAGATGCTACATCTGCATATGGTAATCTGCTAATCTGATGCCAAAGTTCATATGGGAAAACAAACATGCACAAGCAACTAGGAAAACATGGAAAAGGATGAACGCTGAGGGAGGGTGAGCCCACCCCGCCCCGGGACAAGTGCACACTGCCCTCCGGGAAATGGACGAGCAGCAGACAACGGAACTCTTCTCAGCAGCAGGGTCGGCTCCAGGCGCAGCAGGGGCTGGCAACTCTGAGACCAGTTCATGCTGTTGTGCGACTGAGCAAACAAGTTCCTGCTCTGCTGTCCAGAGCCCGGAAGATGGAAATGTGGGTGGGTAAGGCAACAAAGGCCTGTGGGACTAGGCTGACATCGAGGCACCAGTATCGACTCATGCTTTCCAGCTGTCAACTACAAGGGCGCAGAGTACTGACCCTCCCACAGTGCCAGAGGAGCAGGGGTTCAGTGCAGAAATGACCGACTCCAGGACAAGAATAGAAAAGGTACAAAAGCCTAGAATATCTTGTTTGCCAGACGTTAGAAAATGCTCTACAGGACACAGGAGCCAGTTTGGACTCTCCCTGGCCAATCTGGGACAATCTGAGCATCACAGTAAGTAAGGATGACTGACTAGAACACAACAGAACAGAAACCCTTGCAGGCTTTTCCTTAGAGTGAAGCACTGGCTTTCAAACTGTGGGGAGAGGAGTCTGCAACCCTTAGAAAAGACTGGTGGTTTAGGAAGAACCATCGCTGGGTGGGGAATCTAAGTGGGAAAGCTGGATTAGGAGTAGGATCCTCACATGGTTTTAAAGTGGCTCCCCAGAGACGCTTCAGGGCTTCAAGGGGGAAGTCAGAGCTACAGCAGGAGAAACCAGACAAGTCCTCCTCCACCAGATCAACTCTAACATCACCACCAAGGGGCTGGGGATGGACGAAGTGGTGCAGCAGGCCTGGGACGGCCCTCCTCAGCCGGCCGGGCCCTTGGCTGGTGCTGGGAATGTGCACTGTGGGAGGGTTCCCAGCACCGAGGAAAGGGAGGCCTCACTGGGCTGCACTGTCCGTCCAAACGGCATGGCTTGTGCCAACACCTGCTCTCCCTCTGGGAGCCCAGAGTTTGGGCAGGCAGAGGCTGCCTACGTGATTGCCCCCAGCGAAAACCCTGGGCACTGAGCCTCTAACGTGCCAGTGCTCCTGGAACACCTCATTGGTGCTGTCACCATCATTGCTGGGGAGTGAGCGCCAGGCTGCATGACTCACAGGGAAAGGCTACAAAGCAAAGGCAGCAGAGCCCAAGGTGCCTGAGGGGAAAGCAAGAGAAGCCCTGAGTCCTTCCTCATTAAATGACAAAAGGCGGTATCAGCACCCTCAGATTTAGGTTAAAATGTAATGATTTATGTGTTTTGTCTATTGCTAAATGCTTGTTTTATTAGAGTCAAAATAGACAAGAAGAAATAACCCACCCAATTTTCTATTAGTTCACGACAGAGCACTCAGTCAAGAATGAAACGTTTATTTCTGGGTCTGCCAAGCACAGGCTCCAGCTGTGATGGCCACAGCATCACCCATGGGGCGCTGGGAAGGAGGAGAGGAGGACACAGCGGCCCTCAGAGGGCCTGCACACCGACGGGACGCACACAGGCCCAGCACGTAAAGTGATTGCTGTGAGGGTAAGCGCAGGGCCTGAAAATGGAGCTAGAAGTAAGTCTGAACAGTACCCAGTGGCCATGGGGCACAGGGCGGCGGCACGCAGGAAGCAAGACTGGATTTGGTGATCCCCACAGTGTGCTGCTCTGACCAGAGCAGAAACACACAGGGACGAAGGCAGACACTCGGCTGAGGATGGAGAGCGAAGAGCATCAAACTACAGAGGACATTAACAAGTCAATCTGAAAAATAATCTTAACAAAAGCTAGGCCCGTGAATTCCTGACCCTAGTCCGGAGCACTTTTCATCACCATCTGCCTGAATGAATACTTACGCAGCATTCTGTCCAGTAAATGTGGAGAAAGGGGAAGGTAAGCAGGGCTTTGTTTCCTTCTTTGGGCAGCAGCTCCTCTTTGAACTGAACAAAGCTAGATTCCAGGTGAATCATTTTTGGAGCCCGGCCATAGGACCTATGAACAATTTTTTTAAAATCACTTGAGAAAAATGACAGAAGAATGTTCAGCACAAAGAAAAGGGGAAAATACAATAATTTATCACATGTATGAGTTCAAAAGTGCATATACATCTACCCTGAATCAAAACTAAGATTCTGTACAGAAACATTCTATAAATTATTTTAAACACAGTTCACATTCACATGCCAAAGCTCCCTCTCTATAAAAATCTTTCATTTTACTTAATGATACATGTACAGTAAAAATCTGTTTAACCAGGGCTATTTGCAACAATACAGACTTCTGAGAGGAAATGGATTTTACTTAGAGTTTAATTTAATCTGTAAGTCACTATAAAAGAAAAGTGTTTCTCAAATGTAAAAAGCAGTCTGAAGCCCTGAAAGCTTTATGTTGCACTAATACTTTGTGACAACCTGTCTCGTCCCCCCTGAGAAAGGACTGTCTGGTGAAATAGAGCAGGTTTTTACCTGCAGAACATAAATGAAATAATGGCCAGCCCCCTTCCCCTTTCCTCAGCCCAAGAAGAACAAACACACAGAAAAATCCCCAAGCTGCATACGTCTATCTAGGCCACTGGAGGACATGGATGCTGTTTTCTTATACTTCTGAAAAAGGATTATGCTACATCTATCTTTTCCCAAACCTTTACTCTCCGCCTCTAGTAAGCTGTATCTCTTTTAAATGTCTATTGCCGGACTCCGTATCTTCATCCAGCCTAAGTATCTCTGTGCCAGCCGAGACTGACCACACATGATGTGGCCATGCTTATGCGTGAGCTTGTGTACTTCCTGTTTGCAGGCTCTCCGTTTCTCCTGTCCTCTGTGGGATCAATCAAGTTTTCTTTTTCCATCATTTTCTCTGCTAGTTTGAAAGGTTAACCATCCATTTCTGTTCTACTGTTGGTTAGATTCTTACTATTAGCATGTATAAGCTTAAATTTTTCTCTAAAAGCCTGAAGCAAGTGTCTGTCCTCTCCTTAAGGTAGTACACATGTACACTGGGTTTTGCTTTCTCCGCGTGTCTGGAATTTTAGATTTTGGGTTTTTTTAAAGGACTGATACCTTAACTTTAGCAAAGTATTTTTATGGCTGGAGCTGCTCCTTTCACCCTATGCATTCCAGGTTCACTTTGCCTCTTGTTGAGATGCCTCCTTCAGTAGTTTCAAACAGGTAAGAAGGTTTCTGATCACTTATGTCTGGAAACATTTACTGCACTGTTCCCGACCATCTCCGTGGCGTGGCAAGCGAGGAATATAACATTCAAGGGCACTTGGAGCAAACACAAGTGGCTCTGTGGAGTCAGAAGTTCACAGACAGACAGATCAGGGCTGCTGGCCATCCTGGGCTCCAGCTGGCCCCGGCCCTATGAGCCACAAAACCTCTCAGTGCCCTGTGTCATCCAAGCCAACAGTGGATGGTTCTAACTCAGTCTCCCCTCTTGCATAAGAGTTTGAATAACACAGACCTCTAGGTTTAAAGGTATTTTCCCAAAGCATTTTGAGAAGACTGTTTTTAAGTGATGTCGGGAACTGCAAACTTGGTTTTCCTCCCCAACCTTCCACCCCCATTTCCTCAGCATGTCTTTTTGTCAGCTTTCTTTGGTTTCCATTCTGCTTGGCTTTCAGGGACTCCCAACAATCTCCTGCTTCACTTCTGGGAAAATCTTGACAATAGCTCTTCAAATGCTGCCTGTCCTTCATTCTCTCTACTGTCCCCTTTGGAAACACCTGGAACTTCTGGATGTACCGTCCCCATCTCAGCTCTTCTTTCCTGCTTTCCAGCTCAAGCTCTTAGCATTAATCCCCAGTCTCTAAACTCAAGTATTCCAACTTCCAAATGCAACTGTTCACTGCACCTCATAAACTTTCTGCTTTTAAATTTCCAAGATCTAATCAATTTTAGATTTTTTTTTGCTATCATTTATGTACAATTACATGAACAACATTATGGTTACTAGACTCCCCCCATTATCCAGTCCCCACCACTTACCCCATTACAGTCACTGTCCATCAGCATAGTTAAGATGCTATAGAGTCACTATTTGTCTTCTCTGTGCTATACTGCCTTCCCCATGTCCCAGCCCCCCATATTATACGTGCTAATCGTAATGCTCCTTTTTCCCCCTTATCCCTCCCTTACCACCCATCCTCCCCAGTCCCTTTCCCTTTGATAACTGTTAGTCCATTCTTGGGTTCTGTGCATCTGCTGCTGTTTTGTTCCTTCAGTTTTCTCTTTGTTCTTATACTCCACATAGGAGTGAAATCATTTGATACTTGCCTTTTTTGGCTTGGCTTATTTCACTGAGCATAATACCCTCTAGCACCATCCATGTTGTTGCAAATGGTAGGATTTGTTTTCTTCTTATGGCTGAATAATATTCCATTGTGTATATGTACCACATCTTCTTTATCCATTCATCTACTGATGGACACTTAGGTTGCTTCCATTTCTTGGCTATTGTAAATAGTGCTGCGATAAACACAGGGGTGCATCTGTCTTTTTCAAACTGGGCTCCTGCACTCTTAGGGTAAATTCCTAGGAGTGGGATTCCTGGGACAAGTTTAGATTTTATTAAAGCAATACATACTTTAACATGTCAAATAGCACTAAAGAACTTGCACACACCACACATGTGCACATGGGCACATGTGAGTGCACACACACACCCCACCCCCCTGGGCCACTGCCAAGCCCACCCTTCACTTCCCCTTTTGTTAGTACTATTACTATTAGTATTAGTTTCCTGGAGCTACTGCAACAAACTGCAACAGACCCAGAGGCCTAAAATAGCCTTAATTCTCTCACAGTTCAGGGAGCCAGGAATCTGAAATCAAGGTGGGAGCAGCGCTGCTTGCCTGGGAGCTCTGGGGGAGAATCCTGCCCTCGCCTCCCTCCTCCGCCGGCACCCCTCACGTCCTCTGGCTCACAGGCACATCACTGCCACCCCGGCCGCCGTGTCCTCCTCTCCTGTGTTGCCTAAGTTCACCTGTCATTGGGTTTCAGGCCCACCTGAATCCACGATGGTATACTGAGACCCTTAACCTGATCACATCCTCAAACACCCTTACTCCAAATAAGGTCACATGCACAGACTCTGGATGCACCTGTTGTTTGGGGGCCACAATTCAAACTGAAAACCCCCTCTACTTCCCAGGAGCTTCAGGCCCCATCTTCGGCTGTCTGTGAGGGCAGATGCAGCTCAGCTCCGTCCACTCGCCCTCGCTATCCTGTACCCTCCCACCAGCTCCATCACAGCACCTGCTGTTCAGCTGTACCTGGTGCAGCCTTGTTATTAAATGTGGGAGCACTGTTCACTAACGAGCCAAGTAACACGTGGTTACAGCGGCTTTATAAAGCGCCGCCGTTTTTAATTCTTCCCAAGCTCTCCTCCAGAACCGGAAGCCCCCAGGGAGCTCCCCACAGGTCCAGATCCAGGTCGTCTCCCAGTCCCTTCCCGCAGCACCTCAGACACCTACAGCCCTCCTGCTCCAATCAGGAACATGCCCCGGGTCCTAAATTAGCTGAGGCACCGTCTCCCGCATTATCTGAAGAAGAGACAAGTCTTTTCCGTGGTGACATCCAGTCTCCCCAGAGACGGCTTCTCGGCTCTTGCCTGGGGCATGGATGCGGCTCAGAGCCCTTGGGATTGAGCCTCACCCTGCTTACATCCAGACTTGCTGGTTCAGAAGGGATCTCCCTGCTTCCTGCAGGGCCTCGCACCCAAGCTCCCACAGAGGGTGCGCCCCCCCCACCCGACAGGCTCACGTGAGGCACTGCACCTAACTGCTGCCTGCCCAGCCCCCACCGCCCCGTTCCCAGCCTGCCCTGCCCGCACCTGCTGAGGGCCCAAGCCCTGCCACCTGTCAGGGACTCGCCTGCCTCTCAGGGGCCGCCTCTGTGGACTGGTGGGGCTCTGCTTTCTCTCCCCATTCCTCCATCTCTCTTCTGTCCACACCTCTCTGCAGCTGTCACCCCCCTTCCTTGTCCTGGTGCCTTCATTTATGCCTTCAGTCCTTTCTCCTTGTTTAGTGGGCTTCAGGTTGGTGAGAAGATGAATACCTACACTACATCTCTGTAGGTTCTCTACTTTGTTTTCTTGTTTTTTCTCATAACTCCTTTTCTTGTTTCATGGACACATTTTTCTTTTTCTGAAAGTTTAAACAATGTATACTTGTTTGAAATCCTTTTCCAATTACTCCATTTTTTTAGGGATTGAATTCCCCCACTTGCTGAATTGTTTCCTCTTGTTCACAGCATTGGGCAGTTTTTCTGTAAGAAAATTCTCCCATATTCTGTGCACTCTTTATATTAAATGTTAATAATTAAACACATCCCTTGCGTAACACTATAACCGGGCACAAAAATTAGTCCAGATTCAATAGAAAACATGGGTGAGTCATCCCCAGAAAGCCACATTAATTATGTTACTAGGGTACAAATAGGTGGTCAGAAAAGAATAATATGCAGGGAATTTTTATATACCTTAGCTAAAATAACAACAGGGAATTTTTATATACCTTAGCTAAAATCAGATTGCCTGTATTTTCAAGTCAAAATCCAAACACTTTCTAAAAATATCTAATCTTAGCAGAAATAAGTTTTCTAATAAGATAATTCAAAGTCAATTATTTCCTCTGAACAAGTCATTAGAGGAACAATTACACACAGTAGGGCAAACGGGCGGCTGTGGTTGGTCTGGTTTCTTTCCTGACTTTGAAACACTGTTCTGTGTCCTTTCTCATCCCTAGGAGCACCGAGCTCAGGGTGGAGAGGCCTTGACATGACTAGACAAAGACCACGCCTCCTGCTCTGACGGGAGTCCAAGTGAGTGCATGTCTCCTCTCCACAACGCCCGTGCCTTCAAGACATTCTGATGAACCATGAAGAATCAGAAGCCATTCCTGTGAAAGTCAACCTTGAACTCAAAAGACTTACTTCTATCATCCTACGTCACATTAAGAAAATCAATGTACTCTTTAAAGAATAAGGCCTAGAGTTTATGTGATACCGTTCAGTTTCTTTACAATATACTATAGAACTTAGGCTTTAACTGTTACTCTATCCCTTGTTCATATAAATGTCTAAAAAAACAGTGGGCAACATGCCAAAAAACAAACACACCATACCTTCTCCATTCCATCGGTTCTCTGGGGAGCTGCTGGGAAAGCGTCGGGTAGACAGAGGTAAATAGATTCTGATCTCCAGCACCTACAGGAATAAAGAGAAATCCAGTTATGATGTTTCTAGGTCAATACAGGCAAAATGGGCCCTAAAATTTACTAAATTGGTTAAGCTCGGACAATTTTATATTTAGTAAAACAACACCACAAAACAAGATTGTTTTACACCTTTAACAACTGGTCTCAAGAAAATCCAGCACTTGGCACCTACGATCTATCTAACCCTTAGGTAACCCCATGAGGTGTGTATGATTTTCCCCACAAGAACACTGAGGATCAGAGAAGTTCAGTAACTTGTGCAAGGCCACAAAACTACAGGGAAGGAGATGCCTCAACTATGCCCACTTTGCTCCTGGGTCTGTGCTCTGTAGCCACTGTTTTCTTCAACTTCAAGACACAGCCACAAAAAAATCCACCAGAAAAGGGAACGCAGAGCAGGAAATGTGGATTTCTTCACCAAAATCAACTCAATATGCCTCCAAATGCTAGTGGGAGCTGAATCAGGATGCTCTCCACGGGCACACATCACACCAAACACCCGACATGCCTCCTGCCTTCAGTCCTTGCAATAACCCCTAAGAGGCGAGGACAACTCAACCCACCTCACAGATAAGGCCACTGAGATGAGACAGGTCCACCTGGTGACGGCACAAAGCCAGCTAAACGCCAATAGGAGTTCCGAACCAGGTGGGTCTGACTTCATAATGCACATGCAGTTTTTAACTCAGCTCTTCAATCCTCAATTTAACAGAACTGAAAACTCCACTTAGCTCTCCTAAAATGCTAGTATAACCATATTCTACTTCAGCTAAAACAGAACCTTTTAAAATAGATGACTCAAGTTCTGATGCTCAGAGGATCCTCCAACTTCAAGCAAAACCATTTTCCAAACTGCTTTTATATTGAGCTTAAAGAAAACACTGGAAATTGATGTGGGCCATTCACACATCTGCTTATTTTGCTATCATTAACCTAAGAAAAATAAAGAACAAAAAACAAACCATCTAAATGTAGTAACCACATTGGTTTTTCATGTGAAACCTTCATAAGAGTGTATATCAATAATACCTTAATAAAAAAATTAAAAAAAATACTTGCCACAGTACCTGACACAGAGTATGTGCTCAATAAATGAAATGATGGCTGTCTGTATTAAAAAAAAATAAAATAAAAAACCCTCTCCAAACCGTGCAACAATGTCAAGCCACTGTTGTGCAAGGGCCTCTCTGCACAGCTGAGCTGAGTATCAGAGCTGGTGGCACAGTGACTGGACACAGACAAGGAAGGCCTGGGTCCCCGCCTCAGCTCCACCATCCACTGGCTGGATAAGCTGGGGAGACCACTGGCCCTTCCTGTGCCTCACAGGACCATCTGTGACGTGGGAAGATGACACTACCTTCCCAAAAGGGCTGTGGTGTAGATTCAAGGAGTGAACACAAATAAATAACCTTCACAGTGCCTGACACAAGTAAATATTTACAAGGGTTATTATTACTACATTTTTGTTGAAATTAAAAAAAATGTTTATATTTTAACTTAATCATTTTTCCTCATGTTGATTTATTTGGTCATCTTAGAAATCATTAAAGAAAATCTTCAGTTGGCTTCAGATTTCTTACCTCTGACTGTCAATTGCTGTTGCCTCTTTCAAAGGTTCTGGGATTAACACAAAGATCACTACTGTTTGCTAGGTAGAAATTAGGGCAACTATAGGGAAACTTTCTCTTCTTTCACTTGGTTTTCTATATCAAACTATACACAGCTGACCCTTGAACAACATGCATTTGAACTGCACAGGTCCAAAATATATTGGATACTTTGAGGATTTACGACAGTTTGAAAAAGTGTTTTATTCTCCCTAGCTTATTTTATTCTAAGAATACAGCATATACTACATATAACACACAACATATGTGTTAATCAACTGCTTATGTTATCAGTAATAGCAGGCTACAGTAGGCTATTAGTAATTATGTTCTGGTGGAGTTGAAGGTCATACAGATTTTTAGCTGTGGGGGCTGGCACCCCAACTCCCGAGTTGTTCAAGGGTCAACTGTACCTACATGGTCCTTGTAATAAAGTCTCACATAAATGTAGAATTAACATATGCAGAGTAAAACAATGAAATGCCTCCTTCACTGCCCCCCTCCAAAGCTATCACCTATAGGAAATCCTGTTATCCAGTAAAATTTGTCTAAATGGAGACTATTAAGAAACAATTTTTTCTTACATCCCATCATGAATTAAATCTTTGTGTCCCAAATTTAATTTTTAAAGTATAGGCCAATCAGTGCATCTGTCAAGAGCAAAGATGCCAAAACCCACATGCCGAAGAAGCCCTTGGCCTCAGTACTTATGGAGGTGACTGCATTTGGAGACAGGTCATGAAAGAGGCAATCTAGGTCAAATGGAGTCTTCAGGGTGGCCCTGATCCAATTTGACTGGGGAGGAGGGAGGCCCAACAGCCAGGACCCAGGAGATGGCATCATGAGAAATACTAACCAGCCATTTTCGGCTTTGAAGGTAGACGGTGACCATGAGCCCAGGAATGAGGGCAACTTCCAGAGGTGGGAAGGCAAGGAACGGATTCTCTCCTGGAGCCCCCAGAAGGAACCTGCCCAACCAACACCTTTTAGACTTCGGACCTTCAGAACTCTAGGATAACGCATTTGTGTTGTTTTAAGGCACTGAGTCTGTGTAATTTATTATAGCAGTTCCAGGAAACTGATACAATTGCTGGAGGTTGAATTTGTTCTGCTGGGTTCTTGTCTCCGCCACAACGAAGAACAGAAGGACAGAGACACAGTAGTGAAGCGGAGCAAAAGTTTTATTTGAATCCACTCCAAGGCAGTAACGGGCCAGAGTCAGGGCAGAGACAGGTTACTTGAATAAAGCAGAGAGGAAGGGGAAGCTCACTGACTGGAACTTGCAAGCTCAAATCAGAGCTCCCAGTAGCCCCGCCCTACTTCTGTGAAGTAGGACAAAGAGAGAGTGAAGACTTGTGCTCAAAGTATGGGAAACAGAACGAAAGAGCAAAGTGACAAAGACACTGGAAGAGCGCAGAGACAAAACACAGTAAGTTTCGCTGTCAGAAGTCTTTTAAAAATACACACTTCAAGAAAGGGGAGTGTGGGCAACGAGGCACACTTAAGAGCTCAGGATTCTGTCTTTTAAGGCTTTCAAGAATGGGATGAAGGTAAAGGGTGAGGAGGCGTAGGCCTGCCTTGTGCTCTCATGGTGTCTCTCTGGTGAGAGACATTATGCACTACCCATAGTCACTCCTCCAGATAGTTCTGTAGGACAAACTTCCTGTCCTTCTCCGAGATACCGGTTTCCCTCAAGCACTGGAACACATATCAGGTAAGACTGCAGGCCCTCCCCTAAGATAGGGTGGGTTATTGTCTGATTACCAAAGACTATGTTAGGAATCTTCCCTCCTAACTCCATTTTGTTTTGTTTTAAGTATCATTGATATACAATCTTATGAGGGTTTCACAAACACAAAACAGGGGTCCAACTTTCACCACTATTATCAAGACCTCACCACTCTGTTACAGTCACTGTCTATCAACATAGTAAGATGTTATAGAGTCATTAATTGTATTCTCTGTGCTGTACTGCTGACCCCATGGCCTACCTACGTTGTGGTTGCAAATGAAAGTGCCCCTTAATCCCCTTCTGCCTCGCTCCCCACCATCCCCAACCCCTCCTCTTTGGTAACCACTAGTCCCTTTTTGGTGTCTGTTGAGTCTTCCGCTTTCTTTTGGTCCTTCTGTATCACTTTGTTCTTATACTCCACAAATGAGTGAAATCATTTGGCATTTGTCTTTCTCCGCCTGGCTTATTTCACTGACCATAATACCCTCCAGATCCATCCATGTTGTTGCAAATGGCAGGATTCCTCCTCCTTTTATGGCTGAATAATTCCACTGTGTATAGTACCACATCTTCTTTATCCATTCATCTATTGATGGACATTAAGGTTGCTTCCATATCTTGGCTACTGTAAACAGTGCAGTGATAAGCATAGGGGTGCATATGTCTTTTCGAATCAAGGATCTTGTTTTCTTTGGGTAAATTCCTAGGAGTGAAATTACTGGGTCAAATGGTATTTCTATTTTTAGTTTCTTGAGGAACCTCCATATTGCTTTCCACAACAGCTGCACCAATTTACATTCCCACCAGCAGTGTAGGAGGGCTCCCCTTTCTCCACATCCTCACCAGCATTTGTTGTTTCCTCCCTTTTGGATGTTGGCCATACTAACTGGTGTGAGGTGATATCTCACTGTGGTTTTAATTTGCATTTCCCTGATGATTAGTGATGTGAAGCATCTTTTCATGTGCCTGTTGGCCATCTGAATTTCTTTGGAGAAGTGTCTGTTCAGGTCCTCCGCCTGTTTCTTAATTGGCTTATTTGCTTTATGGATGTTGAGGTGTATGATATTAACCCCTTATCGGATAAATTGTTAACAAATATATTCTCCCGTATTGTAGGATGCCTTTTTGTTCTGCTGATGGTGTCCTCTGCTGTACAGAAGCTTTTTACTTTGATGAAGTCCCACTCGTTCATTTTTTATTGTTTCCTTTGCCCGAAGAGGTGTTCAGGAAAAAGTTGCTCATGTTTATATTCAATAGATTTTTGCCCAAGTTTTCTTCTATGTGTTTTATGGTTTCATGACTTACATTAAGGTCTTTGATCCATTTTGAGTTTACTTTTGTGCATGGAGTTAGACAATAATTCAGTTTCATTCTCTTACATGTAGTTGCCCAGTTTTCCCAACACCAAGTTGTTGAAGAGGCTGTTTTTTCCTCACTGCATATTCATGGTTCTTTCATCATACATTAATTGCCCATATATGCTGGGGTTTATATCTGGGTTCTCTATTCTGTTCCATTGATCTATGAGTCTGTTCTTGTGCCAGTACCAAATTGTTTTGATTATTGTGGCTTTGTAGTAGAGCTTGAAGTCCGAGAGCATTAATTCCCCCCAGCTTTCTTCTTTTTTTCTCAGGATTGCTTTGGCTATTCGGGGTCTTTTGTGGTTCCATATGAATTTTAGAACTATTAGTTCTAGTTTGTTGAAAAATGCTGTTGGTATTTTGACAGGGATTGCACTGAATCTGTAGATTGCTTTGGGAAATATGGCCATTTTGACATTATTAATTTTTCCTAATCATGAGCATGGGATAGAATTCCATTTATTGGTGTCTTCTTTAATTTCTCTCATGAGTGTCTTACAGTTTTCAAAGCAAAGGTCTTCCACCTTCTTGGTTAGGTTTATTCTTAGGTATTTTAGTCTTTCTGATGCAACTGTAAATGGAATTGTTTTCCTGATTTTTCTTTCTTCTAATTCATTGTTAATATATAGGAATGTAACAGATTTCTGAATATTAATTTTGTATCCTGCAACTTTGCTGAATTCAGTTATTAGTTCTAGTAGTTTTGGGGTGGATTCTTTACGGTTTTCTATGTACAATATCATGTCATCTGCAAACAGGGACAGTTTAACTTCTTCCTTGCCAATCTGGATGCCTTTTATTTCTTTGTGTTGTCTGATTGCCGTGGGTAGGACCTCCAGTACTATGTTGAATAAAAGTGGGGAGAGTGGACACTCTTGTCTTGTTCCCAATCTTAAAGGAAAAGCTTTCAGCTTCTCGCTGTTAAGTATGATGTTGGCTATGGGTTTGTCATATATGGCCTTTATTATGTTGAGGTACTTGCCCTCTATACCCATTTTGTTGAGAGTTTTTATCATGAATGGGTGTTGAATTTCATCAAATGCTTTTTTAGCATCTACTGAGATGATCACATGATTTTTGTCCTGTTTGTTGATGTATGATACTGATTGACTTACAAATATTGTACCATCCTTGCATCCCTTGAATAAATCCCACTTGGTCATGATAGATGATCTTTTGGTGTATTTAACTCAGTTTGCTAATACTTTGTTGAGGATTTTTGCATCTATGTTCATCGGGGATATTTGTCTATAATTCTCTTTCTGTGTGGTGCTCTTGTCTGGTTTTGGTATTAGAGTGATGCTGGCCTCATAGAATGAGTTTGAAAGTATTCCCTCCTCTTCTACTTTTTGGAAAACTGAGGAGGATGGGTATTAGCTCTTCTTTAAATGCTTGATAAAATTCAGCCATGAAGACATCTGGGTCAGGAGGTTTGTTCTTGGGTAGTTTTTTTTATTACCAATTTGATTTAATTGCTGGTAATCGATCTGTTCAGATTTTCTGTTTCTTCCTGGGACAGTCTTGGAAGGCTGTATTTTTCTAAAAAGTCCATTTCTTATAGGTTGTCCAATTTATTCGCATATAGTATTTCACAGCATCCTATAATAACTCTTTTTATTTCTGTGGTGTACGTTGTGATTGTTCCTTTTTTGTTTCTGATTCTGTTTATGTGTGTACACTCTCTTTCTTGATAAGTGTAACTAGGGGTTTATTTATCTTATTTTCTCAAAGAACCAGCTCCTCCTGTTTTATTGATTCTTTCTACTGCTTTGTTCTTCTCAATTTTACTTATTTCTGCTCTTATCTTTGTTATGGCCCTCCTTCTACTGACTTTGAACATCATTTATTCTTTTTCTAGTTTCATTAATTGTGAGTTTAGACTGTTTATTTGGAATTGCTCTTCTTTCTTGAGGTAGGCCTGTGTTGCTATGTACTTTCCTCTTAGAACTGCCTTCACTGCGTCCCACCGGTTTTGGGCTGTTGAGTTGTTTAGATTTGTCTCCATATATTGCACCATCTCTGTTTAATTTGGTCATTGATCCATTGGTTATTTAGAAGCATTTTATTAAGTCTCATTGTGTTTGTGGGCTTTTCCTTTGTGTAATTTATGCCTAGTTTCATGCCTTCTTGGTCTGAGAAGCTGGTTGGTGCAATTTCAATCCTTCTGAATTCATTGAGGTTCCTTTTGTGGCCTAGAATATGATCTATTCTTGAAAATGTTTCATGTGCACTTGAGGAGAATGTGATTCCTACTGCTTTTGGGTGGAGTGTTCTGTAGATGTCTGTTATATCCATCTCTTCTAATGTGTTGTTCAGTGCCTCTGTCTCCTTACTTATTTTCTGTCTGGTTGATTTGTGCTTTTGAGTGAGTGGTGTGTTGAAGTCTCCTAAAATGAATGTGTTGCAATCTATTTCCCCTCTTTAGTATTTGTTTTACATATTTAGGTGCTCCTATATTGGGTGCATGGGTATTTATAATGGTTATATCCTCTTGCTGGACCCTTTATCATTATGTAATGTCCTTCTTTGTCTCTGGTTACTTTCTCTGTTTTGACGTCTATTTTGCCTGATACAAGCACTGAAACTCCTGCTTTTTTCTCCCTATTATTTGCATGAAATATTTTTTTCCATCCCTTCACTTTTCATCTGTGTATGTCTTTGGGTTTGAAGTGGGTCTCTTGCAGGCAGCATAGAGATGTGTCTCGTTTTTCCATTCTGCCACTCTATGTCTTTTGATTGGTGCATTCAATCCATTTACATTTAAGATGCTTGATTATTGATAGGTACGTACTTATTGTCATTGTAGGCTTTAGATTTGTGGTTACCAAAGGTTCAAGGATAGCTTCCTTACTATCTAACAGTCTATCTTAAACCGCTGATTACTCTATTTCAAACACAATCTAAAGGTACTATTTTCCCCCTTCTTCATCTTCCTCCTCCTCCTCCACACTTTATATATTAGGTATCATATTCTGCACTTTTTGTGTATCCCTTGACTGATTTTGCGAGTGGTTGATTTAATTTTGTACTTACTTGGTAATTAATTGGTCTTCTACTTTTACTGTGGGTTAATTTTCTCTGGTGACAGCTACTTAGCCTTAGGAGCATTTCCATCTAGAGCAGTTACTTTAACATCCTGTAGGGATGACTCAGTGGCGATGATGTCTTTCAACTTTTGTTTACCTGAAAATTGTTTAATCCCTGCTTCAAATTTAAACGATAATCTTCTGGGTAGAGTATTCTTGGTTGGAGGCCCTTCTGTTTCGTTGCATTAAATATATCACGCCATTCCTTTCTGTAAAATTTCTGCTGATAAATTTGCTGATAGCCTGATGGGGTTTCCTTCATAAGTAATCTTTTCTCTCTCGCTCGCTGCTTTCAATACTCTCTCCTTGTCCTTAATCTTTGCCATTTTAATAATTACTGTCTTGGTGTTGTCTTCCTAGGGTTCCTTTTGTCAGGAGATCTCTGTGCTTCCATGACCTGAGCGTCTATTTCCTTCCCTATATTTGGGAAGTTTTCAACAATTATTTCCTTAAAGAGACTTTGTATCCCTTTGTCTCTCTCCTTCTTCTGGTACCCCTATAATGCTAATATTGTTCTGTTTGGATTAGTCACACAACTCTCTTAATATTCCTTCATTCCTAGAGATCCTTTTTTCTCTCTGTTTTTCAGCTTGTTTTCTTGCTCCCTAATTTCCAAACCACCTACTTCTTCAACCTGTGTAAGCCAGCTATTAATTCCCTCCATTTTACTTCTCATTTCAGATACTGTATTCTTCACTTCTGAGTGACTTTCTTGGAGGTCTTGTATCTTTTTGTTGAGGTCCTCCCTGAGATCCTAATATTTTTCTGTTGATCCATAAGTATGTTTATGACTTTTCTTTGAAAGTCTTTATCAAGAAGATTGGGGATTTCAGTTTCACTCAGCACTCTCGGTGTTCTGTCTTGTAGTTTTGTTTGGACAAAATTCTTCTGCCTCTTCGTCTTTTCAGTGTTTCCTATATAGTTTTTTGTAGGAGGCACCCTCTAGTGCCCAGAAGCTAAATTTCCTGTGTGGGAGGGAGCCCCAGCCATTGGCATGTAGTGGGTGGGGTACCTTTCTGTCTGGGTTGTAGTGATGTGATTTCAGGTGGGTTGTGTGGGCCTTTGGCTGATCACACAAGCAGGAAGAATACTCGGAACTGCACCTCTCGAGCTGCTATGGGCAGAGCCACCCCCACTTGGCCTGCTGGGAGGGAAAAGCTCCCAGGACTGGATCACGCGCATGCAGGGAGGAGCCTTGGTGCTCTGTTCCTGAAGATGCCATGGATAGAGCCACCCTCCGTTGACCTGCTGTGATGGCAGGGACCACTGGCCAGCAGGACAGCTGCCTGCCAGAAGGAAAAAGCTCCCTGATAGTCCAAAACAGGGCTGAGAAAGCTGGGAGAAAGTCTGATTGCACTGCTGGGCAGCAGGCCACATCCCACAGTGGGGAGCCTTGGGGCTGTTTTGCCAGTGAAGGTGAAGGAACATCTGAAGCTCCTGAGGACTCCCAAACTGTTGGGCTGAGGGCAAGCTGGGGAGGTATTGTCCACCTGGCCTTTCTCCTAAACACAAAGCACTGTGCATTCCTTCCCCCTCTGGTGCCTTTCTCACTGTTGGGAAGTCTTTCAAACTGCCCGCTTTGCTTTTTTCTCAGAGTGCCTGTTCTCCACAGGTGGCTGGGATCTCTCAGCCTCCCTGAGTGTTCCACCCATTTCTGTTGTCCAGCCCCACCAATCACCGGGGCACCATGCGATGTGGGCTTGTGTTCCCAGAGCAGATTTCCAGGACCAGGTGCTCAGCAGTCCTGGGCTTCTACTCCCTCCCTGATCCAGTCTTTTTCCTCCCACCTGTGGGACTGGATGTGGGGTGGGGAGCTTGGGTCCCACTGGATCTCGGCTTTGTCACTTAACACTTTTATGTAGGGTATTCTCTTCTTCCAAGATGTAGGGAGTCAATTCTGCAGTCTACACGTTGTTTGCAGGTTTAGTTGTATTTCCTATTTTCGTTCTCTACGTGATTTTGGGAGGAGGTTTTTGCCTTGCCTTCCTACACCACCACCTTTTCCCCGTAAATCCCTGGTTTTTGAAATGGGACCTTAGCTTAAGATGGAGTCCCTCGGGTTCTTACCATACTATTTATATCTTGGCATTTTTCATCATAGGCAGGAGAAGCTAATCATGATGCTTGTCCCATGTCTCTGCCCTATCTCACCTGCATTAACTAGAGCAAACCTCAAGGTCATCCCAGATTCAGAGGATGTGGAATGAACTCACATTGCAAAGGGAAATCTCTGTGAGTCCTTTCTGGCTCTCTGGCTTTATTTGATTAATTGCCTGAGTTCCTGATGGACCCCACCTTTTTTACATAGTGTTTATATCTTCTTTCTGCCTAACACAACTATGAAAAGTAGATCAGAAACTTAAAAGGGAAAAACAAAATCAATTAATTTGAAATTAAACAAAACCTACATAATACCTTTGACCTGATGACACAGGTCTCACTGAGCTACAGTGCGGCTGGGACCAGGGGAGGGCAAAAAGTAACAGGCATCCGTTTCCTGTCCATTCACAACACGTGGGCCTGGCATCCCCTTGGCACTTTGCCCCAACTGGAAACCCCCTCTGAGCCCTCATCCCAGCCCCAGGAGAGAGTGCCACACTGCCTGTATGGAGACCTAGGCACTGAGACCTTCGTTAACTGGCCCAACATCACCATGTTAATGAGCACCAAAGTTAGCTGATTATCCTGAAGGCAGCCTGGCTCTGTCCTCAAGATATTCTCTACTGTTCTGCTCCTCTATTTCTTCTTTTTTTATTTTTATTTAAAGATGTGCCTTTTCCTAACATTTCAATATCTCTGGAATCAAGATGACACCACAGTTGCCTGAATGTCAGAATCGGTAGCTATCATTATGTACAATTACATGACCAACATTATGGTTACTAGACTCCCCCTATTATCAAGTTACCACCACATACCCCATTACATTCACTGTCCATCAGCGTAGTAACATGCTATAGCATCACTATTTGTCTCCTCTGTGTTATACTGCCTTACCCGTGTCCCCCACTATATTACACGTGCTGATCATAATGACCCTGTTCCACCCTTATCCTTCCCTTCCCATCCATCCTCCCCATTCCCTTTCCCTTTGGTAACTGTTAGCTCATTCTTGGGTTCTGTGAGTATGCTGCTGTTTTGTTCCTTCTGTTTTTCCTTTGTTCTTATACTCCACAGCTGAGTAAAATCATTGGATACTTGTCTTTCTCTGCCTGGCTTGTTTCAAAGAGCAAAATACCCTCAAGTTTCATCCATGCTGTAGCAAATGGTACTAACTGTTTTCTTCTTATGGCTGAAAAATATTCCAATTGGTATATGTACCACCTCTTCTTTATCCATTCATCTACTGATGGACACTTAGGTTGTTTCCATTTCTTGGCTATTGTAGAATATATGCTTGGGTTTATATCTGGGCTCTCTAGTCTGTAAATAGTACTGCAATAAACATAGGGGTGCATATGTCTTTTTCAAACTGGGCTGCTGCATTCTTGGGGTAAATTCCTAGGAGTGGAATTCCTGGGTCAAATACTATTTCTATTTGTAGCTTTTGGAGGAACCTCCATACTGCTTTCCACAATGGCTGAACTAGTTTACATTCCCACCAGCAGTGTAGGAGGGTTCCCCTTTCTCCACATCCTCGCCAACATTTGTTGTTGTTTGTCTTTTGATGTTAGCCATCCTCACTGGTGTGAGGTGATATCTTATTGTGCTTTTAATTTGCATTTCTCTGATGATTAACAATGAGAGGCATCTTTTCATGTGCCTGTTGGCCATCTGAATTTCTTCTTTGGAGAAGTGTCTGTTCACCTCCTCTACCCATTTTTTAATTGGATTATTTGCTTTTTGTTTGTTGAGGTGCATGAGCTCTTTATATATTTTGGATGTCAACTCCTTATCAGAAATGTCATTTATGAATATGTTCTCCCATACTGTAGAATGTCTTTTTGTTCTACTGATGGTGTCTTTGCTGTACAGAAGCTTTTTAGTTTGATATAGTCCCACTTGTTCATTTTTGCTTTTGTTTCCCTTGCCAGGGAGATTATCTTCATGAAGAAGTTGCTCACGTTTATATATCCAAGAGATTTTTGCCTATGTTTTCCTAAGAGTTTTATGGTTTCATGACTTACATTCAGCTCTTTGATCCATTTTGAGTTTACTTTGTGTATGGGGTTAGACAATAATCCAGTTTCATTCTCTTACATGTAGCTGTCCAGTTTTGCCAACACCAGCTGTTGAAGAGACTGTCATTTCCCCACTGTGTATCCATGGCTCCTTTATCACTTATTAATTGACCATATATGCTTGGGCATATATCTGGGCTCTCTAGTCTGTTCCATTGGTGTATGGGTCTGTTCTTGTGCCAGTACCAAATTGTCTTGATTACTGTGGATTTGTAGTAGAGCTTGAAGTCAAGGAGTGTAATTCCCCCTGCTTTCTTCTTCCTTCTCAGGTTTGCTTTGGCTATTCGGGGTCTTTGTGGTTCCATATAAATTTTAGAACGATTTGCTCTAGTTCGCTGAAGAATGCTGTTGGTATTTTGATAGGGAGTGCATTAAATCTGTAGATTGCTTGAGGCAGGATGGCCATTTTGACCATATTAATTCTTCCTATCCATGAGCATGGGATGTGTTTCCATTTATTGGTTTCTTCTTTAATTTCTCTCATGAGTGTCTTGTAGTTTTCACAGTATAAGTTACTTCCTTGGTTAGGTGTGTTCCTAGGTATTTTATTCTTTCTGATGCAATTTTGAATGGAATTGTTTTCCTGATCTCTTTCTGCTAGTTCACCATTAGTGTATAGGAATGCCACAGATTTGTGTATTAATTTTGTATCCCGCAACTTTGCTGAATTCAGATATTAGATCTAGAAATTTTGGAATGGAGAATTTAGCATTTTTTACGTACAATATCATGTCACCCGCAAACACTGATAGCTTATCTTCTTCCTTGCCAATCTGGATGCCTTTTATTTTTTTGTGTTGTCTTATTGCCGTGGCTGGGACCTCCAGAACTATGTTGAATAGAAGTGGGGAGAGTGGGCATCCTTGTCTTGTTCCCGATCTTAAAGGAACAGCTTTCAGCTTCTCACTGTTAAGTGTGATGTTAGCAGTGGGTTTGTCAGATATGGCCTTTATTATGTTGAGGTACTTGCTCTCTATACCCATTTTGTTGAGAGATTTTATCATGAATGGATGTTGAACTTTGCTGAATGCTTTTTGTGCATCTATGGAGATGATCATGTGGTTTTTGTCTTTCTTTTGTTGATGTGGTGGATGATGTTCATGGATTTTTGAATGTTGTACAATCCTTGCATCCCTAGGATTAATCGCACTTAATCATGATGGATGATCTTTTTTGATGTAGTTTTTATTCGGTTTGGTAAAATTTTGTTGAGTATTTTGTATCTAGGTTCATCAGGGATATTGGTTTGTAATTTTCTTTTTTTGTGCTGTCTTGCCTGGTTTTGGTATTAGAGTGATGTTGGCCTTGTAGAATGACTTTGGGAGTATTCCCTCCTCTTCTACTTTTTGGAAACTTTAAGGAGGATGGGTATTAGGTCTTCACTAAATGTCTGATAAAATTCACCAGTGAAACCATCTGATCCAGGCGTTTTGTTCTTAGGTAGGTTTTTGATTACCAATACAACTTCTTTGCTCGTAATTGGTCTATTCAGACTTTCTGTTTCTTCCTGAGTAATCCTTGGAAGATTGTATTTTTCTAGAAAGTTGTCCATTTCTTCTAGGTTATCCAGTTGGTTACCAAATAATTTTTCATAGTATTCTCTCATAATTCTTTGTATTTCTGTGGGGTCCGTCGTGATTTCTCCTTTCTCATTTCTGATTCTGTTTATGTGTGTAGACTCTCTTTTTTTCTTGATAAGTCTGTGTAAGGGTTTATCTATTTTGTTTATTTTCTCGACAAACCAGTTCCTGCTTTCACTAATTCTTTCTATTGTTTTACTCTTCTCGATTTTATTTATTTATGCTCTAATCTTTATTATGTCCCTCCTTCTACTGACTTTGGGCCTCGTTTGTTCTTCTTTTTCTAATTTCGTTAATTGTGAGTTTAGACTGCTCATATGGGATGGCTCTTCTTTCCTGAGGTAGGCCTGTATTGCAATATACTTTCCTCTTAACATGGCCTTCGCTGCATCCCACAGATTTTGCAGTGTTGAATTATTGTTGTCATTTGTCTCCATATACTGCTTGATCTCTGTTTTTATTTGGTGATTGATCCATTGGTAATTTAGGAGCATGTTGTGAGGCCTCCGTGTGTTTGTGGGATTTTTCATTTTCCTTGCGTAATTTATTTCAAGTTTCATATCCTTGTGGTCTAAGAAACTGGTTGGTACAATTTCAATCTTTTTTAATTTACCGAGGCCCTCTTTGTGGCCTAGTATATGATCTATTCTTGAAAATGTTCCATGTACACTTGAGATGAATGTGTATCCTGTTGCTTTTGAATGGAGTGTTCTGTAGATGTCCGTTAGGTCCATCTGTTCTAATATGTTGTTCAGTGCCTCTGTCTCTTTACTTATTTTCTGTCTGGTTGATCTGTCCTTTGGAGTGAGTGGTGTGTTGAAGTCTCCTAAAATGAATGCATTGCATTCTATTACCCCCTTTAATTCTGTTAGCATTTGTTTCACTTATCTGGTGATCCTCTGTTGGGTGCACAGATATTTATAATAGTTATATCCTCTTGTTGGACTGACCCTTTTCTCATTATGTAATGTTCTTCTTTGTCTCTTGTGACTTTCTTTGTTCTGAAGTCTATTTTGTCTGATACAAGTACTGCAACTCTTGTTTTTTTCTCCCCACTAGTTGCATGAAATGTCTTTTTCCATCCCTTCACTTTTAGTCTGTGTATGTCTCTGGGTTTAAAGTGAGTCCCTTGTAGGCAGCATATAGATGGGTCTTGTTTTTTATCCATTCAGTGACTCTATGTCTTTTGATTGGTGCCTTCAGACCATTTACATTTAGGGTGATTATGGATACATACATACTTATTGCCATTGCAGGCTTTTGACTTGTAGTTACCAAAGGTTCATGGTTAACTTCCTTACTATCTAAGAGTCGAACTTAAGTCACTTAATACACTATTACAAACACAACCTAAAGGTTCTTTTTTTTCTCTCCTCCTTTTTCTTCCTTCTCCATTCTTTATATATTAGGTATCATATTCTGTACTCTATCTCTTGATTGATTTTGGAGATGGTTTATTTAATTTTGCATTTGCTTAGTAATTAGCTATTCTACTTTCTTTGCTGTGGTTTTATTACCTCTGGTGACAGCTATTAAACCGTAGGAACACGTCCATCTATAGGAGTCCCTCCAAAATACACTGTGGAGATGGTTTGTGGGAGGTAAATTCTCTCAGCTTTGGCTTACCTGGGAATTGTTTAACCCCTCCTTCAAATTTAAATGATAATCTTGCCAGTTAAAGTAATCTTGGTTCAAGGCCCTTCTGCTTCATTGCATTAAATACATCATGCCACTCCCTTCTGGCCTGTAAGGTTTCTGCTGAGAAGTCTGATGATAGCCTGATGGGCCTTCCTTTGTATGTGATCTTATTTCTCTGGCTGCTTTTAGTAGTCTGTCCTTATCCTTGATCTTTACCATTTTAATTACTATATGTCTTGGTGTTGTCTTCCTTGGGTCCCTTGTGTTGGGAGATTTGTCCACCTCCATGGCCTGAGAGACTGTCTCCTTTCCCAGATTGGGGAAGTGTTCAGCAATTACCTCCTCAAAGACACTTTCTATTCCTTTTTCTCTCTTCTTCTTCTTCTGGTACGCCTATAATGCGAGTATTGTTCCGTTTGGATTGGTCACACAGTTCTCTCAATATTCTTTCATTCTTAGAGATCCTTTTTTCTCTCTGTGCCTCAGCTGCTTTGTATTCCTCTTCTCTAGTTTCTATTTCATTATTGTCTCCTCCACCGTATCCAATCTGCTTTTAATACCCTCCATTGTGCTCTTCAATGATTGGATCTCCGACCAGAGTTCATGCCTGAGTTCTTGAGTGTCTTTCCGTATTTCCATGAGCATGTTAATGATTTTTATTTTGAACTCCCTTTCAGGGAGAGTCATGAGGTCGATATCATTTAAATCTTTCTCAGGAGTTGTATTAATAATTTTACTCTGAACAAGGTTCCTTCAGCATTTCATATTTGCGTATGGTGCCCTCTAGTGCCCAGAAGCTCTACTCTCTGGAGCTGCTCATCCCCTGAAGTCATGTCGGGGGGTCACAGGGGGTGTTGGTGCCTGGGGGGAGGAAAGAGCTGTTTCCTGCTTCCCAGCTGCTATGCCTGTCTCCACTGCCTGAATCAGTGGGCTGAGCACACAGTTATAAGCCTCTATGCTTTGCGTTTGTAGTTGCTGTAGACAGATCTTCTGGGCTAATGCCAGGGTAGGGTTTGCCGGCTTGAGAACCAGGTGGGGCTGGGCAGGATAAAGGCACAGTAGGCTGCCTATCATAGAGGGGATTTTTGGAGCTGTGTAGGCAGCCAGGGAGCTGGTGCACCTGAAGACTGTGAAAACTCCCAATCTGCTGGGCAGAGTGCATCTAGATAATTTTGTCTACCTGTACTTTCTCCTGAGCAGTAAGCTCTGGCAATCCTTGCCCCTTTAGTAGCCCTCTTGCTAAGGGCTTCCTTATTAGGAAGTTTCTCAGACTACCCGCCTTTCGTTTGTCCCAGAGCATCTGGATATGGATCCCTGCTTTCCACAAGCAGCTGGAATCTCAGTCTCTCCAGGAATTCTGCCTGTCTTAGCTTTCCAACCTCCTAATTATGACAGTATCATGCAAGCACCATAAAATGTACGTTTGTGCTCCCAGAGCAGATCTCCGAAGTTAGGTATTCAGCAGTCCCAGGTCTCCACGCCCTCCCTGCTCCATTTCTCTTCTTCCCACCGGTGAGCTGGGGTGGGGGAAGGCCTTGGGTCCTGCCGGGCCACAGCTTTAGTACGTTACACTGTTCTGTGAGGCCTGCTCTTCTCTCCAGATGTATGCAGTCTGGCACAGTCCTCTTTCCTGTTGCTCTTTCAGGAGTAGTTGTATCAGTTATATTTTCGTATTATGTGTGGTTTTAGGAGGAAGCCTCTGTCTCACCTCTCATGCCACCTTCTTTAGTCCTCTCACGACTCTATGTCTTCTGATTGGTGCATTCAGACCTCTATTTACATTTTGCTCCTCTATTTCTTAACTTCATTGTTTACTAATTAATCTGCAGTGGCTGTACTGATACTGCTAGGCTGAATATACAGGTCCCAGAAGGCCTTTCACCAACAGTAGACACTCCTACATCTGCTCTCCACTGTTATCAATCCTCACACACACTGAGCTGTGACAGTCCTAACACAAAAGCACAAAAGGATACATAAGCTATAACCATGAGAGAGTGGCAAAGAAAAACAAACTGTCCAGGCAATGTGTAGCTGATAAACAGCTTTCCTAGTACTTGATACCATGTTTTCAAGACCACTATTTTTATTTGATAATTTATGTTGGATAAAAGATCTTAAATATTTTAAATATTTGCTGATACTCACACAGTATAACTTTTCTTCAAATTCTTTAGTATAATCTTCATAAAGGGAAACAGTAACTTTTCCAGCAAAACCTAACTCTCATTATCTTAACGTGTGAAACACATGCAGATTGTTTTAGCCTGCTAACAAGATGGCTGCCTCCTGCCAACTCATGGGCAATGGCTGCATTTAAAATGGTCAGGCTTCTCTGGCAGGGCTCCACACACTCTCCACAGCACTAAGGGGGAGGACAGGGTGGATGGCAGCTCAGCCTAAGGAAGCGTCTCGTGTAAGGTAGAGGAGCTTGCACTTGGAGGGGTGAAGTGTCCCCCATCTGACAATCTTCTAGCTGGGCCTCTAGACCTATGTGACACAGTAGTGGAGTGGGTGGATGAGGACCAGATGACCTATTTCTAGACCCTTCCAAGCAAGAGATTCTGAGTCTACTTTTCAACAAAAAGTCAAAGGAAATATATAATTTTTCAAACAAATCTGCTTTCTAGAACATTTGTAGGAACAGCCATTTTTTAAGGATGCTGTTAACCAAAGCAAGCAACAATTCATGATTGGGCAGTTCCCTCTTATTTGATAACAAGTGTTTTAAGAGGGCTGTCTTTAACCCTAAAAAGGGTTGTGCAACCCACAGACCATACATTCATTAATTTCTGCTCAGCAAGCTTTTGGCATAACAGACTTTCAAATGGATGATAAAAAAGCCCAAGGTCACAAACTGGGAAGTCTTTCAGCCTGTTCAATAATGTGTAAACCGTATTTGTAGTAATTTATGCATAATGTCAATGTGGTGATGTAAATTAATTAGTGCTTCAAACTGGCAGCCCTTTCACGGGGAAAACTAATACCAAGTGTATAACCAACGGATCTGGACACCCCCTAGGCAGCTCTCCAGAGAACCTGCCCCTGAAAGGCTTTCACATTTGGGGGTGGGGCGGAAAATGAAGGTCAATGAAGAAGGAAAAGATCCAGATACTACAAGCAGAAGGCAAGGTGTCCCCTCAAACAACCGGCCACGGAGCACCTGTGTCTCTGCACAAGCCCTGCCCTACCATCACTGGAAAGCACACTGCTGAGAAGGCACAGGACACCCCCACACCTCCACACGGCAGAGGCCAAGATTAAAGAAAGTAACCATTACACTCCACACGGTGGGGGTCACCTTTGCTTGGCTGTCAGTTGTCACAGATCCTCTGCCAAAATAACACGTTATTCTGGTCACCAGTCAGTCTACCCTGCTACTTCTCTGGCTTTCACATGACGCCCATCCCATCTAGCTTTCCTCAGACCCTCACTATGACATACACACGACTAGCTCCCGCTCTACTTTTCTCAATCCCCCAGGACCCAGTCTATATAAGTTACTATGACCAATACTTGTGATCAAAGAGAAAAAAGCACAATATGTTAGTGTACATCAGGTTGTATGCCGAGGGAGTTCACAGATGAGAAGCTGCAACCAATATACAGGGACTAGTCACAAGACGGAAAGTCCCAAATTCTTTTTCTCTTTCAATGGAAAGATAATTAGCATGCCAAGATGCTCCCAGGCCCTGTGCACTAAGCAGTGTGAGTAAACACCTGAAACCACAGGGACTACTGTCACCTCCTCAAGCACTGAGAGACCAGACTGGGCTTAACACTGAAGAGTTTAAACAGAAAAGAATAAGATAATGCATCTTAATACAAGAACACGTAAGAATCAGCCTTTAATGGCTTCTTTACCTCTTTTTTTATAACTTACTTTGGTATCATTAATCTACATTTACATGTGCAATATTATGGTTATTAAACTACCCCCTTCATCAGGTCCCCCCCACCAACCCCATTACAGTCACTGTCCATTAGCGTAGTGAGATGCTATACAGTCACTACTTGTCTTCTCTGAGTTCTACAGCCCTCCCCGTATTACATCTGCTAATCGTAATGCCCCTTTTTCCCCCTTATCCCTCCCTTCCCACTCATCTTCCCCAGTCCCTTTCACTTTGGTAACTATTAGTCCGGTTCTTGGGTTCTGTGAGTCTGCTGCTCTTTTGTTCCTTCAGTTTTTTTCTTTGTTCTTATTCTCCACAGATGAGTGAAATCATTTGATGCTTGTCTTTTTCGGCTTGGCTTATTTCACTGAGCATAATACCCTCTAGCTCCATCCATGTTGTTGCAAATGGTAGGATTTGTTTCCTTCTTATGGCTGAATAATATTCCATTGTGTATATGTACCACCTCTTCTTTATCCATTCATCTACTGATGGACACTTAGGTTGCTTCCATTTCTTGGCTATTGTAAATAGTGCTGCGATAAACATAGGGGTGCATATGTCTTTTTCAAACTGGGTTGCTGAATTCTTAGGGTAAATTCCTAGGAGTGGAATTCCTGGGTCAAATGGTATTTCTATTTTGAGTTTTTTGAGAAACCTCCATACTGCTTTCCACAATGGTTGAACTAATTTGCATTCCCACCAGCGGTGTAGGAGGGTTCCCTTTTCTCCACATCCTCGCCAACATTTGTTGTTCTTTGTGTTTTGGATGTTGGCCATCCTCAGTGGTGTGAGGTAGTATCTCATTGTGGTTTTAATCTGCATTTCTCTGATGATTAGCGATGTGGAGCATCTTTTCATGTGCCTGTTGGCCATCTGAATTTCTTCTTTGGAGAAGTGTCTCTTCATGTCCTCTGCCCATTTCTTAATTGGATTATTTGCTTTTTGTTTGTTGAGGTGCGTGAGTTCTTTATATATTTTGGATATCAACCACTTATCAGATACATCATTTACAAATATATTCTCCGATACTGTAGGATGTCTTTTTGTTCTACTGATGGTGTCCTTTGCTGTACAGAAGCTTTTCAGCTTGATATAGTCCCACTTGTTCATTTTTGCTTTTGTTTCCCGTGCCCGGGGAGATGTGTTCATGAAGAAGTCGTTCATGTTTATGTCCAAGAGATTTTTGACTATGTTTTTTTCGAAGAGTTTTATGGTTTCATGACTTACATTCAGGTCTTTGATCCATTTTGAGTTGGCTTTTGTGTATGGGGTTAGACAGTAGTCCAGTTTCATTCTCTTACATGTAGCTGTCCAGTTTTGTCAGCACCAGCTGCTGAACAGGCTGTCATCTCCCCATTGTATATCCAAGGCTCCTTTATCAAATATTAATTGACTGTAGATGTTTGGGTTAACGTTTGGATTTTCTATTCTGTTCCACTGGTCTGTGGGTCTGTTTTTGTGCCAATACCAAATTGCCTTGATAACTGCGGCTTTGTACTAGAGCTTGAAGTCAGGGAGCGTAATTCCCCCTGTTTGATTCCTCCTTCTCAGGATTGCTTTGGCTATTCGGGGTCTTTTGTGGTTCCATATGAATTTTAGAACTATTTGTTCCAGTTCATTGAAGAAAGCTTTTGGTACTTTGATAGGGATTGCATTGAATCTGTAGATTGCTGTAGGTAGTATAGCCATTTTGACAATATTTATTCTACCTAGCCAAGAGCATGGGATGAATTTCCATTTATTAGTGTCCTCTTTAATTTCTCTTAGGAGTGTCTTGTAGTTTACAGAGTACAGGTCTTTCACTTCCTTCGTTAGGTTTATTCCTAGGTATTTTATTCTTTTTGATGCAATTGTGAGTGGAACTCTTTTTCTGATTTCTCTTTCTGTTAGTTCATCGTTAGTGTATAGGAAAGCAACAGATTTCTGTGTGTTAATTTTGTATCCTGCAACTTTGCTGAATTCAGATATTAGTTCTAGTAGTTTTGGAGTGGAGTCTTTAGGGTTTTTTATGTACAGTATCATATCATCTGCAAATAGTGACAATTTGACTTCTTCTTTACCAATCTGGATGCCTTGTATGTCTTTGTTTTGTCTGATTGCCGTGGCTAGGACCTCCAGTACTATGTTGAATAACAGTGGAGAGAGTGGGCACCCCTGTCTTGTTTTAGATGAAATGCTTTTAGCTTCTCGCTGTTAAGTATGATGTTAGCGGTGGGTTTGTCATATATGGACTTTATGATGTTGAGGTACTTGCCCTCTATACCCATTTTGTTGAGAGTTTTAATCATGAATGGATGCTGAATTTTGTGAAATGCTTTTTCAGAATCTATGGAGATGATCATGTGGTTTTTGTTCTTCTTGTTGTTGATGTGGTGGATGATGTTGATGGATTTTTGAATGTTGTACCATCCTTGCATCCCTGGGATGAATCCCACTTGATCATGGTGTATGATCCTCTTGATGTATTTTTGAATTCGGTTTGTTAATATTTTGTTCTGTATTTTTGCATCTACGTTCATCAGGGATATTGGTCTGTAATTTTCCTTTCTGGTGAGGTCTTTGCCGGTTTTGGTATTAGAGTGATGCTGGCTTCATAGAATGAGTTTGGAAGTATTCCCTCCTCTTCTATTTTTTGGAAAACTTTAAGGAGAATGGGTGTTATTTCTTCTCTATATGTCTGGGAGAATTCAGAGGTGAATCCATCTGGCCCGGAGGTTTTGTTCTTGGGTAGTTTTTTGATTACCAATTCAATTTCGTTGCTGGTGATTGGTCTGTTCAGTTTTTCTGTTTCCTGCTTGGTCAGTCTTGGAAGGTTGTATTTTTCTAAAAAGTTGTCCATTTCTTCTAGGTTTTCCAGCTTGTTAGCATAGAGATTCTCATAATATTCTCTTATAATTCTTTGTATTTCTTGGGGTCTGTCGTGATTTTTCCTTTCTCATTTCTGATTCTGTTTATGTGTGTAGATTCTCTTTTTCTCTTAATGAGTCTGGCTAGGGGTTTATCTATTTTTGTTTATTTTTTCAAAGAACCAGCTCTCGGTTTCATTGATTTTTTCTATTGTTTTATTTTTCTCAATTTTATTCATTTCTTCTCTGATTTTTATTATGTCCCTCCTTCTGGTGACTTTGGACCTCATTTGTTCTTCTTTTTCCAATGTAAGTAATGGTGTCTTTAGACTATTCATTTTGGAATGTTCTTCCTTCTCTAAATAGGCCTGGATTGCAATATACTTTCCTCTTAGAACTGCCTTTGCTTCGTCCCACAGAAGTTGTGGCTTTGTGTTGTTGTTGTCATTAGTCTCATACATATTCTTTGATTTCTGTTTTGATTTGGTCATTAACCCATTGATTAATTAGGAGAATGTTGTTCAAGTCTCCATGTATTTCTGAGCCTTTTTGTTTTCTTTCTAAAACTTATCTCTAGTTTTATCCCTTGGTGATCTGAGAAGTTGGTTGGTAGAATTTCAATCTTTTTGAATTTCCTGAGGTTCTTTTTGTGGCCTAGTATGTGGTCTATTCTGGAAAATGTTCCATGTGCACTTGAGAAGAATGTGTATCCTGTTGCTTTTGGGTGTAGAGTTCTGTAGATGTCTGTTAGGTCCATCTGTTCTAGTGTGTTGTTCAGTGCCTCTGTGTCTTTACTTATTTTCTGTCTGGTTGATCTGTCCTTTGGAGTGAGTGGTGTGTTTAAGTCTCCTAAAATGAATGCATTGCTTTCTATTTCCTCCTTTAATTCTGTTAGTATTTGTTTCACATATGCCGGCGCTCTTGTATTGGGTGCATATATATTTATAATGGTTATATCCCTCTTGTTGGACTGACCCCTTTATCATTATGTAATGTCCTTCTTTATCTCTTGCTACTTTCTTCGTTTTGAAGTCTATTTTGTCTGATACAAGTACTGCAACACCTGCTATTTTCTCCTTGTTGTTTGCATGAAATATCTTTTTCCATCCCTTCACCTTTAGTCTGTGTATATCTTTGGGTTTGAGGTGAGTCTCTTGGAAGCAGCATATAGATGGGTCTTGCTTTTTTATCCATTCTATTACTCTGTGTGTTTTGATTGGTGCATTCAGTCCATTTACATTTAGGGTGAATATCGACAGATATGTACTTATTGCCATTGCTGGCTTTAGATTCGTGGTTACCAAAAGTTCAAGGGTTGCTTCTTTACTATCTGACAATCTAACTTAACTTTCTTGTTAAGTTATTGTAAACACAGTCTGATGTTTCTTTATTTCTCCCCCTTCTTATTCTTCCTCCTCCATTCTTTATATACTAGGGTTTTATTCTTTGCGTGTAGTTAGTATTTGGGTGGTCTTCTTTCTTTGCTATGATTTTATTTTCTCTGGTGACATCTTTTTAGCCTTACGAGTGCTTCCCTCTAGAGCAGTCCGTGTAAGATATCCTGTAGTGGTGGTTCATGGGAGGCAAACTCTCGCAGCTTTCACTTGTCTGGAAATTGTTTAATCCCTCCGTCATATTTAAATGATAATCGTGCTGGATACAATATTCTTGTTTCAAGGCCCTTCTGTTTCATTACGTTAAATATATCATGCCATTCTCTTCTGGCCTGTAAGGTTTCTGTTGAGAAGTCTGATGACAGTCTGATGGGTTTTCCTTTGTAGGTGATCTTTTTTCTCTCTCTAGCTGCCTTTAATACTCTGTCTTTATCTTTGATCTTTGCCATTTTAATTATTATGTGTCTTGGTGTTGTCTTCCTTGGTTCCCTTGTGTTGGGAGATCTGCGGGCTTCCGTGGACTGCGAGACTATTTCCTTCCCCAGCATGGGAAAGTTTTCAGCAATTATTTCTTCAAAGACACTTTCTATCCCTTTTTCTTTCTCTTCTTCCTCTGGTACTCCTATAATGTGAATATTGTTCCGTTTGGATTGGTCACAAAGTTCTCTTAATATTCTTTCATTCCTAGAGATCCTTTTATCTCTCTCTGCCTGAGCTTCTCTGTATTCCTGTTCTCTGATTTCTGTTCCACTAACAGTCTCTTGCATCTCATCTAGTCTCCTGCTAAGCCCGTCAATTGCTTGTCTCATTTCTGCATTGTTTTTCCTCACTTCCCTCACTTCCTCTCTCAGCTCTTGCATATTTCTCTGTAGATCCATCAGTATGGTTATGATTTTTGTTCTGAATTCTTTTTGAGGAAGATTGTGCATTTCCATCCCTTCAGACTCCCTCTCTGGTGTCTGGGTTTGGATAAGCTTTGTTTTACCATATTCCTCTGTCTTTTTATGGCGATAGAAGTGGTCGCTGGTAGGTGCCACGTATGTCAACTGGGCTCTTTAAGACTTTAAAAAAAATAAAGAAAGAAAGAAAAGAAAGGAGAAAAAAACACCAAAAAAACAAACAAACAAACAAAAAGACACCTGCCGTGAGTAGATTCTGTGAGGATGCTGTAGGTGGCACTGTTGCTCCACTATTCCGCAGCCACAGCCACACCGCTCCACAGGGGTTTTTGTAGCTCTGGCCGGGGCAGGAACGAATGGGAGGCTGCTGATCTCTGTGGGAAGTCTCAGTAGGGATACTTCTTCCCAGTCGCCAGCCAAGGGGTCCGAAATTCCCCAGGACTCCCAGACTGCTGGGCTAAGTGTGCTGGGATGATCCTGCTCCACCGTTGGGCCCCTATCTATTTAAGACCGCTAAAAAAAGCACACACTTTTCTTTTGTCCCGGGGAGCCAGCTGCAAGGACCCGGGTGCGTTCCCCAGCTCTGATCCTATACCCTCTGTCTCTCCAATATCCAATACATAGCGCAATGTGTGTCAGTGCTCCCAGCGCAGATCACCAGGGCTGGTTATTTCACGGGCCTGTACTTCCACTCCCTCCCAGCTCTGAGTCCTTTCCTCCCGCCAGTGCGCTGGGGTTGGGGAGTGCTCAGGTCCCGCCGGAACGCGGTTCCGTATCTTATCCGCCTCACAGGGTGCCGAGTCCTCTCAGGTGTAGGTGCAGGCTGGGTTCTGTCCTGTATCTTCTTGTCTCTTTTAGGAATAGTTGTATTTGTTGTATTTTCATAAATATATATGGTTTGGGGAGGAGATTTCCACCCCCCTGCTCACACCGCCATCTTCCCAGAACTCCTCTCTGGCTTCTTTGCTTTTAAATAAAGAAAATGTAGGTTGGTTGTAGCAGTTTGAATCACAGCACATGCAGTTCGAGAAGAGAGGAGCAGCTGCAGGCACACCCTGTCCTGGGGCTTCGGAGAGACTGGTTCCCAAGCTGCTTTCTTCCAAGATTACCCCCTCACCTCCTTAAAGTCTTTGTTCAAACATCACTTTCAATGAGGTCTAACTCACGAGGGCTTTGCCCTCATGGCCTAATCTAATCCTGATTCCCTCCCGAAAGCCCCATCTCCAAATACCAGCACATGGGGGGTTAGGGCTTAAACAAGTGAAATAGGGAGTGAGGGTGGGAGAACACATTCAGTCCATAACACACACATTTAGAGCTAAATTATGCCTGGGATTTGCTTCAAAGTAACACAGGATTGCAGGGAATCAGGAAATAGAGAAGAGGCGAGATTAGCCAGTATACCCAAAAACTGAAATTGCATGATAGAGTCTACTCTTATACATATCCACAAGTTTTCAAAGCACTTACCCCCTATTATATAATTTAGTGGCTATGTGTATTGTCTATTTTCTCTTGCTAGAATGTAAGCTCACGATGTCACCTGAGCACCTGCAACAGTGCCTGGCATGTCACAGATGCTGAGTACATACTCACTACTGGTGAATCTCACCTACTCCTTCATAGTCTACCCTGAACAGCCCAGGGCCCCCAGAGGACAGGCCATCCTACAGCAGAAGTAATGGCAGTGCTGGTGTCAGAACAGGTCCTCAGAATATGAGTTCAACTTCAGAATGAGTCAGATTCTACTAAAAGTTTCTAGTGCCACTGACTTACTCCATTCTTAGATTACTTAACTAAATTAAGTGACATCTTCATCTTTTTTTTTTCCCCCATGCAGGATATTTTAATGGCTTAAAGAGAGAATGGCTGCCTCTTCATCTTTTTTAACTCTACAGCAAAGGCTTTCTCTGAGGGATGATTCTAGGGACAAGCCCCCTTCCCGGTGGGCAGAAGGTGTCTGAGTCCCTTGGTAAGTCCCAGCAGAGGAGGGCCCAGCCGCCGTGACGCCGCACCTCGCAGCGCTACGACGCTAGGGGCCCCAGCCAGGCCCAGTACACTGGCCCCCAGGTCTTCAGCCTTGAGTGGCCTGTGACGGGCCTTCCTGCTGTTCGCCTGGATGCTGAGAACTCCCAGATGATCCAGCTGGACGCCAAGTGTCCATGAATGGTGAGCTATAGAGTTAGCAAAAACTACTACTCCCCAAAGGAGGTTATTCTCAATTCCAAGTCTCTACCTAAAATCACAGCTCTGAAAGTTACACAATGACTTTTAAATGCTAAACAGATCTGTTAAAAATAAGAAAAATTTCCAAAAAACAATGGTCCCTGGTCAAACCGAGGTCCAAACATGTTGTCAATGTCTTCATAATCTCTCTGCTCACTTTTTTCTTAATTTTACAATCAAGGGCCTAAATGATACTAAGGAACAAAAAATATTAACCAAGCACAAAAAGCCAAGTAAAGGTGTTTATTTCCCTGGGGGAAAAAATGAAGGAAGGGGAAATTACAAAAAAGTGCTCCTCTTTTTCTAAGAAATCATCCCACCTTGTATCAACATCTAGAGCCCCAAATCCCAGATGCCAAGAATCATTCCTCTGGTCCAGAGTTCACTGAGGACAAATCTCCAAAGATAAAAGCAGCAATATAAACCCCAAGACGCGTGACAGAGGCTGGCCAGTATGTGCCAGGACCCCAGTGCAGATACGTGGTGTAGGCAACGGATGGGGCCCCCCAAACAGTTGTCACGTTCTGACCCCCAGAACCTATGAATGGGGCTTTAATGTGGAAAAAGGGTCTTTGTAGGTGTAATTAAGTTCAGGATTGCAAATGAGATCACCTTAGACCATCTGCGTGGGCTCTAAATCCGACAAGTGTCCTGATCAGAGACAGAAAAGAAAACCCAGGGGCAGAGAAGGCCACGTGGAGTGGAGGCTGAGACTGGAGTGATATAGTTACAAGCCATGGACTGCTGAGGATTTCTAGGAGCTGGAAGAGGCAGGAAGGTCCCTACCCTAGAGCCTCAGGAAGGAGCATAGCCCTGTCCACACCTGGATTTTCAGCTTCTGGTCTCTAGACTGAGAGCACAGATACACTGCTGTTATTTTAAGCCACGAAGTTTCTGCTCATTTGTTACAGCAGCCCTAGAAAACTAATACACATGGCATAAAATACAAAAGCAGAATGCACAATTGTTCTCTAGTGCTACTCCGATTCATGTTTTAGACATGTTTTTGGCTATACTTCTTCAACGTCAAAGTGAACAAAGCTGAACAGGTAATTCAGAAAAGGTCCCATCACCAAGAAACATACAAGAAGAACTTCAATCATCAGGTACATGCATACCCAAACAACGAGGATGACCTTGGGCTGGACAAAGCCGTCTTAGGGATGATATAGCAAAAGCACAATCCACACGAGAAAAACTGATGACTGGTCTTCACCAAAATTAAAAATGTCTGTACTTCAAAAGACACATTAGGGAAATTTAAAGACAGTCAACGATTAGGAGAAAATATGTGAAAATCATGTTATCTAATAAAGGACACATATGCAGAAAACATAATGAGCTCTTACGAATCAATGCTAACTGAAATTAAAAATGGGCAAAAGATTGCAATGAACAGTTCACTAAAGAAGATACACAAATGACTAAGAAGAATAAGCAGGATGCTCAACATCACGAGTCAGCAGGGAAATACAAATTAAAACCCAAATCGGCACCAATTCACACCCACTAGGAAACTAGAATAAAACAGACAAGTATGAGTGAACACTGTGCAGAACCAGGGCCCTCAGCATTGCTGGTGGGGACGCTAAGCAGGATAGCCACGCTGGAAAGCCATTTAGCAGTTTCTTCAAAAACAAGACACAAGATTATCACACAACACAGAAATTCTGTTCCTAAAAATCTTCCCATGAAAAATAAAAACACGTCTGCTCAAAGACATGCATGCAATGTCCACAGCAGCCTCACTCACAGCAGCCAAACACCAGAAACAATCCAAGTAACCATCAACAACTGATGAATGACAAACAAGATGTGGTCGGCCAGCAGTTAGCTGCACAATATGGAGGAACCCCTAAAACACTGTGGGTGAACGAAGCCAAACACAGGTCACAAACGCCATGGTTTCATTTCTGTGAAATGTCTAGAAAACACAAACTGACAGAGACAGAAAACAGATCAGCAGATGCCTAGGCCTGGATGGAAGCAGGCATCAAATGCCAAGTACAAGGGAACTTCTTGGGGTGAAGGGCACGTTCTAAAACGGCATTATGGTGACGGTCACACAACTCTAAAACTTTCCAAGAACTATACACTTACAATGGACGAATGTCACAGTACATAGGTTAGAGCTCAGTGAAGCTACTAAAAAAAAAAACAGTGATAGTTTTCCCGATCTCTTAGACTGGTAAAGTGAAGACGAAGATCCTGCCCCACGGGGGACATAACTAGGAGCCCAGCCTCCCACCACCCAGAGGCTGCTTTCAAACTTAACCGTTCCCCTCTTTCAACCCAGCGAGTCCACGTGTGGACTCCACTCTTTTGAAAAGTTACAGATATATCTTCTTTCAAGGCTTCATCCAGATGCCAGGTGATAATTCCTCAAACCTAATGTTCTGCCTCGGAAGTCCCATCAGTGACCCAAGAATGCTGTGGTCTGGGAGTAAATCTCTCTGGTCTTGTAGTAAAGAACGCACACCTGGCCACGACTGCGAAGGACACGGTCCCTGGATGACCAGTTAGCTGGAGTTCTTTGACTGGAGTAACGTGTTTCTGAGATTCAAAAACTCCAGAGAATGTTCCAGTATCAAAAAAACTAAGTGCATAGCAGTTTACCTAAAAACCAGTCTGAGAGGACAGGATTCAAGTTCCAAGAATTTCCCACAAAGCTGTCTTATCTTGATAAAAACATATGTTTGAAGAAAATAACGTTATGCCATCAAAACCGTCTAGCTTATGGAGCATTAAGTGACACAGAGCAGTTTTTCCCTTAGAGAAATGCTTATTCATTTATTTAATCTATTCAACAAATATTTACTGAGCACCCACTCTGTGCCAACCACTGCTCTAGGTGCCTCAAACAGTGCAATGAACAAAACACATAAAATTCTTGCAGTTCTGCACATTCTAGATTTGCAAGTAGCCTGAGTCAGGGTGGAGAAAGACAAAAAACAAATTTGTCAGGGGGATGCTGAGCAAAGATGAATAAAATCAACCGGGTGCCAAACAGTAGTAGGGAGTGGGAGGTGGCCTTTGAGAGCCACCAGAGGGAGGGAGGCGACCAGCAGGGAAGCACTGAGGGCACCAAGGGAAGAGTGGGTGTGGCTGCAGGTGGTCAGGGCACAGCCAGGAAGCCACGGTGGGGACCTGGGGGCTGCATGTCATGGAGGATCTTGTTGCCCACGGAAAGGTCAGTGAATGCTATGCTGGCAAGATGATTAGCCCCTCCAGGGAGCTGAGCTGAGGAATTACTTCTTTTAGGGGGATGGCCCTGAACCCCACAGAAGATGAGCATCAGGAGGTGCAGGTGGAGTAGGAGGCCAGGTGGGAGGCCTCTGGCAGACCCAGGCAGAGGTGGAGGGGGAGTCTGAGGGAGCAGCAGTACAGGTGGGCTCCAGGTATGATTCCAAGATAAAACAGTGTTTACTGATAGACTCAAGGTCAGTTTGAGAGGAAAAGAGGAGTCATGACTGACCCTAAAGTCATCAAATTTTAATTTAAAATCAGATATTCTCTAAGACCAAAATACAGTGAACATTCAAAATTCGTGTTACAAGGAAAGACGAGGTGAGGATGGAAGGGAGGAAGATGGAAAGGAGGGGAGAGAGGCACGGGGGCCAATGAGGGGGAGGCTGTTTGGGAAGACAGGCGTAACAGTACTTGAGCGGGGCAGTCTTCTACCAACCCTGGGGCGCCACCTAAATCTGAAGCCACCAGGCACAAGAGATCAGCACGCGAGCCTCTGTGAGGTCACACACACTACCATGCAGCGCATGTGCAAAGACACTCTATCAGGTGGCCAAAAGCATTATTTTGGACAAAAACTTCTTCAGCCAGTCATCTGCAATTCCACTAAAAGATGCCCAGCTTGGCCTTTCCTGTCTCAGTGTGTGGGCCGCACCATCAAGATGGCAGTTCCTTCCTAAGGAGAGGCTGGCTCGTGTCTGCCATACTTGATTTCATGTCAGAGATTCACTGGTGCTTCAAAATAAAAAATCAGACCCTTGAGTTTCACTTGGATAAACCAAATTCCACTTTACTAGAAATTTCAGAAACACACTTTGTAAATAACGCATGTGAGCTAAGTTCAAATAGAAAAGGAAGCTTTTCAGGTCTAAACCAACATTTCAAATCCACCTAGCCTTAGGCTAATAACATGGGTTCCCAAAATGTGTACGTAGGTGCCTTACCATACCACAGCAGACCCAGAGGCCCCCCCAGAGTATTTTAAATTTATGAGGGAACAGCAATGCTGAAGATGTACTGGACCCCACTTGGGGTATTCACAGTTTCAACACTGGATCGTGCTACATTCCTTTCAATGACGACATTATCACCACAAAACAGTAGTGGCTCTGAGAAAAGGCAAGCACACACACACAAATCAAAGGATGGCAGTGTCCAATCTGATTCCCAAGTTAGAGAAGGTGTGAAGTGCCCAACAAGTGCAACCACTCCATTCGTATGTTACTGTGGTCATTTAAGAATGAAATAATTTTTTTCCTACAATTTATGTGTATTATGTTTTCAAACAGCCACTGTTAAGACATATACTTATTAATAAAATTACTTGGACCTAGCTATTTAATAAATAGAATCATTAAGTATTCCTTTAAACCAAGAGTCTGAAAAAAATCACAGAAACTAAAAGTAGAAATACCATTTGACCCGGGAACTCCACTCCTAGGAATTTACCCAAAGAAAACAACTTCGCAGATTCAAAAAGACATATGTACCCCTCTGTTCATCGCAGCACTATTTACAATAGCCAAGATATGGAAGCAACCTAAGTGTCCATCAGTAGATGAATGGATAAAGAAGATGTGGTACATACACACAATGGAATATTATTCAGTCATAAGAAGAAAACAAATCCTACCATTTGCAACAACATGGATGGAGCTAGAGGGTATTATGCTCAGTGAAATAAGTCAGGCAGAGAGTAAATACCAAATGATTTCCCTCATTTGTGGAGTATAACAATGAAGCAAAACTGAAGGAACAAAATAGCAGCAGACTCACAGACACCAAGAAGGGACCAGTGGTTACCAAAGGGGAGGGGTGTGGGAGGGCGAAGGGGACTGTGGGGTATCATGATTTGTGCACACGGCGTGTGTGGGGGGTCACGGGGAAGACAGTGTAGCTCAGAGAAGACAAATAGGGACTCTGTGGCACCTCACTACACTGAAGGACTGTGACTGCATTGGGGTGTGGGTGGGGACTTGATAATATGGGTAAATGTAATGACCACATTGTTTTTCTTGTGAAACCTTCGGAAGAGTGTATATCAGTAATACTTTAATAAAAAAATTAAAAAATAATAAATAAATAAATAAAAATCATGGAGACACTAAGGCACCATGAACAGAGGAACTTTAGGAATGTGCCCTTAGGAGCTAACATGGCTTTGCATGATGATCACTGAGTACCTCACACATATTCATTCTTTTAACCTGGAATCAACCGTATAGATCGGTACTGTCGTTATCACTGTTTCACAAGTGAGCTTTCCATAACAGCCTAGGGGTACACGTCAGGCCTGTTTGGAACCCCACACAAGGAGAGGACAGCACATCCAGGCTGCCTTCAGTCCCTGCCCTCCAAATACGCCCCATAGCACACCTGTAGGAGGTTCCTATGAGAAATGTTTCCCCCCCTTCTCAACTGCTGATTCACTATTGGCTTAAGAATTCAATATGGACCAAGGCCCGCATTTCTGTGCAATTTTTTAAAAGAAAAGACACTTTTAAGTTATTTTTCCAGTAACAAAAATAAGTGGTTACATCACAAGCACCATACTTTCAGACTTGGTGGAAGTTGCCACATGCAAATTTAGAAACTTTAACCTACAGGGGAAAAAGAAACAAACTCCAACCAGGTGCAAAGCACTACAGATCTGCTCGTTTCTGTTGCCCTTTTCCCCTTTCAAAATTTATAATGTCAGATCTGAACCCCATTCAGAAAAATTAAATAGCAATATAAGACATGACTCATGAGAACACATCACTGGGACGGAGGACTGTCATTTCCCAGGCGCTGTACGATCCCACACGGGTGTGCTGTTTTAGGTGTGATCTGAGCATCGACAGAGACAAGCCACAGACCAGTGGAATTACAATGACTTGGACCACAGAATGAGATGGCCAGAAAAGGAACACATATCCCCCATCATACTCTTGGATCAGAAACCCAAGTAGTTATCCTACAGTACTGACCGGATGGTCGAAAAAAAAAACATCTAAGCTAAAATTTAAATTTAGATCAAATGGATCTGCTGGATTTGTTTCAGTTTCACTGTGCATTTTTCATGATTCATAAATTATATATACTACAGCTATTCAAATTGCTCTGATTAGGGAATTCATCACCCGAGGTCATCACACTAGCAACACCAATGGTCCAGCTGGCACCCCTGTGCACTTCAGGTCCACTCTCCAGCCTCTACAAGCCTAGCCCGTCTTGGTCTCAGAGGATGCCCTGCTAAGGTGGTCACTCTGCACCACAAGCCAATGGAAACTCTTAATTATGAACTGAAGGCCATTAAAACTTTGAGGTAGCTTCAGAATACTATTAAAGTAACTCAGCAAGTTTTTCAAGCAATAAAATATTGTTTGCTCCTAATCTCTGGGGACTTTCCATTCTTCTGATGGCCACATATAAACAGTTCCTAGATTCACCTGAACCACTTTCATTCTACATTCTTAAAAATGACATACAAGTCATTTTCACTTAAAGTAAAATGCTCCAAATTTTATGGAAAAAAACACGAAAACAACCATAAAACCTGCTTTCGTTTTACAATGAATACAGGGTAAATAAAGAAATAAAATGAACAAATACAGACCTCAGAGGGGTGCAATAGTTAGGTAAGAATTCAAGGTGAAGATGTAAATAGACTTCTGAGAACAAAAATGTTCAACACCAAGAATTTGTGCATGAGATCAAAAATCTGAGGAATGTGGAGCCTCTGGGTGGATTCTTCTGAAGCAAGTTTCTGACTACCTCTGGCTGCACCACTTAAACCAGCCTCTGCCCTCAAGTCTGAAGCGAAAGCAGGACGAGTGCTTGCCAGAGCTTCAGCCCGAGACACTGACATCTGACTTCAAGTGTGAACTATGAAGTCACCCTTTCTAAAGGTTAAAGTATCTTTAACTTTTAAAGGGATCTTTTTCATTTTTCAAGCTGTACTGAAGCCATCTTCTTTTCTGAGACTCCAATAATGAAAGGTTGTGCCTTTTAAGACAAAGACACTGTCAGCAGAGGTAACACATCCACTGGGCTTTAAACACGGAAGGGACCTCCACCAATATGCCCTATTATAATAAACCTGTAGGAAAGGAAGCTGTCCTAGAACTGTCTGTCGTGCATGTGCATATGAAACTAAACATTAAACTCATACCTCAAACACTGACACCAAAGGTAACACTTGACCCATTTGGCCCCAGCTGAATTCTACAGAGCTTAAGGAACTTTGTCTTAAGAAACTTATGCTTGTAGAAATGTCTACAGAAACATAGTGAAGTATAAGCTAAGAGGTATGAAATATATTCAGATATGTGGATGCCCAACAAGCAGTATTTATCCAGCACTCACAATGTGCAGGGCACCTGGGGAGAAGTTCCAAGATCTGGAAGACACTGAAACCTAAAATGGAGAGCATGGCTCCTCTTCCCTGAGGATTCAGAAAGCACATGGAAGCTGCAGGCCTCCAGACCAGCTCTGCAGGCACCTGTCCTCTGGGAATGAAGTGTAGAATCCTGAGTAAGACTTTCAGTTGACTTTCAGTATTCTGGGGGGAAAAAGAAAACAGCTTTTGCTGAACTATGCAAATGTCCAAATTTAGATGAGACACAGTCCACTTCCCTAAGAGAGTTTATCATCTGAAGATGAAGCACCAAACTTTAAACATACAATTTCTCAGGGATCTCACAAGAAGGCGCATACTAGGAGTGTGCCCCATTACACGAGAGGGCGAAAACAGGGGAGTGCTCCAGGTCTATGACCCAGGGGCCCATATTCTGCTAGAGAAGGCGTGCTTCCTTTCAAAGCACGGAAGACCATCTGAAACAAGATATAGAATACTGTCAATGGTCAAAAACCCTAAAAGTTTGAAATACTTCTCCGAAAGTCATCAAAATTTCAACCAACATTAACACTTCCCACGAGAGCTCAGTACTTTTAAGGTATTTCATTCTAAAGTTACAATTCTTTAAATTAGGGGAGACTTTTTTCTGTAACAGAAAAATAACTCGTTTGCGCGTGCAGAAATGTGGCTCACACAAAAACACCGACGCCCCAAACCAAGAGGCAGCAAGCAGTCCTGCTGACCAGAGCGTGGACTCGAGGGTGGGACCCCAGTGGGCAAGCAGCTCGCCTCCGTGCAGCCTCAGCTGGGAAGGGTCTTCCCTGCAGCCAATCGCAGAGCAGCGCGGAACGAGCCCAGCGCGCAGGGCTGCAATGTCGGTGCCTGGGCACAGCAGCCGGCGTCGACGGACCCGCGGCTGTCGCCGGGAGAAGCTTCCCGGAGCGCGAACCCTGGCTTCCGACACAGGACCGCGAACCCCGGCCGGCAGAGCCCAGCACGCCCGGAAGCAGCCCGATCCGTGCGGAAAGGCCGGGTTCCCAGCCACGGGCTGAGGCGCGCACAGCGGCCCCGTTCCTCGCCCGCGGTTCCGGGGCGCGTCGCGGACGCTTCAAACTACAGCCGAAGCTGCCCGGGAGTCGCGGCGGCGGGTCGGAGGGCGCCCCGGGGGCGGGGGGAGCCCCAGCGGCGGCCGCCCAGCCGCACCTCCACTCCAGGAAGCGGCCGGGCCGGGCGCCCGCGGGCACTCACAGGTGACGATGGGCTTGTTCTCCATGGTGTAGACCACCGGCGGCAGCGGCTCCTCGGCGGCGTCCATGGGCGTCCGGCGTCACCGGCCCAGCCCCCCGCGCCCCATGGGCGGCCCCGAGGCCGCGCCGGGACAGCCCGAGCCTGAGCCGCCACCCGGCCGCGACAGCGACGCCAGCCCGCCCGTCCCCGAGGCAGCTCCGGAGCCGGCCGCCCGCCGCCCGCCCCACTTCCGGTCCCGGCGCAGCCGCGATACCGCTTCCGGGGCGCGAGCTTAAAGGGGAGGTTTCCGCGCGGGCGGCGCTGTCCTCCGACTGAGAGGCGTCCCCGCGGGGTGGGAGGAAGGCGGGGCGCGGCCGGGCGGGTGCAGATTTCGCACCTCGGAGCGGAGTGCCGGCGCGGAGGGGATGCGCGGCTGAGGCCGCCCCCACAGGGGGGACCCGCCGCGGTGCCCCTCAACAGCTTCGCTCCTCCCTGAGCGCCCCGGCCCCTGCTGAACTGGGTGACCACTCCCACCGTGCATATTCCGGGACGCGGCCCAGGCGGCCGGGTGACCGCAGCCGCCGCGAGTCACTGACGGCACCTGGAGTGGGGGGGTGGGTCGCTGACGGCGCGTGCACGGGGGTTGTCCCCGGGGGTCGCTGACGACAGCACGTGCACACGGGGATGGGGGCGTCGCTGAACCATGGCACGTGCACGGGGGTTCCCAGGGTGTGCTGACCCTGGGCACGTGCGCACGGGGTCTCTGAGGTCGCCAGGACTGGCACGTGCACACTCCGTTTAGGTGGGGGTGGTCATAGGTAACTAACTATACCTCAATACAGGCAGGATCCCTGGAGTCACTAACAAAGGGTATGTGGACACCTGGAAGACAATTTCTCACCTGTGTGAGTCTGTTTCCCATAACCCATTTTTGTTATTTTCCGCAAACACGTGCTGCCTAAGAAGGAATCCGTTAAGACACCAGATTAATTCCCACCGCTGGGCTGATGGTGGTTACCCCTTTTGAAATTCCTAGGTGTCTTGCCAGTGGGTTTCAGCCCCAGGCAAGTTCGCCATAGATTCAGTGTGACCAAAGAAATTTACAGCAAAGGGTTCTTGGGGTGAAAGGGTTATACCCAACTTTATTTCCAGGTGGCAGGCAGGTCAGTCACTAAAATTCAATTCACTGAGAGCGAGTCTGTATGCAGCAAGCCCGTCTCTGCCTCTGGGCCCCTCTGTCTGCACAGCCATCCTCTGGGCCTCTCTGCAGTCCCACACAGCCGTCCTCTGGGCCTCTGTCCTCAGTGCTGCCACCACTCCAGCCTCTGCTCTGCTCTCCTGCAGCCTTGCAGCCCTGCCACCCTGTCGCGGGCAGAGCACTGGGCGGACCTCTTTATATAACACAATAATGGCTTATTGCCTAAAGGTGTGGAAGCGGTAGCATAGCAACAGGCCAGTTACATCATCAGGTGGTTTAAGTTCAGTGAGGATCCTGGCCATAGGAACCCCACTTTCCCCACACTAGGCTTGTGTGTGCTTGTTAAGCCAGTGCCATCAAGTAGAAATGTTAGGGGAGCATTGTGTATTTCCTCCGTCCTTGTCCACGCCCCAACAAAGAAGTAAAGGGCATAGGCACAATAGTGAAACAGAGTAAAAGCTTTATTTAAAGTTACTTAAAGAGAGAAGAAGTGCAGCAGGCACCCTCAGCAAGGAGAGGCGCCCCGAAAGGTTGGAGAGAGAACGTTTAAGATTAAAAGGTTACATACTTGGAAAGTGCGGGCGACCTCGGAAAGAGGAGTGCCCCGAAAGGTTGGGAGTTCCGCCTCTTAAGGATTCTTAGGAATGTGACTAAGGGCTGGAGGTGCATGCAGACTTGTTAAGTGGTCTTTGAATACTTAGAATTAACTTAACACAAGGAAGTTCCCGCTCTGATTTCTCCCTGGGATACCGGCGTCTCGGTCGGGGAGCAGATCAGGCTGCCTGCCCAGCCCCCAAGGTGGGCTGACTATTGTCTGTTTGCTAAAGAGTAAGTTAAGAATCTTACATTTTTAACGTCCTGGGTATTAAAATACAATCTTTAAGATGGAATCCTTCCTGCCTTTCACTACGTTGTTTACGGCTGGGCCTGCGTGCTAAATTAGTTTCCTAGGTTACAAACTACTTAATTAGGGCTGGAAGGAGAAAAAAACAGCATATAGGTAAAGGTAAAGTAAACTGGGCCTGCATGATAAACACAACAAAGACATGGGACCTTCCTTTATCTGGGAAATATTCAAACATTCCAGGCCAAGTTGCTCTTGGCTTTTTGAGCTTTAATTGATTAATTTTGGGTCTTTTTTTTAGTGGACTTTCTGGCCTTTTTTCTTTCCACCCCACTCGTCTCTATTTTCCTGCCTAACAGAAAAGAGATTATATACCTTCTCACTACAACCAAAGGCCCTTTAGTGCCCAAACTCTTCCTCCAGCCTCACTTTGGAGTCCAGCTCCTGCGAATCCTTGCAGATGGTTGGAATAAACCACCTCTCGGCATTTCCACAACTCACTGCCCCACTCCCGTTATCACCCGTTTCCTGTCTCCATGACACTAGAATTCTTGAATTAAAGACTGTGCCTTTTAATTGTACCCCATACCCAGCTACATAGGGCTTTCCATGGAATAGATACGTTTGGGGAATGCCACAAAATTGAACCTTACTTTAACTGCATATAAGTTTCTTGTGCTAGGAAAGCAGGTTTGGAGTAACTTTTGCAAATTAAATAAAATAAATGTACATGTGAAATAGTTTGAGTGTGATCAGAGCTGCTAAATGTGTATGTGTGGTGTAGCATGATGAATTTGATACCAGAATGTGTATATTCAACCCTAGAGATGAATTCTATATACATTTTTAAACCAGCACATGAAGTTATTATGTATATTTTAAACAGTTATCTCTTAGGGAAATTATGGGAAAAAGAAAAACATACCATTTATGTTTACCCATTTGTTGATCATTCCGAGCTATCCTTTCCTTCCTATATGGACCCCGTTCCCCCCTGGTATCATTTCCTAGCACCTGAAGACCATCCTTTAGCATTTCCTGTTGTACCTGGCTAGCCACAGTTTCTCTCCATTGTATCTGAAAATATTTTTATCTGCCCTCATTTTTTAATAATATTTTTGCTGGACATAGAGTTTAGGGTTAAGTTTTCTAAATTCAGCAGTTTGAAGGTTTATACCATTGTTTTCTGGTTTACAGTGGAAATTCTTATCATTGTTTCCCTGAAGGTAATGTGTTCTAGTGGCCGCTTCAAGAATTTCTCTTTATGATTTTCAGAAGTTTGCCTGGGATATGCCTGTGTGTGTTTTTCTTTGTGTGTGTTCTACTGAGATTTTGCTGAGTTTTTTATCTGGAAATCCATGTTTTTTCTATCAAATCTGTAGGAGTGAAAGGCTTGCCAACTATAACCAAACTATGGGTTGGGTAAAGGACATCACACATCCGTGAGTTTGTTACATCTGTGACATGGGAAATGTCAGGTGTGGAGTAAGAAGTGGAAGATAAGAAGGGTCACATATGAAGAAAGAAGACTGAAGTCACACCATACTGACTCAACAGAATTTGATAACAGGATGTTATATACAACCCCAGAGCAAAACTACTAGAAAAAGAATAATTAAAAGGATTGGCTAAGAAGCCAGTAGAGGAAATAAAACAGAATAATATGAATGACTTGATTAATCCAGAAGAAGACAGAAAAGGAACAACATAAGAATAAAAACACAGAAAGGACCGACATGAATGGCTGGGTATCACATGAGAAGATGCTCAGAGTGCCCTAGATAACAGGGAAATGCAAATTTAAGTGATAGTGATGGATCACTTCACATTACTCAAATAGCTAAAATTAAAAAAAAAATGTAAAGGCTGACAATAACAAATGTCAACTCAAGCCCAGGTCTCCATGTCTTTGGCCTGTTCTTACAAAGACAGTCCAGTGGCTGAGAAAACAGACACTACCAATTTCCCCTTCCCAAGTATGCGAACACCGTGCTCCACCCCACTGGCCAGCTCTTGTTTGGAAGAGTTTTCTTTCTGGAGGGTGGGGAGGGAGGGCAAAGCTCCCCCAGGACTCTAGCTCTTGGGCAGTAAGGGGACTCCTAGGCTATTTTCCCTCTGAGCAGACCTACCAGATATTTTTTTCCATATGGGAATTTAGGAAGTGCTTGAATTCAGCACAAATACTGGTTTAGCAATTTCTTTTAATAATGGTGAAAATGATGCTATCCTATTAATCAATGCCCACCCTTTTTTCAGATCCTTTGCTCCTGAGATAACATTTGTGTTTTTTTTAAAGGTTGCTGGAAGTTGAGCCCACATGGTCTTTCCTGGAAGCACCCGGCATGTGTCCAGGCTGCACTCACATCCCATTGCACCATGCATAGGGACATTCTATATGCTTGGGCTACAGGAAGGCACCCCAGGGCTTGCTCTGTCCCACTGCTCAGGCCCCTCCACGGAGGGCTAGGCCAAAATGGATGGCTAGCCAGGCCCCTCCATGGAGGGCTGGGCCAAAATGGATGGCTAGCCAGCAAACATTCCTAGCAGGTCCATTCAGAGTAGACAAAAACTGGGAACACAGCAGACGTCCTGTGATGGGTGACCAGTTCCACAAACCACAGCCCACCTACAAGATGGACTACTATGCAGCAATAAAAAAGAACATGCTGCAGACCAGTACAACAGCAAGGACGGGTCTTGAGAATGGTTCTGAGTGACAGAAAATCCAACCCCAAAAGTCACATACGGTGTGATCCCATTTATAGAATGTTCTTGAGGTAACAAAATTACAGAGATGGGGAACAGATTAGTGGTTGCTGGGAGTTAAGGAGGAGCATGGGGTGAGGAGGGAGGTGGATGTGGCTCTAAGGGGGGTGACAGGAGGGCCCCTCGTGGGTACAATGTTCTGTATCCCATCTGCATCCAGGTCACCTGGCTGTGATGGTGAACCACAGTTCGTGAGGTGTTACCACTGGGAAGCCGGGTAAAGGCTCATGGGGTCTTACAACTGCATGGGAATCTCCATTGTCTTGAAATAAAAGTGCAATTTTATATAAAACAATTTTACAGTAGTAACACGTGTTTCCAAGGAACCCACAGGTAAATGGTGCTCTCTCAGGCACACAGCTCACTGTGCACTCTGCAGATTCAGAGGCCTCTCAGTGTGCAGCTCTGCTGGGCAGACAGGTGGGCACTGCCCCTGTGGGTCAGGTGTTCTCACAATGCATTTTACCAAGCCACTCGTCCATCAATAATATCCTTAGATGAGCAAATAGCCACAAAAGGGGAAATCGAGGTAGTAACAACTACAGATAAATAATTACCTCATGAGTAATTAAGGATATGCAATATAACCTTTTTTTGTTCCTATAAACTAAAGAAAATTTGGTGGGAAAAGAGGAGAGCTGAGGAAGGTGAGGGTGGGCTAAAGCCATCAGCGTGCCCAGGGGGCCTCTCAGACTCTGACGTGTTATCTCTTTAAAAAGCAATGATAACCTTTTCTCCTGGATCCAGCAATTCCACTTTGAAATCTCTAAGGAAACGGCCTCTCTGCAGCCCTATGGATTGAAACACCAGGACAGCATCGTTTCAGCTTTGGCCAGAATGGAAACAATGGCGGGCCGCCAGTATTGGCCCTTTGCATGCAGAGGAGCCCGGCCCAGGGGGCACAGCGGGGTGCGGCCGCCCGCCACACCTCTCAGAGGCGCAGCCAGCACCCTGCACCTATCGCTACCTTTGTGGGTCATTTTTGAGATCATTTCTGCTTGTGCAGAAAGAGTATCTTCTTCCCAGGTTTGTTCTGCGTAATGTGACTTAAATAATTAGGGATAATGCAATCGAGCCTGGCTGCAGATGGCGTTTCCCGACATTCTGGCTGATGCTCTTATTTTTAGCTTGGTTGCCTTTTCTCTTGGCTTTCTGACAGACTGGATTCTCACTTGCTCCTTTCAGGCTGAGGTCATCCCCGAGAGGCCTGTCCATACCCAACCTCCTGTCCCTCCCTCGTCTGTGTCCTGGCTCACCAGGGGTTGGAGCAGCGGCAGGAATGTCCACCCCGCTGGAGGCCCTCCTCTGTCCTCTCTGGCTGCTCTCAGGCCCAGGGAGCTGCCCTTGCCCTGCTGGCAGAAACCAACTGTGGCCTGGCTTAGCCATGGGGGCAGGGCCAACACTCTTGGGCCAGACCCTGACACACCTAATATCAGGGTATTTGGGCAGAAGAGGGTGACGAGAGGGAAGGGCAGGTTAAGGACTGGGCCGCCCGGAATCCAACCTCCAAAGGCACCAAACGTCCCTGGAATAGGTGGGAAGGGTGGTGTCCACCAACGCAGATTTCCATGTGTCTCTTCCCGCCTGACTGGTACAAAGTAACAGTGGCCAATCACAGTGGCCCGAAAGGTCCACATAGACTCCAGCTGACGCATTGGGTGCCCACAGTTCACTCCGATTCACGGGCAGCTGGGTGGCCCAGGCACTGATAGGGCTCCACCCCAGGACCTACTGGGGCTCCACTTTCCTGCCCAGGGTGGGAACTTCTCCCGGAGCCCAGAACAGGCTGGGCAAGAATGCCAGGTGTTCACACCCTCATGCCCCACTCTGAGCAGATGGACAACAAGCACACTCCCCTTTGACCAAGTGCCCAACTCGGTTCCATCCCTGGCCCATTACAGCCCTGCCCTGCCCCACGCCCTTCCTCCTCTCTCTGGGCCACCAGCAGATAAAGCACTGGCCCCAAACCCTTGCTCAGCTCCCCGAAAGATGCAGCCATAGCAGTGGTGAGGTGCTGCCCACAACCAGAGAGGGGCGTCCAAATGTCTAACAGTAGGTGCAGTGTAACCCCAGGGGGAAAATTCTTCCCAGCCCCGGGAAAAATACCTTTGAAACCAAAATCAGTCAAAAGAAGAAATAAAGTAGGAGAAACCCATTTAATGGTTACAAGCAGTCGTCCACTTCTGTTTGCCAGTGTCTCTCGTGACCTGGCTGCAAAAAGGGGCCCCACCCAACCTCTCAGGTCCATATGCCCTCACTCCCCCTTGTAATTACCTACTGATATGGAGATGCCCTAAGGCCAGGCAAGAGATTCTGGAAAAATCGCAATTTTATCCACATGCGTCCACAGCCCACTTGCTGAAAATCAACGGTTTGTGTCACCGAAATGCAAAGTGTCTAATGCACTGCCCTGGAACTTATCAGCTCAGAAAATCACACATAGTAAATGCTTCCTTTTCAACATTGAGAGTACTTAATTGTTATTAACAGAAAACCCAGTTTCCCCTGCACCTTTTAAGTGAACATGGAAGACCACAGCTCTGATGGGGCCCTGTGGCTATCCTGGCCAGGCTGCCCACATGCCTCAGCCTAGTTCTGGTAGGAACTGAAGGCCTCTCTCTAAGGGGTCAGCCAGCTGTCCCTGGCAGGACAGGACAGGAGCTCCAGACCAAAGGCGACAGACGGCCACAGAGATGGTCTGTTGCTAACACCCATCTGTCCTGCTCCAGCCGAGGCTATCACAGGGCCCCAGGGAGGTCTTTGTGAGTACAGGGGCTTGCTGTTCTCTAGGTGGCTCTTGCAGGGCTGTGCGCCCCCTCCCCCTGTGCCAGCAGCCATCTCCAGCTCCCTATCCCCCTCCTTCCTTCCCATGCAGAGATTTCTATGCACATACAGCTCGAGAAGGTGGCAAGGGAAGGGAAGAGATGCTGGCCTCCTGGCAACTTCAACCAGAGTGCTGGCTCCTCTGAGGCTTCTGCATGCAGGGAAGTAGTAGGTCTTATTTAACACACATTCTCATGTCAGGAGACACGAAGAGAAAGGCTGACCTCACTAGTGGTGGGAAAATTTATTCTACCTCTTAGCCCAAGGCAGAACCAGTACAAAATGTAACCACACTCAAGGCCCAATAAGATAATAAGGTAGATGTGAAAAAGACATATCCACTCAGCTGTAGGGTTCACCACTTTTTTATATGATGCTGGAATATTCATAAATGTTGACTATCCACTAAGCCACCACAAAAACATCAATAAACTTCCAAACTGTAGAAATAATACATTTTCTGGCCACAATGCAACAAGTTGATAACAAATTAAGGAAACAAAAAGTCATTCTACTTGGAAATCTACCAATGTTCCCCTAAACGACTCTTCAGTCAAAGGGCAAATACAAACAGAACTGCCCACGTCCTTAAACACGAAAGACAATGAGAACACTGTGCAGCAAGGCCTCTGAGCTGAGCTTCATGGTGAACACCCAGCCTTAAATTCAAATATTTCCAGTTTTGAAAAGAAAGCAGGAAAATAAATGAATTCAGCACTGACTTAAAAGATTAGAAAATGAAAATAAAGGATGGGAAAGTAGAAAAAAGGAGTTCAAAAAGACAAAAACAGAAGTGATGAGAAAATAGAAGAGTGGAGAGAAATAATCCGGTACTGTGAAAAAAATAAATGACTAGAGGGTTGAGTGAAGGAAAAAGGAGAAGAAAGTACAAATACACAGAATAAAAAACAACAAGGTGGGAATAACCTGAGACAAGAAAAAATATGTTTGAAGTGACTAATTTGTACTAATTTAATTTAAGCAACTATTTGTTCAGAATAAATTTTAAACCAGAATTAAATTTAATTTTCTAGGGAAAAAATGGATTCTGAAAAATAAAGAAAGACTAAACGATTTCCAAATAAGAAATAGGGAAAATTGTTGAAGAGCCTCCCCACTTCCCTGCCCCCAAAATCCCAATCAGACAGCTTCTCAGGGAAAGTCCATCCATCTCTAAACCACTCCAGAGTATAAGAAAGAAGGAAAACTTACAACTTTTATTAAAGAAGTAAAATATTGATGCCTGGAGTATAAGAACAAAGAAAAAAAAAAAATGAAGGAACAAAACAGCAGCAGACTCACAGAACCCACGAATGGACTAACAGTTACCAAAGGGAAAGGGACTGGGGAAGAAGGGCGGGAAGGGAGGGATAAGAGGGTAAAAGGGGCATTACGATTGGCAGACATAGGGTGGGGGGGCACGGGGGGGACTGTACAGCTCAGAGAAGACAAGTAGTGATTCTCATCTCACTACACTGATGGACAGTGACTGTAATAGGGTTGGTGGGGGGGACCTGATGAAAGGGGTAGTTTAATCATCACAATATTGCTCATGTAATTGTAGGTTAATGATAATAAAATAAAATAAATTGTAAAAAAAAAAAGCTACGTAAAATGAAAAAAAAAATACTTGAATATAATTTTTGTAAATATTAAAAATATATATATATATTGATGCCAAACCCGATAAAGACCACACACAAAAAAGAAACCTAGAAATGAATGTAACTTACAAATATCAACACAAAAGTATTAAATAAAATATTAGCAGGTAGAATCAATAAACATGCTTCAGAATATCTATTACCAAATGGAAATTGTTGCAAAAATGAAAAGGTTAGTGAATATTAGAAAATGTATTCATATAATCCATTGTATTAATAGATTTAATAGATTTAATTAATAGATTAAGATGATCTCTATTAATTCAAAAAAGGCATTTACCAAATTCAACAATCATTCTTGACTCTTAAAAAATGCTTAATAAAACAGGAATTGATGGTTTCTTCCTTAACACAGCAGCATATATAACATTATCCTCACATAAATACCAGCCCAAAAGTCAACATCATACTTAATGAGGAAACAGGAGTTATCCCCATTCAAGTCAGAAACAAAACAGGAATCCCCAATACCATATTACTATTTAACATGACATGAGATACTGGCCAGTACAATTAGACAAGAGAAAGAAATTGGAAGCATAGAAACTATCACTATTTTGCAGAATAGATGACTGATAAAGAATCCATCTTCAGTGAGCACAAATTAGGAGAGAATTTAGTAGGTTTCTTACAATGTTAAAATTAATATACAGAAATCAATAGACTTCCTACATGTTTATAGCAATTGATAGTACATGTGTGTGTGTACCATACAGAAAATCTGAGAGAGGGGATCCCGCAATAGCAACAACAATAACGAAAAGGTAAAACATCTAGGAATAAATGCACCAAGTACTGTGTAAAACATATCTGAGGAAAACCTTCAAAGACCACAAAGTTGACTTGCACAGATGAAAATACAAACCATGCTTTTGGCTGGGATGACTCAACATCACGGATATGCCAACTCTTCCTAAACTGATTCTAAATTTAGTGCATTCCTTGTAATAAAAAGTACCAACAGGCTTACTTATTCTCTAATTAGAAAAGCTGATTTTGAAAATGATATGAAAAATAAAACAGAACAGCCAGGAATTTCTGCAAGGAACAGTAATAAACCCCACTAGGTGTCAAGGCCTCTATGAAGCCCTAACAACCCAAGCACAGTGGTGTGGACCATGTGCTGCCGACAGACCAGAAGGACAAAATGAGAAACTCAGAACAGACCCAAGTATGTATGAGAATTTCATATGTGATCAAGTTGGAATTCCAAGTTGAAAGGTATAAAATGGCCTTACATGAAAATCTTTTGGAAGTATTAAGAGAAACCATGACTGAGGAACATTGAATGAAGAGATATGAATTGTATTTCTGTTCTTTGTACGACTCTTTTCAGTAGGGCTGAATTCCTGTTCACATGCCGGCCCGCTGCCGTGTGCTGCCCCCACCACCCAGGCCAATTTTTGACTCTGTGTGGCAGAGGGTTCTGATTTACTACAGTGATTTAAAAAATGTTGTCTGTTAATATTGTCTAATGTACTTACTGTGCTAGGGGTTTACATATATTTATCTCATTGAACCCCAGCCACTGACCTGATAGACCTCATTCCCATTTTATTGCTATGGATCCACTTATCAAATAGAAAATACTAATCTTCAAGGGCTTCAGGAAGGGTTATCAGATATTTGAAAGAGAGTCATCATAAAGACAGACATTTAATAAACTCTGTTGGGACAACTAAGCACCCAACTGGGAAAAGATCAGGTTCCATCCACACCTCACACTCCACACCACAATACAGTCAGAGGAGAGAAAAGATTTACTTGTGGAAAGTGAAACTATGAAATTATTAGAAGGCAACACAATGACTTCCTTTATAACCCTGGTTCGAGAGGGTCTTTCTAATATGTGTCAAAATCCAGACAAAAGAATAAAATATAATGAATTTGTGTAAAAATAAAAAACACATGCCTGGAAAAAATATCATAAGCAAAGCCAAAAGATAAAGGGCAAGCCGAAAAAAAGGAGGGTTACTCTTAATATATAATATATAAAGAGCTCTTAAAAATCAAGAAGAAAAAGAATAACCTAATAAAAATAGGTAAAGACCCAAACCCTCCCCACTCAGAGAGTAGCAGCGTCCCCACAACTTGTTTCCAATTTGGCTACAAATCAGGGTTCCCACGCCCCCCCCCCCCGGGTTTGGTGAGAGTCAGCTAGAGCAGCTCAGAGTGCAGGGGACACGCCCCTACATTTACCAGTTTATGATATGATAAAGGATGCAGGGGAACAGCCAGGGGAGGTCCGGGAGGGTCCCGAGTGCAGGAGCTTCTGTCCCTGTGGGGCTGGGGTGCAGCACCCTTTGATATGAGGACGTGCTCACCCCCTGGGAGCTCTGGGAACCCCTCACTACCGGGGCTTTAGAGAGCCTTCCTCACTAGGCAGGCTCGAGCCCCTCTCCCCTCTCTGGAGGGTGGGGTGGGGCTGAAAGGGCTGAGTTTCTAATCTTGGCCGGGCCATTCTGGGGACCAGCCCCCATCCAGGAGCCCACCCAGGGCCGCCTCCTTAGAACCAAAGACTCTCCTAGGGCTCTTATCACTTAGGACTATATGGGGGATTCAGGAGCCTTGTGCCGGGAACCTGGGGCAGACACCAGTATATGTATATGTATTCTTATCTCACACCGTCAAATTTGCAAAAGTCTAGGTTTGACAATGCCGAGATGGGTGATGCGCTGGGACAGGCCCTGCAGTGCGGCTGGTAGAAGGGTCAAACGCAGCTGCCTCGTGGTGCGGGCCAGGCATCCACCGGGGTCGCTGTGCCTTCACCACCTCAGAGCAGCCCGGTGGGCGCTCAGACCTGGAGCCCACCTGTGCACACGGGGAGGGGCAGGCAGGGCTTGCGGGCGACTTCTCGTGCAGGGCTGTGGAGCGGGAGTCTTGCCTCCTCAGAACAAGTGGCACGTATTTCAACCTGGAGCATTTGGGAACCCTCCAGGGAGGGGAGTGACTTTTCCCACCTGAACGTCATACCCGGCCGGGCATCCTAACTAAATGAAGTCAGACGGGCCTGAGGCCATTAGAATAAAGAGGTGTCTTAGGGGCTTTCTTTAGAATCAGGCAGGCCCTTGCCAGGGGAGCCGACCCATGTCCCTGGTGGAGAAGTTGCAGTAACTGTGGTCTTTCTGGGACATCGGTCATTTACCCTGGAGCGTCCTGGGCCAGGAGGCCGTATCCCCAGCACCCCGCAGCCTGTGTGCTCAGGTTCCACTTCTGCCTTTGGAGGCTCAGCCCTGAGGCTTTGGGCTCATACAGCCCTTAAGCGCTGGTGTGGGTGGGAGGCAGGAGTGGTGGGAGAGGCTGGAACAGAGCCTAACTAGCTCCACTTTGAAACAAGCAGAGAAGTCCCTGCTGCCAAGTTGTCCCCTAAGCAGACCTTCTGAGCGTCAGGAATTTTGCCAGAGGCACTTGGCCAGCCCAGGAAGGAGCTCCCGTTCCTGAGGCAGTTGGGAGCCCACGGCCTCCTCGGGGCGGCAGGCCTGCCTCCAGCCTGGGATGACCTGCCAGCTCCTCCTGTCCCCACGAGGCCCCCACTAAAACCTCTCACTCTGAGCAGCACTTCAGAGACGGTCTTGGGACGCCACCTGCCCGGGCTGCCCACCTTCTGAACAAAACAACCTTTTCCCTCCACTGGCACTCATCTCTCGTGTCTTGGCCTTTTGGGTGACAAGCAGCTGAACTTGGGTTCAGAACCAGGCTCTGGCCCAGTAACAGTGACACTCTCAAAACACAGGTGGCAAGATGTGTGGCCTGTTCCAGGCCTCCCCACACCACCCAGCCATGGCCTCCATCACCGATGCTGGAAAGCCAAGCGCACACACGCCCAGGACCCTTCAGCCTGGGCTGGCTTGGGACAGCATGCTGGCCGATGAGGGGCAGGCGGTCATCTCCCAGCCAGATGCTGGCCCGTCCTTGTCAGGCTGCTGAATCAGGTCAGCATGGACCGGCTCCTGACTCTCCTCAAGGGAGAACACCACACCCGCCTCCTTTAGGCCACGTTGGCAGCGTCTCCTGCTGCGTGCCGCTAATGCTGCAAGTCATGCACCCCAGAGTGTGGGCCTGGCTGAGAGAGGGACCCACCCCCAGGCTGGATAAAGGCCCTGCAATGTGATGACTAGGCACCCACTGGGCTCAGGGGGCAGAGCTGGGCTCGCTGGGGCCCTGAGCTAACAGCAGGGAGTTCTTGGCTGTGCTGGTCCCAACAAAGTCCTGCAGAGGATGGATGGGCTCCGAGAGGCTCCTCTGAAAGCCAAGGAGCCTGAGGAGGCAGCTCCCCCCTGAGCGGAACTGGTGGAGGCTGTTATCTAAGTCCACTCTGCATCCCATAATCTGGTGCCTTGTGGGGTCACGGAAGCAGCCCAAGCGGAGGCTGGCGCAAGCTGGGGTCAGCTGAAAGGCAGAAACCCGGCTGCGGGTGTAACTGATGCTCTTTAGGGCGTTTGAGCAGGACGCCGGCCAAACGGCAGCCTCGGCCCTCACAGCTGCGAGCGGGCCTGGAGCCGACGGCAGGTGTGGATCCTGAAGCCCACTAAGGCAGAAAAGCTAAGAAAAAGCAAGCAGACCTGTGACCGAGCTTGGGGGTGCTGGGTGGCACGTGCTCTAGGAGGTGAAGGGAAAGGGGGGGGAGACTGAAGCCCACGCTGATTCCGGGGCTCCCTGGGCCTGCAGAGAGACCTCAGGGATCGATCCTCTCATCACTGCCGAGTTGGCGGGAGCCGTGGTCATGCATTTTTAAGGGGCCATTAGTCGGGGCCACCCTCTAAATGGGTTCTGTGGCCACCACGGAGGCTCCAGCTGGACGGCAGGAAGGCCCTGGGGCAGCTGCAGGGTGTGGTTACACCTCAGCCAGCACAGTCTGTGGGCAGGCCCCTGGGCTGCTCTGAGAGATCATGTCCCCAGGGGACTTCTCAGTAAGTGCTGGGAAAATGAGCACCCCTGTCGGTGAGAGGTGCAGGGCCTGGGATGTCCTTGAGTGCCTGAAAGGTACGTAGCCTCAGTTCCTGAATAACGAATCTCATTCCCGACAAGTTTGTTCATCCTTAAGTCTGCATTTTTAAAGTACACGAGGCCACCTCTTGTTTATTCAAGGTCCCCTATTTGAACAGAGTTTTAAGGATGAGACGTTCCTCTGATTTAAATGAAAATGGTTGCAGGTCAGTGGTTTCAGACAGGGCACCCACAGGTGTGCCCGGTGGTTTCTCAGAATCTGCCCCTGGGTGGTCAGTGACCCTACCAGCAGTCAGACTTCTGGGAATCGGGCCCAGGAGCTGATTGTCAGTAGGGTGACTTACAAGCCAGCTTTGCTTATGACTGAGGGGTTTCCCAGGACATGGACCTTTCAAGGCTAAAACCAGAACTGTCTCAGGAAAACTGGGCTCTTTGGGGGGCCTTAATCATAAGGGTGACAGAGCTGCAGGGGAAAGATCTCCCAGGCTGAGGACAAGACCCTGACGGGAGTACAGCGGGCCCCTGAGACTCAGAAGGCACGGGGTGGGGGCAGGCTTTACTAGACAAGCCTGAGAATCTTGAGCTCCAACCCACCAGGGCCTCTGGGCCGGCAGCGTAGCCCCCTCTCTCTCATGAGGGAGAGCACGCCCCCTTACCTGGAGATCTGCAGAGACCCCAGCCGGTCAGATGCCGCACAAGATTCTGCTCACTTCCAGGATGGCAACTGGAGCCAGGCCTCACCTCACCTGAGCCCTGTTCACTGAGGGCGTGGCTAAAACGGGGAGGGGTCGGTGGGGGACCAGACCAGACCAGGGGGAGGGTGCAGAGAGCCAGGCTGACAGGGTAGGAGGCTATTGCTCTGGGAGTCCTGGCCAGAGTTCTGGGTTGCTAATGTCCTGGAAGGTGTCTGGGGCATAGAGAGGCCCCAAATGGTCACAACGATGACCTGCACAGGTGGAGGAGCCAGGCGGTCTCAGCAGGTGTGGGGGAGGGCCCCGAGGGCTCAGGGAGGTCGGGGGAGGGCTGAGTGTTCCTTATGCGAGGTCTCTCTGTCCTAGAGAAGTCTGAGCTTGCCGGAGCATGACCCCCACATGGGGCACTGCCAGTACAGGAGTCTCACCTGAGGGTTTCAGCCCTGGCCAGATTCCCTGTGGATTCAGTGAGACCAAGAAATGACAAAGGAACGTTCTTGGGGAAAAAGGGTTTATACCTGGCCTTATTCTCCCAGCAGTAGGTAGAGGACTAGACTCAGCTCTGCACCCAGCAGTCTGCAGGTCTGTGGTCCGCCCTCATCTCTGCTGGAGACTATGACGGCGGAAGTGTAACCACATCCTGCAGCACTGGGCAGAGCTCCTTATATAGTGACTTGGTCAGTGATAGCTCATGGCCCCCGGGGGTGGGAGCAGGTGCCCAGCAGCAGGCCAATCACATCATCAAGTAGTTTAGGGTCAGGGGAGGATCCTGGCCAGAGGAACCTCCATTGTCCCCACAGTGGGGAAGTGTGGTGGCCGCCCTCCATGGGCTGGTGTGGTAAAGGATGCTTCCATGAAACTGGGCTCACTGGTGTCAGGGGAAATGGCCCCCAGGAGAGTCGCAGCTCAGGGCCCAGGGTTTTGGAGGGATGCGTCCACACCTTATACATTAGACAACAAAACGTGTTTGAGGAGCAGCTCCCGGTTTGCTCCTGGCTTGTACTGATGGCCTCGTGGAGGGATGGCACGTGTGACAGGAACTGTCGGGAAAGCCTGACGCAGCCCTGGTGAGGGTCTGTTTCTCAAGCTGCTGGGGGGTGGAGCGGGAACGGAGGACAGGAGTCCCATCAGCGCTGGAGGGGCGGTGAGTCATCACTGCCGGAGTTGCCATCAGTTCCAGCCAGGGGCCCACATTCCTGTGTCGGCTCTGCTACGTGGGGCCTCCCATAGCGCCAGGTCTGCCCACAGGGGCGCTCACAACCACAGCCTCCGATCAAGGGGCTCATTTCATAGCAAGAGTCGTGCCAGAGGAACCCCTGGTCTGCCACATGTTGCCCCACCACCCAGAGCAGCGAGCCTTGTAAAATCGCCCAAAGGTCAGCAGTAGCTGTGGGTTGGAGTGTTAAACTCCAGGATGCAAAGGTGTGTGTGGCCAACAGCTGAGTGTAGCACAATGTCCCCCAATAATCAGAATATACAATCTGGGAACCAAGGAGTGGGCGTGGCACCAGCAGAAACCCACAAAACCGGTGCTTCTCGTCCCTGAAGCCTTAGGTGGGGGTCCTTAGCATGGGGGGCTCTGGCTTGGGGGGTGTAGAGGAGGCTCCCACTGGGGGTAAACTATGTGTTGTGCTGGAAGGAAGCTGTGGTGGCCTCCTGGTCACTGAGCTCTTTAGCCCAGGGTCCTAGTGACCGAAGAGGAGCTACTCTGCCGAAGGGTCACTTACCCCGGTTGTGCAGGGTGTGCAGTGGGTGGGGCCGCCACCGGGGCGCCTCTGGCGCTCAGACACTCTGCCACGACTGTGCGTGACACGCTTCAGGTGCTGAGAGACCCAAAGGCATGAGCAAAGAGCATGATTCTGTATGGAAAAAACAGGCACGATTTTTTTTAAAATGGGGAAAAATGGAGATTAAGAGAGAACTTGTCAACTAGAAAAGAGACAAGAATAACTTTCCCAGAATTCTCAGAGTGTAGCACAGAGACACAGATGGGATGCGTGAGTGAGGGCTGAGACCTGAGCTGTGAGAAGCGGTCATGACACCCACCTGACTGCAGGTGTGGAAAGAGAGGGAACTGGGCAGAGGCAGGGTGCAGAGAGATGAAGCCTGAGAGATTTCTAGAATTGAAAAGAGACTGTATTCTCAGATTCAAGCAGCAAAACAAATTTCAAGACAGATGAAAAGAAATCCATGCTTAGAGACATTGTAGTTCAGGCCACCAGAAGGAGAATTTCAAATCAGACAGAGAGAAAAGGCAGATTACCAACGGGGGGTGAGACTGTCAGTAGACTTCCCAGGAAGAGGTGTGGAAAACGTCTTAAAAGTATGGAGAGAAAGGAATATCAGCCTGTACTTAGTTATTCACACAGCTCAACGCACACAGCACAAAGCTCCCCCTTCAAATGCTCGAGGCCGCCAGGGAGTTTGCTGTCTGCTGCAGCCCACAGCTGGCGAGGGCAGGTGGGCCCCTGCACCCCTCTCGGAACATCCCTTTAGAAAGTTGTGCGATGAGGAAAACAACTTTGTTTTGTTCTGAGCAGCTGCCCCGGCATTTCACGGCATGACAACCTCACTCCCAGCCGGGGTCTGGATGTGCAGCTTAGGGCTTCAGTTCAGGGTGCCCACCACAGGCTCCCACTTACTCTTCTGGGACACCTTCTAAAATTGCCATTTAGAAAGGAGCCCATGAATGGTTAGTGACCTCTGCCCCACCACCTCACAGGCAATGGGTGCTGTTTTTCGGCTCGGCTGTGACCCAGGACAGGGGACTGCCCGCCCTGCTCGCTGCGACCTCCGCTCTGGGCCCGGGGTCCCTCCTCTGTGGGGGTGGCCTGAGACAGCACCTCCGGGAAGGACAGCCCTGGGCCTCACGTCCCCGAAGCAGGGACTCGGGGCAAGGGAGCTGTCCGCCCGCCTGATTCAGCAGGTCCTGACCTGTACACTCTTAACTCAACACCCCACCTCCTTCTCCCCATAGCCAGCAAGGACAGGCCCCTCTGCCCCTTGAGACGCGGTCTCCACGTGGCCCCGCCTCCTGGCCTGGCCAGGGTGGGCCGACCAAGCGCAGGGAGTCGCTCTCCCAGCCCCGCAGAGCCGAGGACCTCACACCGGGCTCTGCTTGCACCCCACTCGCCGTCCCAAAGGCACGCAAGCCCCTCTCTCCTCTGGCGACCCGGGCGGCCTGGTCACGCGCCCGGCCCTCCGCCTGCTCCCCAGCACCCGACCTCGGAGCCTCCTGCCTTTGCTCGGGGCGCGGCTCAGGCCGCCCTGACTCCGTGGCCGCCTCGGACGCTTCTCTTTGCCGGGGGCCGGGGCCCCCCCCCCCCCCCCCCCCTCCTCCCCCCGCCGCCCCCCGCCGCCCCCCCCCCCCCCCCCGCCCCAGGGACCTGCCTTGTCCAGGAACCTGTCCCTTTATCATCCTCTCCTGTGTCAGCCTAGTTAGGTGTCTCTTTCCTGCTGGGGGGAAGCTGATAACATAGGCCTCCCAGGCATGCTCGCCACCAGCCGGCTCTTGCGGCTTCTCTGGGCATGCTGGGGGACATGCGAGGGGGACTGCTGGGCGCTAACCTCGTCAGGCACTGGGCATGCAGGACCCAGGAACCATCTGCTCACTGAGACCCAACCCCGGAGACCCAGGGCATTCCCAGAGGGGGCTGCTCTGCTGGCTGTTGGTGTGTTTTGAAGAAGGGAGGGCCTCTGACCCTCGGACTGGTCTCCGTGCCCGCTGGGGGCAGGAGGGGGCACGGCCATTTCAGAAGGCTCGAGGGCCAAGCAGGAAGGGTGCTTGCTTCCTCACGGCTCACCTGCGCTCTCCAAGGGGGAGCCTGTGGGAAATGCCCCAGGAAGATTCCCCTGAATGACCTGCTCACACAGGACTGTGACGGAGGACAGAGTCCCCTCATGTGAAGAGCACTGGAAGAGGTATTTCAAAAAGACTAAGCAGGAACAGCATGCAGGATGATAACGACAAGTTTCCCTCACTGGGGACAGAGTGAAACAAAGAGAAAGTGCAGCCGGGCTCAGGGTGGACTTACGTGGGGAAGGGCCCTGCAGCCGAGCTGGCATGGCCTGGCAAAGAGGTGTACACACGGGGGTCAGCAGCCTCGTCCACCCCCAGCAACGGGCAGGCCTGAGACCCTTGAGAGCCTCCTGGAAGCTGATCTGCCCGAGGATGGGTGTTTCTTTGTGCACTGCAAACAGGACCACCAGGTCCACGGCTGCACCCTGGAGGTGTGCAGGGCTGTCCTGGAGAAAGAGGCCAGCAGGGAGGACCTGTGCTCTGGACTCCACGCTCTCTAAACCCCAGGCCGGGTGCCCACCAGGCAGGCCTGTGCAGAATGCCCTCCCAGGCCTCAGAGGACCACCTCACCATCTCCTTCAGCTCCAGATCTACCACTAGCAAAAAGGGCGCTGCAGGCTGGTCTCCACCACTACTTTCTGGCGGGAAGCAGCAGAAAAAGAATCTGAGCTGGAGGAATGGCCAACAGTTCGTACCCGCTCTGCCATCTCTAGCACTGAGTGAAGGTGGCTCCCAGGGACCGTAAGCACAGTTGCTGTGGTGTTCAGATGGCAAGGTCCCCGGAGCTGGCAGACACCTCCCCATGTGTCAGAGGGTGAAGGGTAAATCTGATGGCCTTGGGCTGGCCCAGTGGGTCAGGTTTCTTACAAAGTCCGGGAACAGGTGGGACCAACATTATCAGAATTCTTCATGAGGAAGTCATGCATTCTAAAGCGGTTTGCGGGGAAGTGATGTTCTGGAAGGCTCTCCGGTCCCAAGCAGTAATTGAGAACCCAGGAGAGGCCGGGTGGCTGGCAACCCCGGGGCAGGCGCGCAGTGCCCTCCTGGACAGCCTAGCCAGGTTGTGCCCGCCCTGCGCCCAGGACGGACGGACAGCTCCGTGAGTCCTCACAGGTCTCTGGCCCCAGCAGAGGTCTGGGCTCCGTCCCCGCCGTGACAGATGGCAGATGGAGAGGCTTCCCCCAAGATGCTCCCCCGGGGGAGCCGTAGCTCTCGCAGTGGCTCTGCGATCAGGCCGCATGCGCTGCCTCCAGCTGCCGTCCCCTCTGCCCGGCTCTGCTAAAGATTATTTAGCCTTTGCTTGTCTCCAAGGACCCCCAGGACACCCGCGAGCCCTGCACACATCTGTTTCAGAGCGCTCTGAGTTCTCTGCCCCTGCTCTGCCCTCCCCTCGGGGGTGTGGGGACAAGGGAACAGAGCTGGGGTGGCGCTGGGTCTTGCTTCCAGAAGAGGCAGTCGTCCCTGCCACGGGCTCACACACCTGAGGCAGTGGGGGCCTTACCGGCTCCCCAAGGGCCGTCTCAGCGGGTCGGCTCCTCTCCACACAGCTGGGGGACCCAGCCCTGCCCCCATCACACTACCCACACGTTCACTCGGCCCCTTCTGCAATATGCTTTTTGGCGTGTCGCTCCAGTGGGTGGGATGCTCTCCCCGCGGCAGGGTGGAGCTGGTGCCCGGATCAAGTGACGTCACCCACTTCCTCTGAGACATCACAGGACAATTTGACTTCTTCACTGAGGTTTAAGTCTTTGGGGAGCACTCTCTTCAAGAGGAGCCTTTCTTTCCATACATTCCACAGCCGCCCTGGACAGTCCAGGGTTCAGGAGTTACTCCAGGAGCAATAAAAATAAGGACGATTTCCAAAGTGTAAGGTTTCCCGTTTGGGGTGCATGTGTACACCTATGGGTGTCTGTATGCATGCGGCAGCACGTGTGTATATGCACATAGGTGTATATGCATACACGCAGGCATGTTTACATACACATGAACACGTGTGTGTTCACACATATACCTACACATTTGTATGTGCTGGTGCACGTGGGCCTGTACAGGAGCGTGTACATGTGTGTAGGCAGGGGTGTGGGTGTGTGGCTGTGTGCACACATGCGTGCACATGCACTCACATGCACCTCTCATAGCGTCAGGTGCCCATCGGCTGATTCTGACATGCTGAGTCTCCCCAGCAGAATGGGATGTGGGCCACCAGAAGCAGGCGGGCCTCATGATTAAGCTCAGCCCCGTTCCTGGGGGTTCCAAATGCCTGTGAAACTCAGGGTGGGTTAGTCCGAGGGGGCCTTCCGCACCCCCCATCTCTGCCCGTGGAGACTGTGTTCAAACAGGACCAGGTGCTGAAGTGAAGCAAAGCTGAGGGCACAGGGGACAAGGGTGGGACCAGCCCTGCCATTCCAAACCACCACGTGCCCTCAGGCCCCTTGGGTTTGTCTCCTGAGAAATGAGCATCCCGTCACCCTAAATTCTGAACCTACGTGTGCTGTGTGCATGGGCCGGCCCATGGTGCATATGTGTGTAGGCACGTGCATGCACACACATGTACATGTGTGCTCTGAATTCAGGATAGATTGATGAAAAATGAAACATGGCTAGATGTGGGGCTTTAAAGACAGCCCGTCTGAGCCTGGCCTTTCTGGCCCTCGGGAGGCCGAGGTGGAGCGTGGACGTGGCCTTCCCTGCTGTCACCGCCCCAGCAGCCACGCGGCCCCAGCAGCAGAGCGTGTGGGCTGCTCCGGAGCACCCGTGACACCAAGCTTCTTTTTGTTCAATTTATTTTCACAAGACAGACAAATGAGAACCTGGACTAGCTCTGGGTTCTATCAAGAGTTCTTTTCTTTATAAAGCAGAAAAATCCTTTGGTTTTCTCCACAGAATGAATTTGTTTTTACAAAAAGTAGCTTTTGATATATACATGCCTACTTTGGAAAAACCTCGTTCATAGCTTTTAAGACTGATTTTTAGGCAAAGGATCACGTAGCATACTTCACGCACCAGTGGATTTACTCCCTTGCTTTTGCCTGATGACGGCTCTCCTCAATTTTCCCTCCCAAAAGCAACTTATATGAAATGGAGAGTCTTGAAAAGTGGCTCAGCCAGACAGCCTCAAAGACCCACGGGGTTGGTCTGTGCAGGTGGGTGGCCCCGGGACACTCAGTGCCTGGAGGACCTCTACTTCCCCTGGAAGAATGTGCCGACTGGAAACAAAGGAACAAAAGGAGGCAGACGGTGGCTTTGTCCCTTATTGTGCGTATTTTATCCCTGTCTTTCACAGCAGAAATTTTAATAAACGTGTACGACGCTTGCAGCATTTTATCTACAAAGTTCTACTGCTCGGGCAGGGTCGCTCAAGCCCATGCACAAAGGGATCTCTGCAGAGCATGGCGAACACAGCCAGCTTTTTGGGACACAGCTGTTAAAGTCTAAGTCGGCTACCCACCTTCCCACCGGAGGCTCATATAGACCGAAAATACCACTATCTTCAACTACAGAAAGCTTGAGTAGCAAAACTTGTAAAAACAAAGCATACAAAAGGAAACATCCATATAATACATTTGTACCCTGTATACAATGTATCACCCTCTGAAACTGGCCAGATATGGCAGATTATCAAACATAGAAAAAGAACCCGATGTCTGTCACACCCACTTGAGTCAATGGTTTATGTGGTTTTCCAAAGAGAGATTTTCATTTATAGTCATAGCACCTGCTGGCCATCTCTGTGACTAAGAAGCCAGTTGTACTTCCTGGCATTTAGGCAAGTAACATTTGATTGTCACAACATACAGTTCTGAGACAATAAATACAAGTAGATCAGATGCATTTCTTCATTGTATCAAGTGACTCCAGTTTAATTTAATACAGTTTAGTGCATTTCAGTATCTCATTCAGTTTGACTTCTGTCCAAATACTTGAGCAACAAAGTTAAGAAACTGAAGTTCAATGAAGAAAAGAAAAAAAACTCCAGGTGAACTTGTCATTACAAAGCTTAAAATTTTAAAGCAATTCAGTATCTTTGAAAAGAAAACGCAGAGGCCACCGGAGCTGACTGGCGTCAGTTTCTCTGGTAAGTTCCTAGATTCCCTAGAAGTGTCCTCCTCCCTGGCTTTCCTGAGCACTTTTTGAGAATGCTGCCGTTTTCAGTGAGCTAAAACTTAGTCCATGTGTGTCCACCCCTCAGTCAAGTGGAACGCAGGTTACATCTTCTACCCAAACCCCATCCATTTTTGCGCCCTGGCCCTGACATGCAAGAATGTGGGACTCTGATGTGCACAGGCACCCGGGCAGCCCTGCACAGGATCTGGGACGCAGCAGCTGGCCCCGCCACCAGGCCCGGCTCTTGGAGAGGCTGCCTGCACTTTGGGAGCTTGCTCACTAGAGAAAGGAGCAACCACCAGGGCCAGGGACGTGCTGTGTCCACAGAGAAGGCAGGCGGGCACGTCAGGCCCACGGTTTCAGCTCTAAGCCTGGTCACATTGCAGAGGGGTCAGAAGCCACATCACACCATTGAATGCTGAGTGTTGCATGCTGGGAAAGCATGCAGCTATCGGTGAGGAATTTGCAGCATGAAAATCAGCCTGGCTGAAAGATTCTTTTTGGCTTGTCCTATAGGGGTCTCGGGCAGAGACAAAGCGACATGCAGTTACTTACTCTGTAACCCAAATCTGACATCGGTAGTGACATGGGTGCGGACCGCCTAGAGACAGCTCTTGAATTGCACGTGACTGCATGCATCACTTTTTTTCAGACCAATTTCAATGCTCAATAACTGAACTAGTGAAGTCAGGGGGGACTCTCATGCCATGGTGCATTGAGGGGGAGTAACAGGGACAGACAAGATTCAAAGTGATCAGAGGTTATACCTGCACTGATTTTTATAAGGTGCTTGTTATTTAGTAGTTTGTATATTCAGAGCTTCTTTCTCCAACCAAACTCTGCATCTTGAGGACATCAGAACGGCAGAGTGGACCTCAAATAGGGCCATGCATCTAGGGTGCCATCACCAAGTACTGGGTAACCAGTGTCACTTCTTTCGGTTAACTGAAAAGTATGACATGCTTTCCCCAGCGTCTGCTCACTTGCATGCAGTGGGGACAGTCACTGCTTACAATGCTATCAGGAAGTCCCCAGGGGCTGCTAGCAGCCACAGAGTCACTATGAAAAGACACAGGGACTCTCCCTGGAGTTCGTCAGCCCTTGGTACTCCCTGGTGGGGGCCAGGACTGGACTCTCACAGCCCGGACCCCACTCACTAGGCAGGCCAGGCTACATGCCAGAAGACCAGAGACAGCACCTCCCAGGAGGGCCCACAGCCCGGGCCCCACTCACTAGGCAGGCTAGGCTACATGCCAGAAGACCAGAGACAGCGCCTGGGCCAAGTCAGGTCAGCCAGCAGCCAGGCTGGCTGCTTCGCCTGTGGGGAGCACAAGGGAACACGGTCTCCCTGTGCGTCTTTGGGGTCAGGCTTGGCTCTGGAGGTGTACCGGGGGCAACGGAGCCGGCCCAGCAAAGAGGGCCAACCAACCCATCCCCTAGCCCCAGGCCCAGCGTGTGGTGCCAGCTACGGGCCCGGAGCACGTGCCTGCAGCAGTGGGCAGCACGGACAGTCCCAACGTCCCGCGTGAGTCCGGGCACATCAGCAGCAGACGGAGCTCAGTTGTAGGGTGTGAAGAAGAAAAGAAAAGCACTACTTTACTGTTATTATTTCAACTTAAAAATTAAAGGCGTTCCCCTCCCCGTTTCCTTCTGAAATGATGAAAAGCAAAATGAACCCCCTCCAAAAAAAACCCCAAACATTCATGGTGTAGTTTTTATTGCTCTCAAAGGTCTTGGTATTCAAATGCGCAAGCTAATCTATGTTAAATCAGAAGGAAATCACTGAGATTTAAGACCTCCTCAGGGTCTCAGTCTCCATTTTAGAAGTGTTCACAGTTCATTCATGGACTCAATGTCAAGTTTACTGGTTATATATCAATTTCAAGAGGAGGGAACTTATCTGGGAAACAAGAAGTATTAATTATATGGTGAAAGATTTAAATTTGTATTTTCCAGGTAATGCATCTGCTCAGTAGTAACCTTCAACTTTTTCTTTTAAGGTTTTTTTTTTTAGGTATCAGTGAATTAGCAAAGACAGATAAAGACAGATGAGCAGCTTATTATACAAAGAAAAATAAAACCTAGAGTGGCTGCTCACCGCAGGGTGAGGGGCTGTGCTCACGGTCTGCCCCCAGGGCGGTGGAGGGCAGGAGGGCGAGGCGCTTCCAGAGGGAAGCACACTTCCAAGCAAAAGCACCCTAGAGCCGATCTGCTGTTTGTGTGGGCTCATTCCCCGAGGCTCTGAGCCTAACCCTGCCGTTTCGTGCTTCTCTGTTTCTGCGCCTCTGTGGTTCCCAGAGTGCACTAGTGTTGTCACTGTGGAGAATAAATAAACGCTGGCTCAGTAACTCTTCCCAAAATACATACTTAGGGTCAGTGGGTAATTACTTTTCCAATTTAGTTTATAATTTCTTCCATGCCTCTTTCCTCCATTTTTTTTCCCCTAGAAAACTCAACCTGCCTCTACTCAGAATGCTGGTTACAGTTTATCAGAGCTAACACCCGTTATTTTTCTTTCCCTTGCTAAAAAAGATGGGGAGTGTGACTTTTAAAAAGCAAGTGGGAAGTTTAAGAAGAGCAGCCATGCAGGTGACTACAGCAGAGGGGCCAGCCGAGCCCTGGGTGCTGGGCTCTGGCTCGGGGAGGCCAAGTCCCGCCCGCCGGTCGGCCCCAGCAGCTTCCAGCCTACAGAGCTCAGGCTGCCGGACACAGGAGGGGCTAAGGAAGAGCTAGCACCTGCTGGGCCAGAGGCTGTGGCCAGGCCAGGCGACGCCCGCCCCCACAGACCAGCACCTGCTGGGGAAGAGAGGGTGGGGAGGCGGAACATCTCACGCCTCTTGTTTTCATTAGGAAGTTGAAAGCCATCACTAGACCAACTGGAAAAACAAAATCTCTAAAAGCCAATGAGCTCCATGTGAAGTCTCCAACCTTTAGAAGACAGAAGTTTGGTGGTGACACAGCTTTTTAAAAAGCATCTGACAGTCCTGTGGGCTGCAGGACAGAGGTCTCCCTGAGGCACACTCAGCCTCACAGGGAGAAAGGGACAGGGGAGCCCCAGGAACTGGAGGACTCCATATTTCACCAGGTTCTTGGTATTTACACACACAGTGGGGTAGGAAACTGCCAGCGATGCTGTGGAAACTGAAATGAGGAGGTGGCCTGCAGCCAGCCTGTGCAGGCGGAGTCCATCTGATGGACAACCAGTGTGTGCTTATCACCAGAACTTTCTCCATGGCCCCACCCCACTGTCTGGAAGCGAAATGCAGTGCCGAGCAGAGCTGGACAAGCAGGTGCTTTGCAGGATGGCGACCATGTCACATCTGCTCCCAGGAGGACGGGGCAAGAGCTGGGAAGAGTTTGCTGGGGCGCAGGGGAAGGGGGGTGGCCGGGGTAAGTCCTAGGAATAGTGGATAACAAACAAAAACAGGATTTAAGCTCAGGAAGAGAAAGCAACCAAAGGCTCCCTCCGGCAGGCAGAGTCCTTGAGAGACTGCATGGGGTCGAGACCCGTGACCCCAGGAGCGACCCCCAGCACGTCTGCCTGGGGCCCCGTGCTCCCCGAGTACACATGGGCCCCGAGCAGGTGCGAGGCCAACGCCTTCTCTGCAGGCCTTCTGACTGTTTGCTCGTGGCTCAAGTTTTATTGGTCAATATTAGTCACCAGTTAATAAGAAAAATAGTTTCTAAGTGTCTTTTCCTGCTCTGTGCGTTGTTCTGTTTTAATTGGGTTAATCGGAACCACCGTCAGGTTATGTGTGTTCGCTCACAGCCACTAATTATTCCTTTTTCTTAAGTTCTTGGTTTCCATAGCTGGAGCCTTTTCCTATTTCAGTGACTCCTATCAGCCGGCGAACTCCAAAGGAAGCTTGAAAACAGGAGAGAGGCGAGGTCACCGTGTGGCTTTGCATCCCGCTGCAGAAACCGTTACAGGGGGCCCCGACCTCTGACCTCTGCCTCCCTGTGGGGGCAGCAGGTGGCCCTCTCTCCATCCCCCCAGTGCCCCACACACCCAGTCAGCCTGGACTGGGGGCAGGTGGCCTCTACCCCTCCAGTGAGCAGGGCCAGTGGGCCTGTTAGGGGCTGCAGTTCCCCTCCAGGTACCAGGGACAGACTAGGTGCCTGTTACCGTCACGGGACTTGGGGCATCCTCAGAGGCACCCAGCACTGGGTTCAGGACTGCAGGGTATGAGAATGTGCCTGGAGACCTTCAGGCCATCATGCTGACCCAAGGCCCTCAGAGCCTTAGTGCGAACAGAGCAGTTCAGGGCCCTCCCCCAGGCCTGAGGGCATGGTCAGGCCCCAGCACAGGGTGCCACAGGGGCAGAGGTCTGGCCAGCCTTGTGGAGAGGCGGCTCCGACACTCGACTGTGGCCTTCAGAGCCTGCAGCTTCATGGCCGGAGCCTGCTCTCTGAGGCTGGCAAGGCTCTGGTGGGCCCCTGGCTCCCCACAGCCCGCCACCTTGTGGCCCCAGGGCAGCCATGAGGTCTCCAGGCATGCACGCCATGGCGGGTTCACGCTTTTTACCTGCCCCAACAAACCCCAGGAACGTCAGGATCAGGAGGGGGGATCCGCTTGCAAAGACACCCAAGACAAAGCTGACGAGAGGAGACAGGAGGATGGTGGCCCAGGAGAGGAAGTTCAAGAGTGTCCATGGCCTCCGGGTGGGTTTGAACTGTTCCCCTGGAAACACGCCCTTCTGGCTGTACATCTCCTGCAGCGCATCCTGAAAGAGTCGATGGGAAAGTGGGTTCTTTCTATGCTACTCTTTCAACAATAAGTATTGACGATGAAAAATGATTTAACCCATAAAAATTTGCATAAATAAAGTGGACAAACCACATATGCTGCAGGCGGAAGCTGGCAGCACCGTGGCGGAAAATCTTGGCAACTTGCATCAAAATCTTGAAAAAATACAAACCCTTTGACCCGGCAAGTTTCCCAGGAAAACAATCCATGCACACTTGGCACATGACGAGCCCCTCAGCCCTCACGCCTGGCAGTGGGTCAGGCCCCTGGGCATCTCCTGAGGGTGGAGACGGGGTGGAAGCCTGGGTGCACGTCCTGGCAATGCCTGGCCAGTCATGGTGCCCACAGAAAGTGGCTTAACTCCTCCTCCCTCGGTTCCACGGAGGCTAATGGCAGGAGGACGGAGGAGCAGGTGCAGACCCGGTGGGGGAGGCGACAGGCCAGAGCACGTTCAGGAGGGGCCGGGTGCGCTCAGACCTTTCTGCCTCGGCTGCGGGGGAGCCGCCACCCTAGTACGATAGGGCTCTCTGTGGCCGCCGCACACCATGCTGACAAGAGACCTGTGAGGGGTTACATTTTTTGAAAGAAGTACCACATGATTCCATTTAAAGAAAAAAAGTGACTGTGTATATTTGTAAGGGACCAAGTTTAGCAAGATGCACACCAACACGACCGTAACTGCCTGGCGAGCAGAATGTCACCTGTTTTTAATTTTTCTGTTATTTTCTGCATTCAATCTTCCACAGTTGTGTTCTATATACATTCTGTGGCCAGGCCCCACTGCCTCTGGCTCCACGTGGTCAGGGCACCTTGACCTCAATGCCGTGGGGACATCTCAGGGTGACTGCACACTCCCCCCAGCAGGCCCTTCCCTGAGCAGCCCTGAACATTCCTGCCCTTCTCAAGCCCCTTGAGCTGTCTCTGCTCTGAGCACCTGTCCCAGGGCCGCTGTGTGCAAGGGAGGCAGGGCCGAGGTGACCCAGCAGAGCAGAATGGTGGGCCTCTTTCCCTTCTAAGAAGGCACTGTGGTTACAGGTCCGTACAAGTTTCTGGCAGGGCTTCTTCTGACCCTGGAGTGTGGGCACACACATGCATGACCCTAGCGTATGTGCTTGCCCTCCACCCATCCTGCTCCCGACGCCGTCCTTTCCTGACGTGTCAGCAGCTCCACACACAGCCAAGCAAGCTGCCCACTCCACCTCCCTTTCACGTCCCGGGGCGTCGCCGACACTCCTGCCATGGAGCCCCCAGACCGGCGGCCCCTTGCACCACCGCCTCCCCGCCCCCCACCCAGGCATGCCTTTGCTGGCCCTGGGCTTCTCCGGGAGCCCCTCGCCCTCTGCAGGGCACAGAGCCACCAGCCAGGCTGCCTGCAGCCGCTTCCTCGGCTCCAAGGGCTGGAGTCTCGTCTGTCCCCATGTGATGGTGGTACCCTGCTCCTGAGGTAGGCTAAGGCCATCTCATGCCATCCCGAGCATGGACCTGCCACCCGAATGCTGCAGTCAGTGGGCTGTGGGCATGGGCCTCAGCATCGTCCAGGGGCCAGTTCACCCCTTTCCCAATTAGGACGCCTATTTTAACTGCAATGCACCCTCCATGTGAATGCATAGCGTGTGTATCTGCACCACGTTGCAGGAGGAAACACCACCCCCTCACGCGGGCTCCCAGGGATGACTGCACGCCATCTGTCTCCGGAACCGAGCACTGACTGGGCCCGACCCGCAATGGTCTCTCTACCAGAGACAATCTCTCTCCTGACTACCTCACCTGACCACCTCCTGTTTTCTCTTTCAAACCTCCATTGAGCATATTTATTCTGGAACTTTAGAGATGCTGTCCTGATCCAACAGCTCCAGACACGGACCACTTCCAGTCCCTTGTCTCCCCTTCCCCTTGGAGGAGGGCCCAGAACACATGTTATATAGTGATGGTGTTTGAGCTGCCAGGAGGCAAGAACACCAGAAGTGGGCACTTGGCCCCATTTCCCTTACCAACCTGCTGTCTGCTCGAAGCCAGCTGTCCGTCCACACAGGGAGCATGGTGGAGAGGTGAGGGCAAGAGGTCAGGAGACCCAGAGACAGTGCCAGCCCTGCTACCTGCAGGATAGTCACATCCTTCTCAGGACCTCAGTTTCTACATCTGGGAAATGGGGAGATGGCACGGGTGTCTTCCAGGCCCATGGTGGTACTGTGGTCTGCCTCTAGCTACCGGGCGGATAACCAAGGGCTCACGTGGCATGCCTCCAGAAGCTTGTTGCCACAGTGGGGCTAATGTGCCAGGTTCAGCCTCTGCATGGTCTTTGCCTGCACCCAGCAGGGGGCAGTGTGGCTGCAGGCAGTCCAGGCGGTCTGCTCCCGAGACAGGGAGGATAGGAGCGTCTCATGCTCAGCTGGGGAGGTAGAGTGGGCAGGCTCCATGGAGCCCCAGCCCGCCTGCCGCCAGTCACAGTGTTAAGTACAGATGTCACAGAAACACTCCCATGTGTGGCTGGCACCTCAGTGTCCACAGCTGAGACGGTGACGGACTAAAATGGGGCATCGCCATATGGCAGACTGCTGTCCAGCAATTAAATCTGTTCATATAAAAAACAATGGGGAGGGAGGGGCTCAAGATGGCGGTGTGAGTAGGGCGGCAGAATCTCCACCCAAAACCATATATATTTGTGAAAATACAACAAATACAACTATTCCTAAAAGAGAGACCAGAAGATACAGTACAACAGCCAGGCTACAGCTACATCTGCAAGAACTCAGCGCCTCAAGAAGCAGGTAAGATACAAAGCGTGACCCGGCGGGACCCGAGCACTCCCCCACCCCAGCTCACCAGCGGGAGGAAAAGAATCAGAGTGGGGAGGGAGTGGAAGCACAGGACTGCTAAATAACCAGCCCTGGTGATCTGCCCAGACACACATCGCAGGGTGTACCTGATATTAGAGAAACAGAAAAGTAAAATCTGAGATGGAGACTGTGAGGGGTCCCCACAGCCGCTCCCCTGGGACAAAAAAAAAGAGGGCGCTTTTTTAAAGTCTTAAAGGGACAAGGGCTTAACAGCTGGACAAAACCGTCCCAGCACACTCAGCCAAGAAGGCTGGAAATCTTAAAGAACTTCAGGCGCCCTAACCTCTGGGTGGCAATGCAGCCCTGAAGCCCCTCACGGCAATAAGCAGCCGGCCATTCATTCTAGCCAGCCGGTGCGGCCAGCAAACCAGCTGACCCGCCACAGCTGCAGAGCAGCCGGAGAACAGACCCGACCACAGCTACCACACAGAGTCTCCTCCCAGCACCCAGCTAATTGGGACTGACCCAGAGGCTGCCACCGGCATGTAGCTTCCTGGCACAGACAGAGGAACCCAGAGCAAGGTCCGGAAGGCATGAAGGGGTGCTGTTCTCGCAGGAGAACACACCCGGCGTGTCTGCGACCCCCGGCAGTATGATAGGCCATCCCGAGGGGCGCCCTGCCAATGGCAGCTCAGGAGATTATTTCAGAGACTGCTCCCGGTGTGCGGGTAACCGACAGGCAGCAGAGAAGGGCAAGGCGACCAGCAAGCAGGAAGGGACTTTGTTCTCCCAGCTGGCACATGTGCCACCTGTCTGTGACCACTTCTATCACCATGAAAAGGCAGAAGAATTTGGTCCAGTCAAAAATCACTCAGACACCCCAGAGAGAGGGCCTGGTGAGATAGATATAACCAATCTTCCTGAAAAATAATTCAAAATAAAAGTCATAACCATGCTGATGGACCTGCAGAGAAATATGCAAGAGTTAAGGAATGCAGTCCAGAGGGAGATAACAGAAATGAAACAATCAATAGAAGGACTTAAGAGCAGACTGGATGAGGTGCAAGAGACTGTCAATGGAATAGAAATCAGAGAACAGGAATTCAGAGAAGCTGAGGCAGAGAGAGATAAAGAATCTCTAGGAATGAAAGAATATTCAGAGAACTGTATGACCAGGCCAATCGGAACAATATTTGCGTTATAGGGGTACCAGAAGAAGAACAGAGAGAAAAGGGGATAGAAAGTGTCTTTGAAGAAATAATTGCTGAAAACTTCTCCAAGCTGGGGACCCATGGAAGCCCACAGATCTCTCAACACAAGGGACCCAAGGAGGACAACACCAAGACATATAATAATTAAAATGGCAAAGGTCAAAGACAAGGACAGAGTGTTAAAGGCAGCTAGAGAGAGAAAAAATATCACCTACAAAGGAAAACCCATCAGACTGTCATTAGACTTCTCAACAGAAACTTTACAGGCCAAAAGAGAATGGCATGATATATTTAATGCAATGAGACAGAAGGGCCTTGAACCAAGAACACTGTATCCAGCACGATTATCATTTAAATTTGAGGGAGGGATTAAACAATTTTCAGACAAGCAAAAGTTGAGGGAATGTGCCTACCACAAACCACGTCTACAGGATATTTTAAAGGAGCTGCTCTAGATGGAAGCACTCCTAAGGCTAAACATATGTCACCAGAGAATTCAAATTCACAGTAAAGAAAGCAGACCAACCAAATACTAACTAAAGGCAAAAAATAAAATCAACTATCCACAAAAGCAGTCAAAGAAAACACAAAAGAGTACAGAATAAAACACCTAACATATAAAGAATGGAGGAGGAAGAATAAGAAGGGAGAGGAATTAAGAATCATCAGACTGTGTTTATAATAGCTTAATAAGAGAGTTAAGTTAGATGGTTAGATAGTAAAGGAGCTACCCCTGAACCTTTGGTAACCACAAATTCAAAGCCAGCAATGGCAATAAGTACATATCTATCGATAATCACCCTAAATGTAAATGGACTGAATGCACCAATCAAAAGACACAGAATAATAGAATGGATAAAAAAGCAAGACCCATCTATATGCTGCTTACAAGAAACTCACCTCAAACCCAAAGACATACACAGACTAAAAGTGAAGGGATGGAAAAATATATTTCATGCTAACAATAGGGAGAAAAAAGGAGGAGTTGCAGTACTTGTATCAGACAAAACAGACTTCAAAACAAAGAGTGTAACAAGAGATAAAGAAGGAAATTACACAATGATAAAGGGGGCAGTCCAACAAGAGGATATAACCATTATAAATATCTATGCACCCAACACAGGAGTGCTGACATATGTGAAACAAATATTAACAGAATTAAAGGAGGAAATAGAATGCAATGCATTCATTTTAGGAGACTTCAACATACCACTCACTCCAAAGGACAGATCAATCAGACAGAAAATAAGTAAAGACACAGAGGCACTGAACAACACACTAGAACAGATGGACCTAACAGACACCTACAGAACTCTACACCCAAAAGTAGCAGAACACATTCTTCTCAAGTGCACATGGAACATTTTCCAGAATAGACCACATACTAGGCCACAAAAAGAACCTCAGTAAATTCAAAAATATTGAAATCCTACCAACCAACTTCTCACATCACAAAGGTATAAAACTAAAAATAAATTTTAGAACTTCCGGGAATATGGCGTCTTGAACGGACTAGCAGAAAAATTCCTCCCAACATTATATTTATTCACGAAAATACAGCAAATACAACTATCCCTAAAAGAGAGACCAGAATACACAGGAAAGTGCTCAGCGTACAGCTACACCTGTGAGAACTTGGCAGCCGGTGAGGCGGACGGGCGGCGATCCGGTGGGACCGAGTGCTCCCCCCCCCAGAGCTCCAGCGGCCAGACACGCCGCACCCGGCGAGGCGGGACGGAAACACGATCCAGCGAGACGAGAGCGCCCCTGCACCCCAGCACTCCGGCGGGAGTCTCGGCAAGGCGGGTAAGGTACGGAGCCGCGAGCAGACCGAGCGCTCCTCTCCCCCAGCGCTCCGGCGGGAGGAGAGAATTCAGAGCCGGGAGCCAGGGGAAGTCTGGGCCCGGAGCGCCCCTCCACCCCAGCACTCCGGCGGGAGTTCCGGCAAGGCGGGTAAGGTACGGAGCCGCGAGCGGACCGAGCGCCCCTCTCCCCCAGCGCTCCGGCGGGAGGAGAGGATTCAGAGCCAGGAGGGAGTGGAGGTCTGCGATGTAGCGGAGATTGGAGGGACAGAGGGCACAGGGTCCCAGCCGGGAACGTGCAAGTTGCCCGCGGCAGGCTCCGGGAAGGAAAAAGAAAGGAGAAAAAGGGGAAGAAAAGCGCGCGCTCTACCCCAGCGGTCTTAAAGAGACAGGAGCTCAGTAGAGGGGCCGGATAGCCCCGCGAACTGAGCCCAGCAAGCTGGGAGTCCTGGGGAGCTTTGGACCCCGTAGCTGGCGACTGGGAAAGAGTGCCCGCCATTGAGACCCTCACGGAGATCAACAGCTTCCCATTGTTTCCAACCCAGCTAGAACTATAGTGGCGCTGGAATAGTGGAGCAACAGCGCCACCTACAGCACTCGCGCAGAACCCACGCCCGGGGGCTTTTTTTTTTTGTTTTGTTTTTGTTTTTGTTTTTTGTTTTTTCTCCCCTTTCTTTTCTTTTTTTTCTTTCCCTCTCTTTCAACAGCCTCCCATCCATTCTCACCCGGCCACAGATTTAAAGGGCCGTGTGGAGCGACGTGGCCGCGGCTCTGGAATAGCGGAGCAATAGCGCCACCTACAGCATTCGCACAGAAACCACCCCGGTGGGCTTTTTGGTGTTTTTTTTTGTTTTGTTTTGTTTTGTTTTGTCTTGTTTTGTTTTGTTTTGTTGTTGTTCTTGCTGTTTTCTTTTAGGTGTTGCTGCCTTTTCTTTTTCTTTCTTTTCTTTTCCCTTCTCTCTCTCTCCTTATACTTTTATATTATTAGTAGAAATCTCTTTTTTTTCTTGTCTCTCCTTTCTTATCTCTCCTTGCTACCAACAACCAATTCTACAGTCATGAGAAGACAGAAGAATATGATACAGACAAAGCTTCAGACAAACACCACGCCAGAGAAAGAATCTGGAGAAATGGACATTCACAGTCTTCCAGAAAAAGAATTCAGAATAAAAGTCATAGCCATGCTGACAGATCTACAGAAAAATGTGCAAGAGCTGAGGGAGGAAGTGAGGGAAGTGAGGAAAGATAATGCAGAAATGAAACAAGCCATCGAAGGGCTCAACAGCAGATTGAATCAGGTTCAAGATACGATCAAGGAATTACAAGACAGGGACCAGGAATACAAAGAAGCTGAGGCAGAGAGAGATAAAAGGATCTCTAAGAATGAAAGAATATTAAGAGAACTCTGTGACCAATCGAAGCGTAGCAATATTCGCATTATAGGAGTACCAGAGGAAGAAGAGAGAGAAAAAGGGATAGAAAGTGTCTTTGAAGAAATAATTGCCGAAAACTTCCCCACGCTGGGGAAGGAAATAGTCTCACAGTCCACGGAAGCCCACAGATCTCCCAACACAAGGGACCCAAAGAAGACAACACCAAGACACATAATAATCAAGATGGCAAAGATCAAAGACAAGGACAGAGTATTAAAGGCAGCTAGAGAGAGGAAAAAGATCACCTACAAAGGAAAACCTATCAGACTGTCATCAGACTTCTCAACAGAAACCTTACAGGCCAGAAGAGAATGGCATGATATATTTAACGTAATGAAACAGAAGGGCCTCGAACCAAGAATATTGTATCCAGCACGATTATCATTTAAATATGACGGAGGGATTAAACAATTTCAAGATAAAAGAAAGTTGAGAGAATTTGCCACCCATAAACCACCACTACAGAATATCTTAAACGGACTGATCTAGAGGGGAACATCCCTAAGACTAAAAAGAGGTCACCAGAGAAAATAAAAGCATAGCAAAGAAAGCAGACCACCCAAATACTAACTAAAGGCAAAGAATAAAACACCTAATATATAAAGAAAAGAGGAGGAAGAATAGGAAGGGAGAGATAAAGAAACATCAGACGGCGCACACAATAACTTAACAAGAAAGTTAAGTTAGATTCTTAGATAGTAAAGAAGCAACCCTTGAACCTTTGGTAACCACGAATCTAAAGCCTGCAATGGCAATAAGTACATATCTATCAATAATCACCCTAAATGTAAATGGACTGAATGCACCAATCAAAAGACACAGAGTAACAGAGTGGATAAAAAAGCAAGACCCATCTATATGCTGCTTACAAGAGACTCACCT